>JAPQRP010000001.1:26897657-26912599 GCA_037367295.1 Apogon hyalosoma | reverse complement strand
AGATAGATAGATAGATAGATAGATAGATAGATAGATAGATAGATAGATAGATAGATAGATAGATAGATCATCATGTTACTTCAGGAAAATCATTGTGATTGAAACCTTTATGATTTAAAAGACCAAATACTTGTTTCCTTCTTCTCGCACAAACACTAATTCCTTCCTGTGATGATATGATAGAATATTTGATGCTAGGTAAGATCGCTTTTACAAGTTAAATTTAACTGCTCTTCGTAAACTTGTTTTAGGTTTTCATAGCAAACTTTAGTAAATAGCCACAAAAAAGGTGCCTTTCAAACAGCCAGTGGCATTCTCTACATAACCACCCAAGTTACGAAAGTTAAATGTAGTTTAGCTAGTTATTATTTAACACGTTTAACTCAATTATCCTAGTAGGTTTACAGCCAGTTAATTATATGTACTGTAACAATCTCTGAATCAACCCACAAAACCTACGAAGATTATGTTAAATAATTTGTAATTTTGTACAGAATGAATATCTGGCCATTTTTCACTATGTATATTTATGTTGGGTTTTTTTTGTTTTGTTTTTTTTTTTTTTACATTTTTATTGGGAAGCAGGTGCAAATCAAAGTCTGTCTCTACAGACAATAACTTTATACATACACAGATACTATGTATATTTATGTTGACTTGCTGCTGCCTCCCTATAGGTGCAGTTTCTGTGGTTGGAAGCTAAGGTGAGCCTTAAAGGTTCAATGTGTCAGATTCACTCTTGCACTCAGGCACAGTTTGTGTTAGAGTTTATGTTGTCCAGGTCATTGGTTCACATTAGCTGAAAGTGTCCAGGCTGTTCGTTAGTTTAGAGAAGTCTCCAAAAGACTCCAATACAAACTTCACATAAGCATAAAAAAATCCTACATGTTCTCACTGGAGTAAACTTAACTAATAATAGAAGGGCTTTTATAGTTGTTCATATGATGGAAATGTGCTTAAAGTCTCGTCCTATATAGAAAACTGAAGTACTGTGACTTCCAGTGAGAGAAACAAATATCTTTTTCCTCCTGGTTGAATTGTGCCACCGTTTACACAAATGTTTGTACTTTTAGAGATAATTTTATGCACAGTCAAAGTCACGCTTTGTGGTAGAGACAGTAAAGAAACATATAGTTTTGTGTTAAAAAGAACCTAGATTTAGTCTCTTGTCGCAAGTGATACACGTCACCAACACCTAAATAGCAGCTGACTGAGCACATTTTAATATAATCTCAGAGTGAAGTGAAAAAGTATCATAAGAGGTGAAATTCACTTCGGTCTGGTCATATTGAAGCTGCAGAGAAATCTTCAGTGAGTCTGAACAGATTATGGAGACAGTTACGGTGACATCACCCCTGCTACTTTCAGGTGTATACTTCATATTTATGTACTTCCACAGTCTGAAATTTAAGAGTTTTACAGCAAACTGTGACTTTTTTGGACTTGTAAAATTATGTTTCAAATTCAAAAACATCATATGTGTAAATGATGACATAATTCAATCAGGATCAAAAAATAACTTCTTTCTTACCATTGAATGTAATGCAGTTATTTTCCAAAACAATGTTCCATGTGGCATAATAGGAAGAGGCGGGACTTTGGCTTTATATATATATAACAATTAGGGCTGGCAAATAAACATGAGTACATTTATTACCCTGCCCCCCAAAGGGGAGGCAAGGGATATTGTTTTTGGTTTGGTTTGTTTGTTAACACTCTAGCAGCAAAACTATTGGTTGAATTTATACCAGATTGGGTTTATAGATTGCCAATGACCTAGAATAAATGTGGTTACATTTTGGAAAAAGTAGGTTCAAATTTCAAGTTCAAATTTTTTAATGAATTTTTAAAATCATCTTTCCCCCCATTTACTTATAATAGGCAAAATTTCAAATGTCTATAAAAACCTGATTTTTTTTTTCAATTTACTTCAAACTTGGCACATATATAGAGGCAACTGATATGCTGACATCAGCACATGCATAGACATGCTGACATCAGCTGGATCGATGCCAAAATAAGCTATTATATGTGTGAGAGGTGGGGTTTGTTGTGCCTGGAACCACTTGTTTAATAATAAATCAGATTTTGCTGGTCCTTCATATGAGTTATAAATGTACTTAAATTAAAGTGCCCTTTCTAAAGTGTTATGTAGAGCTGAAACAATTAATCGATTAATCGATTCGGATTGATTTCTAAAATTATTTCCTGAATTGAAGCTTTGTTTCCTTAATTTTTCTGCTGCTAAACATTGGTTCCGCTGTTGTGTTCCACACGGACGCTTATCGTGATGCACATGGCGCCAAGATCACCACAAAATTGTTCTTTAGTTCCATCTTAAGTTGTTAGTAAGTTAGTGTACTGAAGACTGCCATGCACGTATTGTTTGTAGATGTCATTTGACTTGTTTGTTGTTTATATTTATAGATATTTTTATACTTATATACTGTTGTTATTTCTTTTATACATATATATCCTTTTACTTTTATACTTGTGGTTGTTGTTTCAGCTGGTTTGTACGTGTACTTTGCTTCTGGTTTCCATGACATACATTTACCAATTTCTAACCTAACATGAACTTCATTGATCAGTTACAATGATGGTCCTGGTGTGACATAATGATGATATAGGAACAACACCAACATGCAACATCAGATAGTGCAGATAAAACAGATAAGATGTAAAATACTTTCACCAGTCATTTGGACAGCCAGGGTTTCCATTACAACAGTCATTCATTATTATAACAGCTGATTAGGTCTGGATTGTGTTATTGTAAATTAGCATGTGGTCCATTTTGCCAGTGGTTTGAAGTTAGTGCTCTAGTTCTGATGTAGTGGGTTAGCCTGGTATGAGTTAGTGCTCTAACTAGTTACAGTCGGAGGTTTCTTGTTGTTTCCAGTCGTGGCAGAGGCTGATGACAGGCGAGCGCTCAGGCCCCGGACGGCGGCTTCACATCAACAGCCCCCATCCCGCCTAAAAAATGATGCACCGGGGCCGCGTTGGTGACTGCTACAGTTCAACAGTGGAGGTGGGAAATGTGCTCCGGTGACTGTTTAATGGTGAAGGGCGGGGGGTGGGGGGCACAGAAACAGAGAACACATACACCTCGACCAGATAATGCACACATAGACACACTGTGGGAACAGGGGGAGGGGGAGCAGGAACTTTAGAGGCTTGGGCTCGAGTCTTTCTCAGGGGCATGACTCCAAAAACACTGCATTTGAATGCAGGATATGGCCACGGAGCAAGGAATGTATCCTAAAAAGTGTCATTTTACTGGTTTCTGTTGAGTACACCTCATCAGTCATCACTGTCGTAGCCCCACATACTGCATGTTACAATATTTACAACTATGAACTCTGCAGCACCTTGTGAAAATCACAGTCTGTTTTCATTTAACCCTTGTGCCTCACATTAAAACAGTCCCTCATGTTTTAGAGGATAAAATTAATATTGCTTGCGAATTTCACTGAGTTAAACATTTTAACCACTTTCAGTTCTGATCAGAATTAATAAAAATATGTATAGATTTTTTTAAAATATAATTTTAACCCATCAAATGCTGAGAAAAAAATAATTATTGTCTGTATAACAAATACCAGGGGAAATGGACTATCAGTGTAAGAGAGGCATCATTTATCTGTAACACTGATTTTGATGTATTTTTGTGCAGCATAAGTAAATAAATATAAACTGTCCCTTTCCTATTACTGCAAAAGTAGTATTATATTTAAACATTAGTTTCCACTTATACTGAACATATCTTTCAACCAACATCAGTCCTGATCATGATGTTTTCAGTTATTTTCAGAATTTTATTCACCTAAATGCCAGCTTTTGACCTACTGCTGCTTTTTCTAAATTGATGAAATACTATTTTTCTAACTTTACAAATAAACATCCTCATACACACATTACTCTTCAAACTTCAGATGAACACACACTCATTTTAGTTGCATACACTCATCTGCAGAGGAACAGTGTATGTATTTACCCCACATGAGTGCAATGTGATGGAAAATAATCCAAACTTCAATTTTTAATACAGCCCCTAATGTACATAATAGAATACAGGATTTGATGTTATTATGGGACTAGAAATGTGCAGTTTTAATGGGTTTATTTAAGAATCTGAGAATAGGCTGAGTTTATTATAGATTTATTACGGGAGCTGAGGTTGAACTTTGAACATTCAAAACATTTTCAGCCCTTTAACATCCACCTTTTTAAGGTATTTTCACTTAGAGTTAATGTCAGGCTTCGAACTAAAGACAAGTGCATGTATAAGACTGTGTTTGGTCTGTGTAACAGGAGGCTAAAACAGAACCTCACCTTCTTCAGTTCATTCATGTCCAAAACTAACTCTAAACGGCTCACCAGTGATCAAAATCAAATTGAGTAAAAGATTAAGAAAATGCATTTTATTTGCAATCACACGACTAAAACAGAAAAAAAAAATCGGAATTAAAAAGCCAAAAAATGTCCTTAGTGAGGCATAAGGGTTAAAACAATAAGAGCGATTCAGTCACCTGCAACACAGGCAGCATCTGTTTTCTACTGCAGACAAACCTGCTCCTGTCTTTAACGTCTAAACACTCTGAGTGTTCTTTCTGTCTGGTCAACAGCAGATATATGTTGTTTCATGGTCTGCAAATAGTCATCACATGGCACCACAGTGAAACCACTTTTTACATCAGAAATAGAGGACAACTCTGTGTCTAACATGTATTAGACCGACCCAACGTTACTCTAAAGAATCCTGATAGAAACCAGGAACATAGCATGTATTTGCCTCTTTGGATGCAAATCCAACTAACAGCCAACTTCTTTTTAAAACCTCTTGTTTTCCCAGGCTGCCAAAATGACCTTAAAGAAGTGACAGGGTCTTATTTGAGCACAGAGGACACTTGCATTGGTGAAGGGATCGGACACTTCCTTCCAATATCCACACTAGCTTGGTGTTAACATCAAAAAGAGTAATTCATCAGCACCTCTTTACATTTTGAATAAGACATTTGCATCACTGTGGGTTCGTCAGTTTTCAATATTTCCCAGCAGTCCTGTGGGTATTGGAAGATAGTGGAGGGAGAGTGTGATCTAGAAAGTGTGCACTTACAGAGGGTGGAGGGGACTCCCTGCCAATCAGGGGGGTGTTCTCACACCGAGGGTTCTGAAAGTTTGCGTTCTGGCTCCTGCATTATAGAATAAGAGGTTACTGCATGTGGTCACCCTGCCACTGGTTCTGCTGATCTCAGGTCTGGCCTTAATCATATTATAATTACTCTGTGACAATAGCCTGAGAATTACAAATGATGGACTGAGACTCGGTATCATGTATCCAGGAGTTAAAGGCCACTGCATCGGTCCAAAACTAGGGAGCACTGTTTAATAGTGCAAGTTATTAAACATTTAGTCTTACAAATGGACTATGTGTTTTTAAAAGTAACTCCTATTGTGACATTTTCAGTATTCAACGATCATGTTCAATTAAATACTTGCTTATTTAGCTTCAAGTGCCCCAAGTAATTTAAAGTCAGTTCCTTGGCTTCCAGTATTTTTATCTGTTATCTAATGTTAAGAGTGTCTGAATTGAATAAGTAAGTTATCCTGCAGAGAAAATCGCTGCTGTAAGTTTGGAAGAATAGCAGGCAACTTCTAAACAAAATACAGCTCAAAACAATGAACAGATTTCTTTCAGACTCACAGAACTAATCCATGGTTTTGCATGTTTTGGTCCATTTTCATAGAAGCAGTGCATAGTTTTGGATAAGGCCACTTTAGAAACTGAACACCAACTGTCAGATAGATGACAGCTGCTTAAGAGTGACACTTTCAACCATAACTATATGTATTATTATACACATATTTATTCAAGTATGGTAGACTTGTGAAAGGACTACTCTAAAAATAATTTGTTATTGCTTCATTCAAAGAAGATCCAATATCCAACAAAACTCGCTGCTAAAAAAGCAGTTTCCCCAAGCAACGCTGACGTTGTAAATCAGAAACACCGAGAAACAACCAAAGTGAAAATGATCATTATAACTGAGATCTTTAGCAGCTGATTGATTATAATAAATGACACGTTCTCTCAGTTTGACTCAGTCAAGTCTTCTTGTTGCGCTGAATGAGAACCTTCACTGAACCCTGTAGTGCTGCATTATGTAATAATAGTGCAATATGTAATCATTTTTCACCTCATTATGTAAAAACATTTTGTAATAAAATTCTTGAGCGCATTTTGTAAAAAACTTTGCCAAATTTTGTCAGTAATACTTAATTAGTGAAGCTTTTGTCTCTAGTTTTCAAACACACTCTCCATTATAATGACTACAGTTACATTTGATTTAGGTTTGACCAATGAAACATCCTACTTGTTTTTTTTTGTTTTTTTTATTCATTCTAATTAAGCTGGAATGCTTAATATTGTTCTGCTGGTATGATGGTTTTTCCAAATAAGGCATCAGTTTTGGTGGTTTTTCAATGGTTTATTCCGTAATGCAACAAATGATTACATTTTCTTTAAAAAAAAAAAAGTGCTACACCCACATTTTGTAATAACTGTTGCAATAGGTAATAAGTTATTACAAACTGCGGCAAAGTTTCTTATTAAATGCGTTCAAAAATTAATTTTTTTAAACAAAATTACAAAATGAGGTGAAAATGTATTACATATTGTGCCATTATTACATAATGCAGCGCTACAAACCCTAACCCTAACTTGAAAGGTTATATGGATCTACAGCTCATCATTCTAACATCCACTCTTTTCATGAATGTTATGCTTAGGATTACAGTTAGACTTGTAACAGGAAAAATGAAACATCAAAGTTAATACATTTGAGAGGAAACCTCTAGTTTCTGTGTTTAACGTAGAACCCAATCTGAGCTACATCATCTGAAGTATGGTCAGATGTAACACTAACCCTAAACATGCTGTTGGGGGTTCAGAGATGAAACTAGACTTCTGCACCCTTTTGGCTCTGTTTTCAAGCTTTAGTCAGATTTAGTCTGTGGTGGGTAATTGAATGGGTGACAGAATCTGTGGTTTATTCCAAATGCAGCAGTTCCACTACCAAAGATATTTTCAATTTTCTCTTACAGTATAATAAAGTATTGTGTTGTTAGTCTTTATAGCTGCACAAGGAAAGGTGTATTTTCAAACCCTGGTGTTTTTTTCTTGATTTCAAAGCAAGATGACTTAACTGAATCAAACTGATTCAACCAACAGTTTTTACAGTGTTACACTGGTCTTATATGCAGATTTGGCCCAGGTTTTCTGCTGTTCACGTAAAAACATTAATTTTAGGCAACTACCAGGAATGCACTGATTGTGAAATTCCAAACCAATGCCAATACTGATGTGTAAAATAACAATTTGGCTGATACCTGATGCTGATATCAATGTCTGTTTGTTTTGTTTTTTTTATCTCACCAGCTTACCAACCACTAGCAGGCAGTCTAGTGTCCAAACTGACTTATCAGCAGAGATGTACATGGTTCACCATGGGCCACTGGACATTCAAGACACTAAGACCTACATGGTAGCATGTTAAACTGGACTTAGTGAAAAGGAACTGAACAGAGAGAATCTGAGCGGTCACATCATCAGGAAATGAGCTCATATGACAATAGATAAACACTGATCACTACCATGGCTGAATGTCACATGATTTACTGATGGATCAGTAGCCAAAAAGGCACATATCAAACTGATAATGATAATCAGAAGACAGATCGGTAAAATCCTAGTAATGACCTCTTTCAAGTAAATATTCATATCTTTACTGAAACTGAAAATTAGATGATTTGAAAGATGGAAATACTTGGATTCTTTGGAAAACGGTAATTTGTGTCATTTCAAATACATGATTTGTGATTGGCCCAAAACTTGCAAAACATGGACACTTATAGCTGTATATGAAACTAACCTTCAGAATAAAGGCACTGTTGGTTTATCTTTTTTCTATCATCAGAGTTTCACTTAATTACAGCAAACAACATATTGTGCTTAATCATCGGTTCATATCTAAAACAGTAGCAAGCAGTAGCAGGCTGGAAATGTAAACATTCCTCCTCTGTGGAAAACTGTGATAAATAGATAGCAAGCACGGTGATAATTACTAACTTATGCTATGGTGAGTGCAGCCCTGAATCTCCTTTTGTTTGCTAACATTGAAACAGGCAGGCTGGCCGACACAGCAGGCAGCCGTTTCTCCTTCAGAGGGAAAGCTGGTGGATGGTTCTAACTCACTAAGTGACAATTACTGCTGACAGTGCGTCACAGTGTGAACTATACGTTGCATTGAACTAGTTATTCTAACTTGACGAGTCACAGGCAGTGGGTGTGGCTATGTCTCTAGTCTTGGGGGCCAAGCACCATCTACCTACGCCAGGCAGTGTATTGATCCTGCTAGCCTCTAGCCAGCGATGGGTGCTAACTCACATGTATTCAGTGACGGGGGCATTGCTGACAGTGTGGGCTGTAGCGGGCAGGCTAGCTTCACTACCGTAGCTGGAGCCACAGCTGTAGAGACTGGGCATGTGAACGCGGTACAGGTTATCGTGCACGCCGCCCCTTGAGGCACCCGACTCGTCCTCTCCGTCTTCCTCATCCGTCCTTCAATTGGTCAGGGTAAGGGCAGGGCACGAGAGGGCATGATGGGTAGGAGGAGGGAAGAAGGCAGAGGGGAGGGAGATCCGAGAGAGACAACAGAGTGTAAACAAGTGGTTTAAGAGGAAGTTAGGAGAGGGGGAGGTTTACTGTGTGGAGTCCTCTGATACAACAGACTGGGTCAGGCCAGGCCTCCAGCCCCAAAGCAGCTGAACAGAAAAAAACAATATGGGTAGCATTCAACTACAACACTACAAGTACAGCTGGGTCTCTAGTACAACTGCACAACCCCATTCCCCAGCAAAGCACACCCCTAAAGCTATGTTGCTGTGTACAAATACATATTATTGAACCGTATGACACTCAGTACTACTCCCTGAATCCCCTTTATAAGTGAAAACATGCAGTCATTGTCTTCATGCAGTCATCTTCTCTTAACATACAATATTTACTCCAGGGAATCACTACCCGTTTCAAGTGGTCCAAGCAACACTGAGAGTTTTGTTTTGGGGTTTGTTTGTTGTTGTTTTTTTAATCCTTTATTTCATGCATCTCTGAGTGCTCCATGAAAATTAAAGCAAAAACATCAGGAAAAAAGGAGATAATATGGCTGGTTTGGGCAAACCATTTTCAGACAAAAATGGTCAAAAATGTAAAACGGCCAGCAACGCAACAGAATGAGGCATTAAATAAGATGTGTGCTGATTTGGAAGTTTGATCTCTGGCTACAGAAATGTACTGGCTTCATGATGCCTATTGGAATAAACCACTCAGGACAGTTTCACACCTAACATGTTTGGTCTGGAATTTTGGATTTTTCAGAATTTTGAAACTTCACCTGAACTGAATGGCCAAACGTTGGTCTAAAGTCCAACAGATTAAAATGAACAATGGTGGGGTTTGTTTTTTGGATGGTTCAGACGTCTGTACTAATCACAAGAAGTTACAGCAAGATGTTGCCAATCGTTAAGAAAAATATGGAAAAGAACCGAGATGTGAGCTGCTTTAAAAAACATGAGGAGAGGAAGATAATTTAAAAGAATTATGGTCACAACAAAGTAATAAAAAGCCAATGTGAAAAAAAAAGAGAAACATGAAAATGTTAAAACTTGAATTCTGTGCTTCAAGTTGGTGCAGCTGAAAGAAATCTCACGATAATAGTAATATTAGTGGTAACAAAATGTGTCAACTAGAAAAGGCCATACTCTGAAGCCAGATCAACACCAAGATGAGACACAGCCCATGGGTGTAATGACAGTAGGATGTAGGTATGTCATGCAAAGTTCTTTAGCCTTATAACATCCATCATTTATAACATCCATCATTTTAATGGAACCCTTTTAACATTTGGATCATCTGGTTTGTGTGATTAGCATGTGGCTAAAACAACTTCACCATGGCTCAAGTGTAACACTGACCCTTAAATGGGGCAAAAGTGGATGTTAATGTGCTCACAAAATTTGCAGTGTCAAAAAAATGGATCAATTCTGTGAAATGTAACATATACATGACTATTTCTTTAGACTTCAGTTTGGGTGTGAAACTGAAGTCTCAAACCTAAGTGACTATAGACTCTTTAGCTTTTTCATGGTGAAAATATTTACTTGTTGGTTATTAGTTATTATCAGGAAGTCGGTCCAGACATTCAGACCAAAACTGCAGGTGTGAATCCTCATCGGTGAATTAACTACATCAAAAACATGAACCGTGGTTTGGATTTTCAGGAGTGAGGCCATAAGTGAAAGTAGGTCCTGTAATCATTTTTCCTCTGTGAAATATTACTTGTTGGTTGTTCATTCAAGGTTGTAAAAAGAGAGTGAGCTGTATGACATGTATTTAAGAAAACCCTATGTGAATAGAGACAAGAGATCGAAAACAAGGTATTACCCTGGCTGGACACCAGATGGAGGTGTTTCACTAAGACAGCCTTAATGCAGCTAAGCTAACAGATGCCAACCCAGAGCACTTACTGTTGTTTAATGCAGGGTCTCTAGGGTGAGGTTATGGATTGTTATAATTATATACTTAGCGATATAGCAGCATTGCTGGCAATCCACATCCACCAACAAGTGTCAAACACAAGTACTGTGGCACAGCCATATTTTCATAATCAGACCCGCTCGCCAGTGTGATCACTGCAATCATTTTACACACTAAGCACTACCCACCACGGGCTTGTTTAGTTGTTTGATTGGCTATTTGTATTAAATAGGCATTTTTACTGGACCATAGGGTCATTGAGTTTCCTCAGTATCCACCATCATTCGCTGAAGCCCAAGGCATTTCCAAATCAGGACAGGGAGAGAGGAAGGGAAGGAACAGAAGGACAAAGTGGGGCACAGAAAAAATAAAGTGGTGATATATAATCTAACACAAACACGGGTGCTCCAGGTCCACATTGGAGAAAAGAAAATGAGAGATATGTACAAAAACAGAAACAAACAATCAGCCAGACTGGCAGTGCTGACGGCAAACGGTGAAATAAACGAAACTTGCAGAGAAAAGTGGATGGATGCAAAGATAGGCAGGAGGACAAACAGAAGGATACGACAGCCTGGGACGCAAGTACACGTAAAGAATGACATGCATGGGCACCACGTAGATTCTGACTGGTTCTTTCCCCTGTTTTCAAGTCGGCAAATTTAGCTACAGTCAGACAATTAAGACGTTAGAACTAGTAACATGTTAGCTGTTAGTGTACAGATTGACTAGAGATGGATTTATGGATGTGAAGACTTGCGATGTGTGTGTTACCTCTTGCCAGGCCAGGTATGTGGAACACTGCATACAATGGAGGAGAACATCAAGGCAGTGACAAAGGAGAAGAGAACCAGGTAGATGAGACCTTCCACTCCGTCATAACACAGACCTGTCAGAGCCTGCACATAGTCCTGCACACAGGGCAGCAGAGACAGGAAACCCGGGTCATTACAGAAGGAATGGAGCAGCAACTAAAAGTGTCAAATTGCACCTCGATTTGGGGCAGACATAAATACAAATGATAGATTTACTACGATGAAGATATAGGATAAAGAAAAGTAGCAATCAAATATGAATACATACAAGGAATAAACAGGACCATGCTCATTAAAGTCTGAACTGTTTAAACACTATCTGTCGGTGATGTAAAGCAAATATGCGACACTGACTGGAATAAATAAAATAATATGACAGCAGCAGATAAAGTACAGACAGATGTAAAACAGAAAACACAGTCCAAGGCCGTGTCACTAAATGTCTTCAGGGGGTCAGAGTTAGTTTGTGATGATGCTGCATCTGAACCTGGTGGTCCTGGTTCTGAGACTCATGAATCACCTTCCTGAGGGCAAGAATGAGAATAGTGTGTTGTAGAAGAGGGAGGGGTCTTTGTGGATATATCGGTCTCCTCTTCAGGCACTGTTTGTTGTAGACGACCTGGACGTTGACCTGAATAGTAACCTGATACGTTTAAGGGTACCGACTAAATTATACTGGTATTACAGAACACAGATTCACACTAAATGAAACACTTGGTACCTGAGAGAGTGACAGAGTAGAAATATAAAGTACAAGTGAGAGGGGTGGGGGGGTTGTTTTATGCAGGATGGTCTGAAATGTACCCCAACTAAGTGGCAAATGTAGGTAGATGTTGTAATAGGTGAGAAAAACTGAAAAGTACCAAAGGAGTTAAGGTGTAAAAACTATGCTGAGAGTTTGTACTGTTTGTATACGTTGTCTATGCATAAAGAGATGGGGACTTCATGATGCATTCAAGTACACCTCGTAAACTCCGCAGTCATCGTTGTCCAACAAAGCACGTGACGGCTAATTCGGGGAATTTGTCCCAAGAGATTTATGGCTGAAAGACTTTTGTCAGGCTGTTGGAAGATGATTTCGTTTATCCCTAAACTTAAAGTATTTAGAAACATAAACCTAAAAGACTAAAAGTTAGACTTTATCTTAAGATGCAAACTAGCCTCTTGCATGAAAATAGCATTTATTGACCGTTCCGTTTGTGAACATTTTCAGTCTTTATATTTATGTATTTATACTGTACATATATATAGTACAAACAGTGGCAGAAAAAAAATGTTTGCGCATCCTATGCATTTGTGATACATTACACAATAGTATATATTATATTAAGAATCACTCTTAAGTCATTGAACAGTGCCAAGTATTGTTCCGTTCTCCGAACCCACATGCTCTGTTCCACCGAGGTCAAAACTGGATGTTTCAGCAGATAATGAAACACATCCAAGGCATGACATGATGAAACTGGCAAGAATTTAATGTTTATTTTTTTGTTAACAATAAACCAAAAAAATAATAAACACTTGCATTTGTTTTTGTCTGTCTGATGCAGTCACCACATTTTGAAACAAGTATTTTTCCGCAAACATTTCACGATAATATTTCTGTGTAACTTTTACAGGTGTCCCAAAACTTTTTTCCACTTCTGCAGCTTCTATTTATACTATTTCCGTGTATTTATACTTTTTTTGGGAGTTGAGTCAGTGTTACAGCCTAAATTCCCTTACACGTGTTGCTCTTACCTTCTATTATTTACTATCGCTCTGCTCTTAGTGTAACTCTGACATCTGTCTCTTACATTTTTTAATATAGAGATTGCATTTTTTGCACTTTTAATATTGTTCTTGCTTTTGCTGCTGTTGTTTTTTGCTGCAGTGATATGATGTGACATTCTGACCCAACATGACCGGTGAATTTTTTTCATCTACCAGTCCCCGAATCAGAAGTCTGGATGACATTTTTGGTATTACGGAGAGATTACAGTAATGAAAAAGGTACGACATGCATTCGAATGTGAACAATTACCAAACCCTACTGTTAGGAAAGTCTGGCATTTGAAGACTTGTTGTATTTAACACATACAAAGTGACTCACCATGTGTAGGCTGCGACAGTCAACTAGAGCTGTGAGCTGGTGAAGTCCAACCTCAGTGGAATTCAGCACATACTGGATTTGCTCGAGACTCCCCTGCACACATCAAGGGAAACGTTACACATGCGTGCACACATTTCTATCCACACGACAAAATAAAACGTGTGAGGACGCATTCATCTCGCTTCTACTGATGCCAATCCACTCACTCATCCCTGAAAATACAGACTCACACATCACTGCATTCTCACATAGCGCACACACAAACACACACACCTTGGTGTTGGGTTCGTCACGTGTTGCTGATCTCAGTAGCTCTGCCACATCATCCTGCATCTCCACCAAGGCTTTGTGGCTCCCTGACAGCCTCTACAGAAGAGACACCATCATGAACAAACGGACATACGACTGTGGATAGACGATATTCTGATTATTCCATCACAGTTTAACCCTTAACCTCCTAAGACCCAGCTATGTTTTTTTTTTGTTCTGTAAGAGTTCCACAGCTTTATCTTTAAAAAAAAGACACTGCAAAGGACATTCAGAGAAAAAAAAATGAAAATGTATCTGGAAAAAATACATCAGAGTCATATTGTTTTCAGTCGAGACAATTTTTTTCTTACAAAAATTGAGAAATTTGGATTCTCCTGGGTCTCAGGAGGTTAAAGACCTAAACAGTCTCTGGCAACCAAAAGCATCTACTGATCTAAAATGTTTAATAGCCTCTGAACCACTAATCATATCAATACTATTCAATATTTCAGGTAAAATACAGTTTGACATCTTTTCATGGTCATCAGATACGACCCATTTGGACGTTCAGAGGCTCCGTAGTGAACGTGGAAACATCATCACTGATTCATGCAGTTTGAGTTACTGTAGCTACTTGTTTTTATGTTAACTTAATGATACATTTTGATTTTTTTTTTTTTTTTTTTTTTTTTTACTTTTTACAGATTTTGCTTTGATAAAATAACCTTTGGATTTACTCTGATCTACAAGGTAAATTAAACATCATAAAATACCTGTTTTACACAGAAAAATGCAAAATGCAGAGAATAACATTATTATAAATTGTGATAAATCACTTAGAAAAGGTTAAATGTCTACAAAAATTCCTTTGGAAAAAAAATACAAATATAGTTTCAGGGTTAACAGAGTTATGGGTTAAATACATTGTATTTAAGAGGACTATTGTGGTTAAAATCATCAAGGACAAATCAATATTAACTCAATATTACCTGCTGGAAGGGGTTGTTTGGTCCAGAGCTGCATCTCAGGTAATACTGCAGAATATCTGTGAATATACCAAAATATGTATGGAAATGCTAATAATATATTCATTACAGATAAACACAGTCGCAGAAAAAATTATTAGACCATCAAAAGTCATCAAAAACAATGGTTATGCAATCCAGTACTAACTCCTGTGTGTATCGTG
>JAPQRP010000001.1:26870817-26882627 GCA_037367295.1 Apogon hyalosoma | reverse complement strand
TAGAGAGAAAAAATAAATAACGAAGGGGGACTGGCGGAGATGGGGGGTGGGGGTGGGGTGGGGGGGAGTCCAAAAAATGGTGAGAGAGGAAACTGGAGAGGAAGGGTCTGTGAACCGAGAGGAGCAGAGCCCAGACAGAAGAGTATCTGTGGTCCAAACACACCCTACCCCACTGCGAGGTCACATGGGTGAAGGACCTGGGAGCGTACACACCACCTTCAGTCACACAAACACAAACAGAGGAGTGTAACCACCTGGCTGCCTCCCAGCTCCACCACATGGGCTTTCTGCTTAAACAACACGGAGTGGGATTAATTGGTGTAATTTGGATAAATTTACTGCTGTAATGCTCATATGGATGCCGTCATGTGCAGATTTACAAGCTGTGATAAAAAGCAGCGATGTTTCATGCTTGATGACTGCACATTTTACACTTTATCAGCCTGTTTTCCAAGTGTTTACTCAGAGGTCAGAATCTACATAAATCTGAGGTAAATGTCACCCTATTATGGACACAACTTGAAATTCAAGATCGTATGTATTTGTATTATATGTGCGTAGAGATGAACTGAGTGCAAAATTCATGACATTTTGACTGATAGCCAGCTTATATACTATGTTTTTGTTGTTATTTATCCTGCTTTAACAAAAAATCTTCCTTATAAATATAAAAGAATTACTATAATAGTTTTTTCAACCCTTTACATTACATTATCTTTGAATTAACACACACTAAAACATAGAAATTCATTGAAAAACCTTAATATAACATAAAAGATAAATATCCGTGAATCCCATCAGTGAAAGACATTTTATATGCCAATCCTGATATTGGCGTCTGCCCGATATATCCCTGCATGTAGGTTTAACACCACTGGTGGCTGAATTAAAAAATATTAACTATTTTCTATTAATACCTGGTAAATATTTTTCCAGGAGTCCTTCTGGTACCAGTTGCTGTATTTGGACCGTCTAATAAATGTACTGCTGCTCCTTAAGTGAATTATGGCTCCTTTAATAAGATTTGGTGGTAAATACGGGCTCTGCCTCTTACTCTTCTGCGGCTCTACCTTCTCATTTGGGTTAAATTAATATTAAGTTAAACTGACTAAGGCTCTGGGAGACTTTTTGTACGACCTACATGCATTTCATGGCTCTAGTACCAGACTTTGGTCATTGGCCATTTAGTGGTGTTTTTTTTTACATCAGTGCTATGTGTTTTTCTGATTGTAGATGTCACTCGAATGCCTTTACACCTGATGTTCCATTTGAACCTGTTACTTTCATCATTCAACCATTAAAAACCTAGAGGTATTTTTGTGGGGACAACGGATTTAACCCCATTTATTATAATTTTATCAGCATTTTTCAGTGAAAATCAAGTCCTTTCCTTCACTGATCATGCAGATGTTGATAAAAGCTCAGAGTGAAGTCAAAGGTTATTATATCAAAACACAGAAAACTGAGGAAGTGCATTAACATGAAAACAAGTGTCTACAACTTCTGTCATTAGTCGAACTATACGTTTTTTTATTGGTGAATCCGTGTTTCCACATTCACTACAGAGCCTCTAAACATCCAAAAGGGTCATGTTTAATGATGACGAAAAGCCGTGAAACTGTATTTTACGATGTATTGATGGGATTAGTGGTTCAACAGCTATTAAATATCATAGATCAGCAGATACTTTTGGTTACTGGCAGCTGTTTAGGTCTTTAAGGGTTAACCAAGCACTGTCAACAATCATATTTTAAGACTAAAAATTCAGATTTTAGGGCTTTAGATCTTGTAAGATGTTTAAGGGACCTAGAGAAACTCTGTTCAAGCCCAAGTACAGTCACTTCTGGTTCCGAAAAAAACAACATGTTGATGCCAAACTCCAGACTTAACCCAGTGCTATTTTTGTGAAAGTTCCTAAATGATTTTTTTTTCTCTATTTTTAACTTTTCTCAAGTGATTTATCACCATTTATTCAAATATTATGCTCAGCATCTTGCATTCTTAAGTGAAAATTAGGTATTTTCCTATATTTAATTCACTAATCATGTAGATGTTTATATAAGCTCAAATTAAAGTTGAGGGTTATTATATCAGAAAAGGAACAAAACTGAAGAAGAAGTGACTTTTTCAGTAAAATATATCAATAACTGAACTAAAAACAAGTGTCTCCATCCACTGTTATTTACCAAACTCCATGGGTTTTACTGGTGTATCAATGTTGTAGAAGATAACTGTGTTTCCACGGTAACTACAGAGCCTCTGAACGTCCAAATGGGTCATATCTGATGACCATGAAAAGATGACAAACTGTATTTTACAGCAATTATTCACATGTATTGATAGGATTAGTGGATCAACAGGTATTTCATTTTCTGATCAGTAGATGGTTTCGGTCATCAGTGGATGTTTGGGTCTTTATGGGTTAAACCCCTTCCAAGTCAAACCAGTGGGTGAAGTCATGGTGGCTACATCTGGTTCTTCAATACAGTTGTGGCTCCAGGATTAATCCCAGAGAAATGCAAGCATCTTCACCAAAGCTACAGAGCAAATTCTCTACCGAGGAGGAATACTTCAGTGTTTTAGTCATTGCTCATTCAATCATTCCTCATAAAACAGCCTGTGGAAGCGGTGATGAAGATACTATGAGCCATAAACCCTCAAACAGACATGACTATTAATCTGTTTTCCATGGGGGTGTTCCTCCTCTTACGGGGTAACCTCTCACCTGCAGACCAGCGTGGCGATGATGACACACCAGGCGGTGCAGCAGCAGTCGGCGCTCGTATGCTGAGAGTGTGTATGGGAGTGCGAGGAGTCATCACTCTTACGCCGCCTGCAGCACAGCCAGAATGAGTAGAAGAGGAGGAAGAGGAGATCCAGGGCCAAACACACCAACGCCACAGCGCCCAGCAGCAAAATGGACTGGAAGGACAACAGAGAAGAGTTCACGATGACAGGAATGTTCATAGATTTAATGAAAAGCATCGTATTTGAGCGTTATCATAAGGAAAGGGACCACTGAGGAAGTGAGTTAAGGACACAGGAAGTGAATAAGCTGATATGGACAGAGAGGAGACACATAAACAAAGCACATGCTCCTGTTTTTCCTGTGTAGACACACACAACCCAGTTTGTAAATTGTGTTCCTCATTTAACTAATCTGAGTAGAGTGACTGTCAAATGGCCGTTTGATGGGTACCATGAAAAACACATTTGTACACCATCAAACACACACACACACACACACACACACACACACACACACACCTCCGCAGAGTGAGCGGAAGCGACGCCATAGAGAAGCTGTATGCACTAGAGACCCACCACACAGATCACACACCCGCTAAAAGCTTTGAAGTGTAAAAGAAGGAAGAGGTGGAGGGGGCAGACAGAAGGAGAAATGGGAAGGGGGGGTTGGAACAAAAAAAACAGCCAGTCTGGAGACGCAGAAAAGGAAGAAGATGTGAAAGCAGACGACTGAACAGAACACGAAACAGCAGACACAAGGGCTGTTTCAGCTGTTTGCCTTGAACTGATAAAATCTTTTTTTATCTCAGGCTCACACTGCACTGTTAGCTTTTCTTTGTGTCTGGTAAAGTCATTGTCCTGCAGGACCAAGCGGGGACAAAGACATGTTTCTGGAAATCCAAAAATCTCCACCTGCTAGACCACTTAGACAAAGGAATTCCTCCCCAAGGCTGCGCAGTCACAAGCAACTCCCAGAAACGGTAACTACGGGGACTCCTCTGCATATGATAACACAAACTCTCAGAGCTCCTGATTCACACCGATTCTATTTCTGCTGAACTCAGTTTTTCCCTCAGTGCCATCCAGACTTTTTCCTTTTACTGCACCGCTGCTACTGTACATATGCTAATGTACTCTGAGTGGAAGTATATCCCACATATGACGCCAAGATCTGTGTCATTTGTCTTTAATCTGCACTGAATTAGGCCTGTCGAGCAAATCACTGTGTTTCACAGTTTAACAGTCTTTATCGGTTTATTTTATGCCGCTAGTGTCACTAGTAGCTGCTATCCTGTCATAATAATAGTTTATTTATACTCATCTAGTGCAGATGGAAAACAGCCAGTTAAGGCTTTTACCAGTGGATCACAAAAATAACTGGAAAGCACTCAACAGGCAAAATCTTCCACCAAGGCAGTTAAATTCTTCACAACAACAAACCACCCCCAACATGGACATGCAAATTTATGCTAATTATGTTTTATTTTATTCTGGAAGACAATAGCCTAAAAATACCTCAGTTCAAATCTGAAAGAAATCCATAGACAAAAACCTCTTTGAAAATCTACAATAACCTTGAATTTACACTTTGCAAATGTTTGTGTATCAGTGGCACCACTTGTGTATGTGGTAAATAGAATAAAATTAGATGAGTTCAGACTGAAATGTGATTTTTGTGTGTGTGTGTGTGTGTGTGTGTCATGTTAACACATTTGATTTTTAAAATAAATATTCCTAACGTTGATTATTGACCTAAAACAGCTCAAATATAATATGTCACTGCTGTCATTGGGGGGGAAAAAATCAGGATGGTGTGACAATAAACTGTGCAAAGACATGAAATGACTGATAATGATACCAAAACAAGCCGATAGACTGGGAAAAAAATCTAAATCTTACCAAGTGTATTTTTCCTCATTTTGTTTTTTTAATTTTTTTTTGTCTTTTTTTCTCTATTTGTTATTATTATTTTTGTCTTTACGTGTATTTTGGTAGTTTTTTGTTTGCTTCTTTTACATTTTAAATCAACATTATATTAAACTGTTATGTGCTGAAAAATAAAATAAAATAAAATAAACCTGCCTACATTACACTATCTAGTCTAAAAATCTACTCGGTGAGATTTAGATTTTTGCAGTGTATGTGTGAACTGGAAAACCTCATGCAGAATTTATATATGTTGCTTTTGTTGTAAATGACTATTGCATTACAAAACCTGACCTATTACGTTAACCTTTTGATATTTTTGATATTAACACTCTTCTGACCTGCACATTTGTTTTTAGAGCGCTGTATGATTCTAACTGGCCTTCATATATCAAGCATTATTATCTTCACCACTCCCAGATTCACAGATATCCTACCAGGCAGTCTGCGAATCTGCATATACCTTTATGTGAAATATCTCGTACTCAGTCTTCTATTAGATTTCATGGTGCTAAATTATAGAACACTCATCTAGATGTCTTAGATTCCTCTACATCAGTATCTATATATAGGAACAGACTAAAACCTAAATTGATGGCAGAATATTTGCTTTGACTCCCTCATCCTAAAGTGAACTGGTAAATGATGTCAGATACAGTAGCTGAACCTGTTGTTTTGTTGACTGTAAAATTATTTTATCTTATTCTTAGTTCATTCTTTAGTTTTTATGGGTCTTTTTGGCTTCCACCCCCCTCATGCACATGTTGTTTGATGTCGTAATTAATCACAAGTTGTTATTCTTTGGTCTTTACGTGTATTTTGGTAGTTTTTAAATTTTAAATCGACATTATATTAAACTGTTATGTGCTAAAAAAAAAATAAATAAAAAAACCCTGCCGACATTACACTATCTAGTCTTATGCTACGGTTATCAAACGTCACAGTACATTTAATAAAGTGAAAAAAATGAAGTAGCTTGAATTATCATAACATTTCCTTATGTGTGTGTTTTCAGGAAGTTGGCGTTAGTATTAGTTTGGCAGGTTTCAGTCCTTTGTTTCCCAGCTTTATCATTTCATCGAAATATGGTCGATTCTAGTTCAAAAAAGAAAACAAGATCCAAACTGAAGACTTGAATGCAATACTTCACGCCGCAAGTATTTTACAGTCTGTACTCCACAAAAAGAAACGCACACATCCCCTCCACAGCTACAAAATAATTCAGTATTTCATTCATTAGTCAGTAGATAGAGACAGTGAGAGTCAAAAAAACCTTCAAATAGCCCTGACTTTTTTTATTCTATTTTCTGTGAAACCTCTATTCTTGCAAACTCCTGTGCATCTCTCTCCATGGCCCGACTCCCTGATGACAGCTCAGAGCGCTAGTCACTCGTCGAAGACACAAATCATTTTGTTCATTGTTAAAAAGCCGCTGGCCGGCCCACACCATCAGCCTGTGAAGTACGGCTGACGTACGCCCCTGGAGTCTGAGGCCGCCACATAAAACCTGAAGGGCTACAGCCAATTACTCAGGGTTAAAGGGTCACTACACCACTAAAGCAGATAAAGTACAGTCCCATATAAGAGGATGTGAGCTGCGGCGGTGAAATACGTGAAGAGAGAGTGGTTTTTTTTAACAGCTATAACAACTCTCAGGTACTCGCACTGTTTAAAGTCTTAACCTTCGAACGCAGAACCAGAGTAAAACTACCTTTAATTATTCACAGGAGGTCGAGACAGTTGGAAAACTCACAGTATATGCAGATGCAATGTGTTCAGGCTGTATATAGTTGTGTTTGTTGTACTGTACATATTTCTGATTTGTAGTATAGAGTTATCTTTTGCACATTTCAGTAGTTTCAGTAGTACTTTAGTAGCATATGTATATTTAATTCTTTATATCTTTTTGCACATGCCTACATTTTTCAGTATTTGTGTGATATTTTCATATAGTCTTGTGTGTTTTTGCTGCTAAACAGAACTGAGCCGCTAAACTGATTTTCATTGCTACTGTGACACTGACAATGAAGACCTATTCTATTCTATTGTATTCTATTTGTTTACACCTTGAGTTACATTTTCCCAATAATCCAAAATGACTTGCGTGTTACCACAAATCCCCCCCCCCAACTTTATTCATCAAAATCTGGCAATACATTTACAGAGACAAAAAAATTATTTTCAGACTGAGAATTAACATCATACTTGTATGGAACAATATTTGTATAGAACATTATATAACAAAAAATAAAATAAAATAAACAATGAAAATAAAAGTCAGAGGTCTAATCAGGAATCAGTCCATTCAAACTTTCATATGCTGTCAAGGCTTGTTTGGTTCTTCATTATTTCAGTGGTTTTTTTTAAGTTTGTTATTTCATTTATGTAAATTATGAACAGTAGGTGGCTCTTCATGAATCTGCATCTGTGGATAAATTGTTTAGCAATAATAAAGTGTTATACAGCATTTCCCGTTTTTTGTTTTGTATTAAAACTCCATATTTTATATCTTTATATTCTAACTTGGGCGATTGGGTGTCCTTTTCAGACGCTTTGGTGTATGTGCAGTTAAAATAAACAAATGTTCAAAAGACTCAATGTCACATTTACAGAAAACACAGTTATTTTCCATTATATTGAATCTTTGTCGCAGAAACTCATTATGAGAATAAATATCATTTAAGGTTTTAAAATGTGTTTCTTTTGCTTTTGGTGATATGGGCAGAGCAGGGGTGTCAAACATGCGGCCTGGGGCCAAATGCGGCCCACCAAAGGGTCCAATCCAGCCAGTGGAAGATATTTACATATTTTACATATTAAGATATTAACATTCATTTTGTTCAGTTTCCACATACAGACCAGTTCAATCTCAAGTGGCTCAGTTAGTAAAATATTATTATAATAACCTATAAATATTCACAACTCCAATTTTTCTCTCTCTAAATGTAAACATTTTCATGTAATTTTCATGCATTTAAACTAAAACAAACCATCATTTCACAAAAAATAATCTGAATAACCTGAAATGCCTTAAGAGAAGTGTAACTGTACCAATATTCTGCCTGTTACTAAGTGTTTTGTGCATTTGTAGATCTACTGTGATCTGTAAGATGTGATGCACATGTGGAACTGAAGCATAATATTATTAACACTACACTTATTTTTCTTATGGAATGTTAGGTTCTACATACTATTCACATTCTTTAAGAGGATAGTTTGTAATGTAAACATTTTCATCATGTAAGGAAAGTTTGGCATTGACATTATTTATATATTACTATGTTATTATGTTACTGGTCCCGCCCACTTCAGACCAAATTAGGCTGAATGTGGCCCCTGAACTAAAATAAGTTTAACACCCCTGGGGTAGAGTAAGGTATTTGGTTCTAATTCTGACAATAATTTCTTTAGGATAATCTTTTAATAAATGTCTCCTTTTTAATGATAAAGGGAAAAGATTAGATGTGAGGTCACCACATATGAATGTATTAGTACTTTTTTCTCCCATAAAATTCATATCATCTGTAAAAACTGACTGGATCTGCGCTTTATGACAAATGTGGCTGTGTGATGACCACATTGCTTCTTCCTCGTCAGAATGCAGATGGTAAACGAAGACTGGAGGAGGCTGAGACCCTGATGGGAGATAAGCTCTGTAGATTCCTAGTCTCTGGTCTTATCCTGTGTTATTATCTACAGGCTTACAGTCATTGGGCAACAGTAAAGGCATACTGTGCACCACTAATGCATTGTTTGATCTCTTTTGTCGTCGTAATTACGCTTAAAGTTTAATACCATGCAGAGTCATATGTATTAAGCTTTGCAGAGTCGGACTAACATGCTATATAATGATGCATGTTTTACTGCAGGCATAAGGAAACAACTGGCACGTGACTGAGACTCACTGATGGAGATGGAAAACAGAAAAGCATCAGAAGAAAAAGAAGTTCATCATCTTCAGTGCCGCTATTACAGTTATTTTCACTGTCAATTAATCTGTTAATTATATTCCTGATTAATCAATTCGTTGTTCGGCTATAAAATGTCAGATAATGCTGAAAAATTCCCAAAGACATTCGGTTTATTATCACAGAGGAGTCGAGAAACATCAAAATATTCTAATTTCAGCAGCTAGAATTAGAGAACTCAGACGTTTTTTCGATATCCATTTGAAAACTATCGACATCTGGTCCTGTTTTGCATTGTGTTTTATGTATCTTATTCTGTTGAAATATTTCATTGATTTAGTGTGTATTGTATGTATTTCATTTACTTATTTACTTTAGCTTTAAAAATTCATTTGGACTGGACGACTAATACATAAATCAACAAATCCCTGCAGCTCAAAACAGTTTAATATGTTAAATTATGACTAAAAACAGGTGCTAGATTAGTCAAGTGACAAAACATCTAATGGCATCTATTTGGATTATTCATAAATACCTGTTTTATCGTGAAGAATTTGTGGATTTCATAGTGTTTAATTATCATGCATAGTTGGGTAATAAAAGTAGAATTATTACCCCGCCCCCCGAAGGGGAGGCAAGGGGTATTGTTTTTGGTTCAGTTTGTTTGTTTGTTAACACTCTAGCAGCAAAACTATTGGTTGAATTCATACTAAATTTGGTTTGTAGATCGCCAGTGACCCAGAATAGATGTGATTACATTTTGAGAAAAACTGGTCAAAGTTTCATTTTTTAATGAAATTTTAAAATCTTTTTCTTCCCCCCATTTACTTATAATGGGCAGAATTTCAAATGTCTATAAAAACATCCATTTTGTTTCAGTTTACTTAAAACTTGGCCCATATATAGCGGCAACTGATATGTTGACATCAACACATGCATAGACATGATGACATCAGCTGGATCGATGCCAAAATAAGTTACAATATGTGGGGGGTGGGGTTTGTTGTGCCTGTTTGTTGCAATGTGATTCAATATCAATGTAAAATAATATTACAATGCATTTTCTTCAGCCTTAACTGTTACGATCTAGAAGTATTTCTATGGCAACTTTCAAATTCATTTTTCCCTGCATTCAACTGTTTCTGAGTGATCTATCACGATTTATTATAATATAACCCTCTGTCTTTGGCATTTTTCAGTGAAATTCTGGTATTTTCCTGTATTTCATTCACTGATCATGTACATGTTCTTAAAAGCTCAGAGTTAATTCAAAGGCTATTTTATCAAAACACAGAAAACTTAAGAAAAAGTAACTTTTCAGCAGAATATGCCATTAACTCAACACAAAATTAAGCTTCTACAAGATTGTCATTTGTCAAACTAAACTTTTGCATAAGATGATGGTGTTTCCATGTTCCACAAAAGTCACATCTGATGCTGATGGAAATCTGAGAACCTACATTTTACCTAAATTATTGAAATGTACTGATAGGATTAGTGTTTGAAAAGTTGTTACACATTTTCGATCTGTAGCTTTTGTCATATGGACTGTTTAGGTCTTTGAGGGTCAAGGATTTATTCGCCAGCATTGTCACCAAAAACATTTATTATTATCATTATTAAAGTTATTGTTATTTTCTCTATATTCTACTTTTATTTTTCTGAAATGAAAAGAATAGGTTTAAATACACAACTTTCACTCAACACCATAAATAAACCTTTAAACAATGTTTAGATAATTACGACAAATGACTGATCGGATTTTCTTTCCCATCGTGATAATCTTGGCTTCTATTATCTTGCAATAATAATGTTGACAGACAGATTTACTGGACTCATTAACGTAATACGAGTATGCACATGAAGCAATAACAACGGACGGCGGACTGTTGGTGTCTGGTGTATGGGATTAAATTTATCATCTGAGTAAGGAGGCCCAACGCTCTGCAGCCACTTCACTCTCCTCCCTCTGAGTATAAGGGCCCAGGACGCTAGATTAACAGGCTGACAAACCATCAGAGCAGATTAAGCATGGATCAATTAGCCGCTAATAAGCATGCTGCGCTTGGGTGTGCGTGTGCTCGTACGTCGACTCAGTGTATATGTGTGTGTGTGTGTTTTGTGCACATCTCGGCTTCTGGAGATCAGCTCGCAGTCTGGGGGCGGGGCTAAACGTTAAACACCCGGGCACAGTGATCTACTTTCAATCTGTCCATTTCAGTGTGTGTGCGCGTGTGCGTTGGGGCTGACAGGATCAATCGCTTCCACCTCAGTGAGTCGTCCTTGCACTCTCCCTGCCTGTGTTTTACGCTGTGCTCGGGGTTGGCCTACTATCCTCTTAACTTCTGTCCCCAGGCACTGGCTGACCTCGGGTTTATTCCGCCGGTATTCACCTGTCCACTGGGTCAGAGTTCATCCGAAACACTGATCCAACAAAGGCCAGGTCATGTTATTAATGCTGAAACACAATGCACTCCTGTTTTCCCTCTTCGTTTTTCTGTCTTTCCGTACGTTGTTTACATCAGTGAAGTATGAATAAACAAAAGGCTTGTTAGAAAGTGAACAGGCTGGAGGGATATGAGGACATAAAAAAACAACAAAAAAACAACACTGTAATAGATATGGATGTAACCACAGTGGCGTCACCCACTCCAAGTATTTTGGAGCCTCAAATTTGGCTTTTTGGATGCCACAGTCTTCTTTTTCTGGAGCCAGAAATATCCCCACAGACAAGAAGGTGAAACTGGGGAAGAGCAAGTGAAGCTCACCACAGAAAAACTGCATATAATTAGTGGAAAGAGGAATCGAGATGTTACCGCTGGTTTCTGAACTGCTGTTTTGAAGCCAGTAATTTGTGATTTGGCTTTTGGGTGCCGGAAGTGACCATATTTGGACAAAAGGGGCAGGATTACAGGAGCCTGAGGGTCAGAGGTGAGCTAATGCTACGTGCTAGCTAAGTAACTCTGTAAAATGTTAGTAGAATCAGTTAACCCCATCTGCAGTGGAGACGTCTGTCAGGAGAGTTAAATCAACAGAGACTTTCACTGCAAAAAAATCTAAATCTTACCAAGTGGTTTTTTTTTTTTCCTCATTTCTAGTCAAAATATCTCATCACAGTTAAAATAAGACATAATTACCGAAAGAGTTACTCTTCAGTGAGATATAAGAACTTATTTTTAGACAATAGATCTTGAAAATCTTATTTCAAGAAATCTTACCAAGATAATT
>JAPQRP010000001.1:26841698-26865460 GCA_037367295.1 Apogon hyalosoma | reverse complement strand
CCACCCCCCCCCACACACACACACACCTGTCATTAGTCAAATCAGGGTAGATTTTCTATGGCCTGAAAACACAGTAAGAGTAGATGCAGAAGTCTCACGTCCTCTCACATCACTTGAATTACAATACTATTGAAAACAAATAATGGAATTTTTGCCCAGTGACGCTAAAAATACTATCAAGTACTGCAGCTTTAAGGGTTTGTCTTTGGAAAAGTGAAATGTACAGCTGTTGCGACTGGAGGTTCAGCATTTTCACAAGCTTGATGGGCCTTTCCTATCCCGTTACGGTAGGACTGGACAAAGCCTGCTCTTGGTATGGACTCAGCGAAGGGTCAGTTACGTGCATGATTTTTTTTCCGTTCCTGGTTAAGGATGGGAACCAGTAGCTCAATTGCTTGGAATGGTTGGTCTGCTTGCTTAATGCTTCTATGTATCGGCTCCGTGACATCATCATGTCAGTTCTGTATTTTGGTTCAGAAGCCTCTAAAGTATGGTTGTATTCCACCAGTAAGGACAACATTTGTAACAGGTGCAGAGCTTCTATTAAAGGACTCATACTTCTCTAAACCTACTTTTATTAGTCTTTGTTTCATTTATTTGTGTATTTGGACCCTAACTGTTCCAAAAGTTTGAATCTGAACCCTCCAGGTGCTGCAAAGCTATCTTTATATTCATTTTGGCAAAAATCAAGTGGATTTCTACAACCTGTTTGAATTCCTGGTTAATTTTTTACGATTATAACTAGTTACGTCATGACATTTGCACATATAAGGTCAAGACTTCCGACGTTCATTTCTCCGAGCATGACATAATTGTTTCTCAGCAGCAGCGGTTGTAGTCCATACTGAAAATATGTCCAGACTTCAAGCCAATTACCTAAAATGTTCAGTTGTTGGTTGAATGGGACAAAGCAGCCGTCAACAACCTGGAGGGGGTGGGGTGTGAAGTGGATGATTTGCATTTAAAGGGCCAGCGCTCAAAATGACCTTTTTGGTGCCATTACTCTGAAAAAGAGCTGAAGATGGACCTGTGGAGTTAAATTAATGAAGAATTCAGACCCAAGCAGAGCATTTACAGTTTATGTAGACCACAGGGAAATGTATTAAAATGCATAATTCCATTTAAAAAAGCAAAATATCACTCCTTTAAGACAAAGGGTTAAATTCCTCCAACATGTAGAAACATTTAACCACAGCATCCAATTAAACTGCACCAATGTAACATCTCTGATTGGCTGCTTAGTGAAGGGAGCAGTGACTCTGGGGGCGGAGCCTACAGCAAGGCGACCTCTGTCACAGCCGCTAACATTAAACTCCTCCTGGTTCTATCCATACTATTAATGTTAGCGTCCTTTCACTGTGTCAACCTGCTTTAATATCGTTTATGGATAATCTCCATGTCCTAGAATTACATTTAGATGATGATGAGGTTCAGAGGCTGCAGCAGGTGGATCTAACACTCCTTTAACTACACCTTTAGGACCATGTGTGAGGTCTGTTCATATCAAATACAAAACGTTAGCGAATATTTGACATTAAACTTTAATGTCAAATATTCGCTAACATTTTGCATCGATTCTTTTATCAGTTCTCATTGCATTAGGGCCTAATAATGAGAACTGATAAGAGAATCAATAGGGAATCAAATCAGTAAGTGATAATGGGACCGGAAATGCTAAACTCTTATCAGTTCCCATCCCTAGTCCTGGTACTCATCTCACAGCCCTTTAGGTTTGCATTAGGAGCTGCAGGGACACATTTTTCTGCATGATACAGAGTGTATCAATAAAACTTATGTCTGATGTAGTGGGTCAGTGTTTTTAACAAGGACATTTTTCTCTGTTCGCTGTCTCTAACGCGCACACAGCCAACACATCATTGATCCTGGCAGGGAGTGAATCCACAACTTCGCAGTTGCAGGACATCCTCAGTCACCATTTAGCCACTCTGCTGTGAAATTATAGTGTGGGCAGGCAGCGGGGCGGTGGACGGGGGTGAGATGAGGTGATGCCGCATGATGAAGGGGATGATGAGTTCTGAGTGGGAGGTAATTATTCCCCCATACTTGTGTCTCTCTTACCTTCTGGTATTCAGAGTCCTTCGGCCTGAAGTCACTGCTCACCACCTGGAATTCCATGTTGAAATGGGGCAAGCGGTGGAGCAGTTTCACCCACCAAGGCGGGGAGTAGTTCACTACGGCTGCCATCCTCAGCAGCTACAGTTTCTGCAGGTTGTCACTGTATCGTCTAACCCGATTCCTCACAAGGTCACTGTAAAGAAATGCAAGGGCCGTGTCAAGGTGGCACGCAAATGACTCCATGAAGAGCTCAGTACAGCTGCTACACATTTTGCAGAACTGAAGCCGCTAATACCATTTCACCGAATATATTAAGTCATATGAAAGTAGCACTGCATAGCTACCAAAACCCTATGGACGTCCTTTTATGACTTAGGGTTGACATTACTCTGTGCATCTTAAGATTGTATGTTAAGAGGAAAAGTTGGTGCACCAAAGAAAGGCAAATTAAGCGTGTGTGCATATGCAACAAAGAGTTGATTGTAACATTCACTGAAGCAAATATACATGTCATGTTTAATGGGAAACTGCAGCTAAATAACACTGTGTAAGAAGAGATCCAGAAAAAAAAAATGGTAGACAAAGGCAAACCCTGGAAATCTATTACATGACTCAGGCCAGTGGTTCAGTTAAGGGGAAAAAAATCTTCAGGTTTTTGTCAAAATACATCTAGAAGCTCCTCAGTATGTTATCATACGAGAGGCTACATCTAACCAGCAAAGTTTTTAATCACGACGACGATAATTAGGACGGATCAACAAAATAGTATTCACGTAACAGTAGTTGATCAAAATCCATATAAATCTGCATTTTTTTTCCCAGCAAATTTTCCTAAAATGTCAATAAAATGTGAAATACATTTGGAATGCAGAAAATCAGGATTACTGCATGGTTGTTTCGGTTTGAGCCAGAGACAAGCCTCAATGCAAATTCACCTTAAGGCACTTGTCATAAAGCGTACAAGACTATACATAACATATTGGCATTGTTGAAAAACATAACCATATTGGCATTGTTGAAATTAAGCTTCAACGTGTCATATCTAAACAATATCAGAAACTGGTGTAAAAGCCAACATATCGCACCAGTATTGAACATTTTTTTTAACAATACACAGCTTTATATAAATGACAAAACTGAAAGATGTGACAGACAAATGTGCATTTAGTATCAAAATGCCAGATTTCATTAAATGCATCTCTTTCACATGCACAAGTAATCACATTATCCCCCTTTTTTTCTCAAATCTAGGATCATAATAGGAATAAACGTGCTTTGCTTTGCATCTAGACTAAGTACAGTGGTACCCTTATTGATTTTTTGCACATAAAATCACCAAAAAAAGGGTGTTTCCGTCCCTGCTTAAATGCACTGTAATAAAACCTCCAATAACATATATAAGTGGGTGCAGCATACATGGCATGACAGCATCCGTACCAACAATAAATCATGACATGTTCTGTATCTTGGTGTGTAGAGTGATGCTGAGGAGGGCTTAAATGGTCCATTGTGATCAAACCCTAGCTGCTATGAGGTCATACTGTATCCAGACCTACTGTACTTTAATATGTCAATAGCATCATCCAATTTACGCCCATGCTGCAAAAGCCCAGGCTTCATGCGGATGGATGTGTTGTGGACGGTGAAATGGCCGTTATCTCAAACCCCACACACACGCACGACTCCGATCTATTCTGCTGAATTTACTGTACCAACATATGTAGGTCAACCAAGCCGTGGGTATCCTCACATTTACCAGCCGGGTTTTATTTATCGTCAATAACATGTAACCGAACCCGGGATTAAGCGTCTTTATCCCGCCTTGCGCGTTAAAACTACCGCAGTCTCACAGTCATCAAGGAGGAAAAAAAAGCAGGAATTTACGTTAAAAAAAAAAGCAAACCCCCGTTGAGTCCGTGTTTCATCCAGCCTTACCCACTGAAGCAGACGCAGACGCAGACTGGGGTTTTAGTGCGGTCTATGGAGTCCAGGCCGGCGCGTATTTTCACCTATTGTCTTCCCGGATCCGCTGTTGGATTTGACCACCACAGCCTCTTCTCTTCTGCTGTTGCTGCTGCATCAACGCAGCCGTACCGAGCGAGCAGCCGCAGCCCCAAACACATCGAAAAGACCCGGGGAACGGTCGATGACCCGGGCTCCGCTCACATTTCACCGAGACGGTTTTTTCGCGTGTGCGTAAAAGCTCTCCACCGCTGCGGCGCACGACGGGTTAAAGTCGTTGACCCGCAACCCAGTCTCGGTTCTTCTTTTTTTTTTTCCTGCTCACAGTTCTAGGATGCAGCCCTTGTTTTCCTCCCTAAATCAGAGGTTTGTGCTCCTCTGCGCCTCGGTAACGACCGTCGGTTCAGTGCGTCCTGCGCTGCGGCTTCTCAATTGGAGGATATTGTTGGAGCGTGAAGCAAACACGGTGTTTAAGAAGCCCTGGAGGACGGGGCTTTGCGGCAGCTACGGATCTGCCAGTGTGTGTGTGTGTGTGTGTGTGTGTGTGTGTGTGGTGGGGGGGGGGAAGAGAGGGAGCCAATGCGCAAAGAGGCCACCCCCTGACGTTGGAATCGTGGTAGTGCATGTCAGGAGAATCTAGATTTACTTTCCAGCAACAGACGCATCACACAGACATTGGTGGTTTTCTTATAAAACATCACTTTATTGGTTGCATTTACACACATGATGTGGGGAGAAGTGCTCTCATCCAGGCTCTTAATTTACTTCCATACTTGCACAAACATTATCGGTATCAGACCCTCTCCGCGCATCCTCCACTGTAGGACTGTGTGTTTAGTATTGCAGAAGACTGATCTATAATTTATTCACAGTTTGGCTCAATAGTGCATCAGTTGTAAATCTATCATCACCCATCATTTATTAAGCGCACATGACAGATTATCATCATAACTCAAGCATGACAGAAAATAGGAGTCATTACCGACATCTACCTTACCTGTGTGGATCTAAAAGACAATCACATGTATCCATTAAATTCCAATCAATCCAGTAGGCACTTTGGCAAAGCAATTAATTCAGATAATAAATCAGACTTATTGAATGAAGCCGTTTAGTTCACATTATTAACCACAGCTGGGATCAAAACTGGATGGTCAACTAATGCACATGATGCATTCTCCATTTAAGACAAGAACCTGTCATTGGTCCAACTGTTAAAGGTATAATTTGTTAAAATAAACATTCAAAAATTAACACAAGAGGGCGCTGTATTACCAGACAGTAGTGTAGTTAGTATCCAAACCAGTCAACGTGTAAACTATAGCCCCTTTTCCACTGACATTTACTGGAACTATATTTCAAGACATTTATAAACCTGGGTAAAACAATTCCTGATAATCTGTGTGGTTTGTGGTTCCACCGCAAAGTTCTGGAAAAATGAAATCAAATCAGTCTGATGACATGAGGGATTGGAAAAAGAAACTGCACTACACCTCCAGTCCAGTAGGTGGCGGTAAGAAAAAGCTGAAGGCCAAACGAGACCAATGACCTTAGAAACAGCGACCTACAAGCCGTGCCATCACTTGTGACACAATACGGCAGGATGGAGGACGCTCAAGGTGTTCTGTCGTTCCATGTGTTTTACTACATCGTGAATAAAACCATGTGATCTGCACAGAAACGATGCAGACGCCACTGGATTAAACATGTAGGATGAAGTGCGGAACGCTGCAAGTGTGTTCCGCCAATCAACATTCTTCAGAACGTAGCCCCGCCCCCAAGAATTCCAGGGAATCTGAAAAGTCCAACTCCCATACAGAGACTTTTATCAAGGAAGGTTTTTACCCTGGGAAACTTTGCACTGAGGTTTTTCGAAATCCCAGGTAAATGATAAAAGTTCCTGCAGTGGAAAAAGGGGCTCATGATTTACGCTGACCTCAGAACAACATTTCCAACTGAAGTCCTTAAGTCTTCCTCAAACCCACTAGACTCCACTTACAAAAATAGGGCAGAACTGGGATGATGCTGCGAGGTGAGCTGAAAACTTGCAACTACGTGCAATGACAACATGGTTTCTAACCCAACCATTCTAATGACCTCCACTCTACATTCAGTTTAAAGGTGTTCGGGGTAGTATTGATGTTCTAAAATCTCATTCACATACCAGAACACAGAACTCTATATATTCACAGACTGAATAAAGTATAAAGGTCATTGTTTACGCACGTCTGTATTATGGTATCTTCAGGTTTTCGTCTTCAAACTAAAGCTTCTTTTACACAGCACTGCTGTTACAGGAATATTTCACCTTTATTCCGGAGTGACGTCTGTGTAATCAAAATGGTGGATTATTTGGTCCCACCTGTCACGGCTCTGTAACGCCTCTGGAGGTAGTAACAGAGACAGATAAAGGTGGAGTCATGATTCTGGAACGCTGTGTAAAAGGAACACCTCTTGTTCCGCAACCAAGGTGTGACATTTTGATGACGTATTGCATGTGCGATTCCCACACCGGGGGGATTTGAAAATGAGGGTGGGCCATGTACAGTAAACAAACATCTCAACGCTACTGTCACCAGTCACAAGTGTCCCTAACCCTGGAGGATTCTGTTGGGTTTCTGTAAATTGGCTTGACGGTCTGGTTTCAACCGGCTCTATATGTAGTGTCATGAGATAACTTTTGTTACAATTTCGCGCCATAAAAATAAGATTTGATTGATTGATTGAACGCGACCAGAAAAATGTCAAACTGGGGAGACGCCGAGATCCAGGAGCTGTTGTCACTTCGGGCAGAGGACTCTATCTATGCTAACATTTGTAGAACATGAAAGACTCTGGAGAGGTTAGCAACACCGCTATCCTCAGGGTATTTCTGATGCACATATTATATGTCGCACTATACGCTGCGCTGCGTCACCGCCCCTTTGATTCCGGAATGCAGGTCTGCTGTGTAAAAGTCCAGCCTGTCTCATCTCTGTTACTCCTTTGACTTGGCTGTGGAAATGGGTCAATGGTGGAAAAAAGGTGGGATCACCATCTCACCCTTTTTCCGGGATCTGTCAAAATAAATGTCTATGAGTTTTCAGCCACTTTTACGCAGTCACTCAAAATAACTCTGTTTACAATCTTCATGTGTTGTGTCGGCTGATAGTTTACATTATAGCTCTGTTAGCTTAGCTCTGTTTTTAGCCACAGTAAAACCACAAATCACCGCTGTTTGCTGTATGGTTTGTGTTGTCAGTAGCTGAATTAAAGATCTGTTTGGAATCCAACAAACAAGGTCAGAACTGTCACAGTTTAGTCTGAACAGTGGATCAACAAACAGCAACTTAGCAAAGATAAAAACATCCCATAACTTTATACCTTCATAAGCCTCAGAATCAAACTCACCTGTGTAGAAGAAACACTGTCATTTCAGCATCAAACTCCATTCTTTTCATTTACAGCTGTGTCCAGTGGAGAAAACAACAGCAGTGATTCTACCTTTTATCATTTTATCTCTGTCTGTGACTAGAAGTTGTTCCTTTGAAGTTGGTGTTCCAACTTTGGCCCAAGGCCCTGTGGAGTTAGTTTTCCTCACCAAGGGCGGTGGTCTAATGGTCACATAAGTCCATCGGTGTAAAGAAATTCACCCAAGAAAAATATATCACAGCCAGATAGAAAATTGCATTTAAATTCTCTACTTACAGTTTGTTTTTTTCCGTGTAACAGTCATGCATCACTTAGCCTTGACCATCAACTTCTAACCATCAACTTGGCTCTAAACCAGTTAATGGAAATGTGCCCAGTTTGGATTCTATTTTCATTTCAAAACTTATTTCTTTGCACTTTGGTGATCATTTTAGGTCATTTTTGAATGTTTTAAAGTAATAATATTACAAATTATACCTTCAAACCACAAAAACAGGCCAATCCTACATCCCAGACAAAGAACCAGGAAACATTTAATCAAACATTTTAATATTATCCTGAATAGATCAAGCTGAGTTATTTATGTCTCAGCAGATCCTGCACCTGACTTTCCCATAACATTCAGGTTATTACTGTAGAAAACTCACTGAGCGCAATGAGAACAGCAGATGGAAAATATAGTGTAGATTCCTCATAAACCTAAAATTGGAATTGTCCAGCTATTAGATACAGGTTCAGTAAGAACCCAGTTAAGGACCCTGACACACAGTCTTTGACAGATGTTTTTACTACTCATTGAAAACCCTAAAACATACATGGCTTATAAGAGCAGGACTTCTCTCCTCCTCGGAGGCCGTGATGGAGACACAATGATGTCGTCCGAATCATCAGAGTCGACTTCAGCAGCTCCAGACTCGGTCGGATACTGGAGGACCATTTGGCCTGCAGCAAACAAACAAACACAAAAAATCTGCTTTGTCACGTGCTAACAACGAATTGTTTTTCACCAAAACACTTTTAAAAGAATAATTAACAACACTTGACACATACAAGTCAGCAGACATGTGGTTTGACAATAAAAAGTCTGAAAACAAATCAGCAGGAGGTGTCTGTGGTGTATCTGCAACGATCTTTACTGCTGTTACCAAGTGTTATGTCTTGTTATGTTTGTCTGTCCAACATGTATTACCATTAGTCTGACAGTTTTTTCACCTTAAAATTATTTTTTTATTTTTTCAGTTAGAATAGCTCATGTTTTAACCCTTTAACAACAGCAATCTATCTGGCGCTGCATTTTGCACTTAACAGAATTCAAATTACTGCAACTCCTGAACCATTTGCACTATCCGTAAAATTCAAACGGCATCGGAAAGCTGAGATCCTGACTGGGGACTTTATTATAAATAGAAAGGAACTGTTTCAGAGTATGGATGTAAACAATTAATCGACTATCGATTAAATGTCGATAAGAATTTGCTCGATGAAATTATATTAATTGTCGGCGGTGTTTGTGGTGTCGACAGTAGGGGGCGCCACTGCCTAAACTAGGCTTCGTCGCTGAGGAGCTGGGGGGAGTTGTCCACCTGTCTACACCTGTCCGAAGGCTGCCAGCTTGTCCGCACTGCGACGCCACGGCTGAAATCTTGCTCCATCGTGTCAGAAAAGTCAGAAATGCCCATTTCTTCTACACTGCCCCTCTTCAGATCCATTGATTTTATTGAATTTCTTTGTAGAATTTATTTAGTTCTACTACATAAATGTCATTGCCTGTACTGTATCCAATGGTACAATAAATCAATCATTAAGGAATGACATGCTTTTTTTCATGAAGTATATAAACAATATTTAGCTTTTATTCTTACAGACTCTATTGAAAGAGAAATTCAGGTTCTCAGGAAAATTGCTGCTTATCAATTAATCGTTAATCGATCGATAATGTCAACCAACTAATGCTTAATGACTTAATCAATAATTTGAATCCCTATTTCAGAGACTTCCACACAGGTTAAAAAAAACGCCTGGAAATAACAAAAAATATGAAATCATAACATAGATACTGAATGTTCAAGACCAAAAAGCATGTTTGAGCAGATATAAAATAGTTGAAAGTTTATTTCTGTAATCTCCAAACGTTTTGTTGCGGACATGTACAGTTGTTTCTGATAATAAATATGCTAAAAACCTCAAGTCCGTTTTTTTTTTTTTTTCTTTTTACTAAAATACACTGTTTTAAGCATTTATTATTTATAATAATGATAATTATTGGACAGATATTGAAAGTTAAGTTCTTCCTGAAAACAAAGGTGCAAAAGAATTGGCAAAAAAAGACATTTTCTGACACTTTCATTGCAAAGAAAACATGAAGACACCTAGGGGGCCTGTCTTAAAAGGGCTAATGTATAATTATTTGGCAGGATACATATAGAGTTTGACATTTAAGGTATGGGGTCATTCCTCCCTGCAGATATTTTCCATATATTTTTTGCAAAACAATGAATAAATATTTCCTGTAGAGTCTGCTGGTGGATTCTGGGGTGGTGGAGGGGGCTTAAACAGCAGGTGTGTCTGAGAAAGCTGGGGTTGTAACATGTTTAGTAGATAATATGTGGAAAAAGGTATATTAGCAATCCTGTACGGAGTGTGTGAGGTGTGTTGAAAGAGAAGGATAAAGTCTGCAAATACAGTATCACATCAGCAAAAACTTCAAACTTAATATGGGAGATCTTACCAGTGTGGGGCCTTTCATACCTAAAGATTGTTTGAAATGACGACACAACTATTGCTTTGGGGGTAAACGTGGGCTTGACAGTAATCAGTGAAAATAGTCAAGTGGTTGATTTTGACCTAATAAGGAAGAACTTGTTTGACATTCAGATGACATTGTCCTGACAGCCCAGCTTTGTGGATATGTAAAGTTCGGGGTCATCAACATAGAATATATTTCCAAAGGGAAAGCAATATAGCTTAAATTAAAGTGGTCCAAGCAGTGATTCTTGAGGAACACCATGACTGAATAAGAATAAATATATTTCCTGGCTGGGAGCAGTCATTTCTAATTACTTGGAAACTTCCTAAAATATAAGACATTTCCACAGAAAATTTGGTCTTAAAAATACTGTTACATTGCACAACATAAACAAATAGTTTATCGAAGTTTCTTGCACTAACCTGTTGGTGTCCTTCTGGACCTAGTGCTAGAAACAGGCACAGGAGTGTCTTCCTCATCTTGTTTTTCCAGAACATTATGACCTTTTGCAGTACCTTGCGAAAAGAACACAAAACAACACAGCATTGGTTATTCAAGTGCAATTGTGACATCTCACTTAGTTTGACCAGTGTTTGTCGAGGATTTTGGTGTCGTTATGTCTTTCAGTATACTATTATCACACTAAAAGTCTGCATTTTTGGTCAATTTTGGCCCCTCAATTTTACAACAAGGATAAAGCGGGTTCAGAAAATGAATGAATGACTGAATTTTACAACAATTTGAAAATACTTCAACAAAACAGAAATCTGACAGTGATGAAACAGATACCCAAATTCCAATTACATAAATAATATATAACTTTTTTTTTGTTTTTAAAGTTGCTTTTTTTCCTCATTCCATTTCAGGCTAATATGGTGTTTGTTGTCACTAGAGTTGTGGATAAATCTTTCTTCATCATAGATGCTGCATCCAAATCTAATTATGACAGGGAAAATGTAGACTTCTTTAAGTAGAGATGATGCATCTGTGGTTTGTTTAACCCCAAAACATTGAAATAAAAGTGTTTTACTTACACTCCATAAATAATAACTGTACGACATACGACTCCACATCAGTAACAAAAACTACAACTACTGTTCTGATCTCAGGTATCCTTGGACTGAAGAAGTAGAATATTTTTATCTGGAGCCAAAGCTGGATGATACAGTCCAATACATCACAGTGATCCCACTCTACACATCAGATGCAGGAGCTGTCTGGTAAACATGCAGCGCGATAGGAGAGAAGTGCTGACACTAGTGGTGCGTTCAAAGCCTGGTCTTCAGCTGGCCTGTTCATACGTCAGGTAGATGAAGGGGAAAGCGGGGTAGTCTAACGGGGTCTTTAAGGGCAAGTGGAGGCTCATGGCAGGGCTCATAGTGTGAGCGGCTCTACATCTTTACCTGTCATGCACAACAGCAGCGGGCCATTCCACAGAGCTGGCCAATGTTCTCGTCGGTCTGTGGAAGCAGGCTGTCAAATCACAGCGGAATAAGATCAGTGTGTCGGAGCAACGCTGGGCTCCTGCATTATTAAGAGTCAACAAGCCTGAACCCACACTGACAGGGAAGACGGTGTATTGATGGTGCGCTTCCCCTCAAAATGCCTTGCCCTTTTACAACCCAAAACCAGAAAAATGTGGAGCAGTATTGGAAATACAGTGATTTCTAAATTTAGTTGAATTTGTGCTTGAGCCATTCAAAGTTATATCTAGTCAACGTTATTCGATTTGTAACTAAATACATCCATTCTTTCCAATTAAGCCTGTAACAAATTCCAACAAGAACCTTAAGTTCAATCACAATCACAGACTATCTCTGCATCATAAAATGCTCATGCAGTTTTCTAAATGACAGGCAGCCTACAATCAGTGACAGACATTTTAGTAAGAAAAAAAGAAAGAACTGTGGAATTCAGAGGCTATTAGAGTATCATTTTATGTAACTCGGATAAGGGTATACTGCACAGACCAATGGAATCTGCATAACGTGATCTCAAGCACGAGAATTAAAATGAGAAATGTGCCGTTTTCACTTAGACAACGTTTCCATAGAGGAGTATGGTGTTAAACAATAGAAGTGTTTTTACTCAACATTATGACGCCACAATGAAACTGACCTTTGACCTTCTGGATATAAAATGTCATTGCTTCATTAGTTTATCCCACTACACATTTATATGAAATTTTGTCCCAATTACAGTACAATGTGTTTGACACATGACAGTCCTATCAGTTAATTCAGTTTCAACTGACATTTGGGAAAAAATTCTCTCAAAATCTTTCAAAGAAGCCATATTCATGAGAATGAACAGACATGAGGTCACAGTGTCACTGACCTAAAGCCACCAAAATGTGAAAGATAGTGGAGTTTTAATCATAATGGGTACAGATCAACGTAAACCTTCTTGGCTCAAAAACAGATGTAAATGGTGTGAACGTCTCCATTTACACTTCTATGTGTCTACTGCGGTGGAATGAGCATTTGGCAATCAGTCCACCAGAGGACAGCACTCTTAATAAACATAACGGCCAAATTCCATTTCTAGAGGTTTTTAAGAGAAGAAGAAGAGGAAAGTCAGTAATAACAAATATGGCGATGATTACTAATGTTTATATTGACAAAGGCTGGTGGCCGTAAATATGTCGGTAATAATTCACCTACTCACACATTCGCCTTTTGAAAAGTTCAGCTATTTCTGGAAATTATTTGCTTCAAATCTCAATACTGCCCCCCCTCAGTTCCAGATGGTACTGCCTCATAATCTCCGTTTGGTTCCAGAAGACAGACAGAAATACAGACGAAATAAACGCAGAGTACAGATGGACGGCTCTCTGCGAATCCATGTGTTTATGTAACATATAGCACAAATGAGCCTCTATACAGCAGTGATGAGCAGGAGGAAATTACACAGGCAGTGCATGCATGTGCAGGCCTCACCTGTCCCACTGGGTGTGTGTATTGAGCGAAGTCCTCTTGGTGTTGGCAAACGGTCTCCCACAGCAGGAGGCGCAGAGAGCCCTGAGCTGATACCCAAACACACGGCTTCATTAACTGATGTAGGTTTGTGAATCCCATTTTTACCTCTAACTTACTGTGTGCATATTTCACCTCTCTACTGCCAAACCACAGCGGGCCAGGTGTCCCCTGAACACAGACTGTATCACCGTCACCACAGCCACATCCAGCAGACCTTCTGCATCAGAGGCCTCATCAGTGCAGGTCGTCCCTTCAGCTGCCTGAAAAGAGACAGAGCAAATACAAAGAAAGTAGTTTACAGGATGGACCGTTTACAAAAGAATGGAAAAAAAAAACATGCCCACAGTGAAGTGGAGGTATGTTAGAGCCCTCTAGTGGTCATTCGTCTCAACTGGAACCCTGCTGTTTGTCCATTAGGATGTCCTGCAGTACTGCCTCTAGACAGGGGCAAGCATGTTATCACCCCGCCCCCCCAAAAGGGAGGCAAGGGGTATTGTTTTTGGTTCAATTTATTTGTTTGTTTGTTTGTTAACACTCTAGCAGCAAAACTATTGGTTGAATTCATACCAAATTTGGTTTATTGATTGACAGTGACCCAGAACAGATCTCATTACATTTTGGGAAAAGTAGGTCAAAGTTACAATTTTTTATTAATTTTTAAAATCTTTTTCCCCCATTTTCTTATAATGAGCAAAATATCAAATATTTGTAGCAGAAAAACCATTGGGTAAATTCATACCAAATTTGGTTTATGGATTGCCAGTGACCCAGAATAGATCTCATTACATTTTGGGAAAAGTACATCAAAGTTTAAATTTTTTAGGAATTTTTAAAATCTTTTTTCCCTCCATTTACTTATAATGGATAAAATTTCACATGTCTGTAGCAGCAAAACTATTGGTTGAATTCATACCAAACTGACTTTATAGACTGCCAGTGACCCAGAATGGATCTCATTCCATTTTGGGAATAGTAGGTCAAAGTTAAATTTTTTTCATGAATTTTTTAAAATCTTCCCACTTACTTATAATAAGCGAAATATGAGCAAGGGGTGGGGTTTGTTGTGCCCAGCACCATTTGTTTCTGATTTTGTCTTTTTTTTGACAGCCTTACTGTTGTTAGGGCTGGCTACAGGTTATGTTACACGTCACTTTTTAAAGCACCACGAAACACCAAACAGCAGAGAGAGAAGACGACTGTGAAGAGCTTGGTGCACAATTTCATGGTGACTTGTTACTGTAATGGAAAAAAAAACACAAGCTGATTTTATTTTAGTCTATGTATACTGCCTTGATTGTGGTTTAAAGACCTGTCATTTTACTCTTTCTTAATTGTACTCAGGTTTATTTTCAGGCATTTTATGTCAGTACAATTTAATTGCCGTCATTATAGAGTAAATTCATTGGACTATGTTCCTGGAGATGATGTGTTCACCTACGCCAGTCAGTTGTTTGTTCCACACCAAGATGAAATACAATAGAGCTGAGCTGAAAACCTGAAGACTTAAATGAATTTGAATCACAAGCACATGCACCAGAGGCAAAAGTTTAACACAAAGAAAATCCTCTGCCACACATAAGAACCTTTTCTGATGAGCAACAGAAGCACTGAAGCTCTGTTTAAAGACTCATTTGACAAACAGTTATTTTAACGAACAAAACATGTGATGGTGGTTCAGTGCTTCCTCAACCTGTATGTTTATTTATGCAGTGGTCCAGACTGACTAACTAACTGACCCAGTGGAAATCCAACTTATTTCATTAACGTGTGTGACGAAAGATGCTAATGTAATAAGTATGCTAGTTGTACTAGCCTACAGTAAAAGCTAATCTCTAATCATCGTATCTTTTTGAATATATCTTCTGCTACTTCTGCTCATGTCAACCTGAACTCTATAGTGGCTCAAAATTATGCTACTGACACGACAGGATATACTCAGGTGAGAGGTCAGCTGGTTAGCATGCTCACTGCTGGTGACATCTCTGCAATAAAATGTTAACTACATAAAATCAAAACTGTTATTTCTTCACACTCTGACAATAATTTTGGCTAATTAAAAAAAAATGTTGAAGTAGAAATATTACAAATTCTACCTTTAATCTTGAGCTACATACAATTCAGACACATTAACTTTCTGACTCATTTAATGCAATTTTTATTTTATCACAAATCTGCTGTGAAATATAAATGATAGGAATCAATATTCTAATGACCACAAACACCAATACTATTTCTTACTTTTATTTAAGGAGATTTTTACAAAAGGAATTTTGCTTGACAGTGTCAACTGTTGCTTGACTAATAATCTACAGAGGCCAAGCGGCCTCTGTGTGCGTGTGTGTGTGCGTGTGTGTGTGTGTGTGTGTGTGTGTGTGTGTGTGTGTGTGTGTGTGTGTGTATGTGTCCAGGGATTCAAACAAAATCCAGAATGAGCTGCTACAGTTTGGTGTACATATGTATTTTTAGTCAAGGAACAGACTAACAAAAACAGCAAGTTGATCGGACCAATGTTTTGGGAGATATTAGTAATTTGGCCTTACAATATCCTTACAGTCATATTGCTATGGCCAGAACGCTTTGGTGGTGACCGCTGAACAAATGTGGTACAGCATGCATGAATACACAACAGGATAAAAACTACCACATCTAGAACCTGTGGATCCCCACGGGTCAATGCGCTAGTTACTAATAATTCTGTATTCTTTACGCCTCTGGCAAAGGTGATAATAATTAACTATATTTACAACATTTCAGCAGTGAAAGTGGATTTGTGATGCTACAGTCACTCTGGTCACTGTAAAGGTGTTTGTGTGTTTGTGTCACCTTATTGTGTTTGTCTTTCAGCAGGTCCTTGAGCTCAGACTCTCTGAGGATGTGGCCTCTTAATGTCGACTGTAACATCACAATGTCCTGAAGACAAAAGCAGAGATAAGATTGAGCAGGAAATCTAGGACAAAGTGTCTGGACACTTTTATATAATCACATCCATAGTTTCTTTTACATAATTCTGGTGTTACGTACCCTGCTGCTGTGTTCTCTCCAGTTTGTCTGAATAATTCTTGCTGCTCTTTCTCTTTCTTTTTGTTGTCTGTTTTCATTCCTCTTCTCTGCATCTGCAGCCAAATCTTGTTCTCCTTGTTGCCCTTTTTTTAATCCCTCCTCTTTAATGCTCTTGTCTTTTCCCTCCTCCACATCTCCTCCTCTGGCTTCAGTGTTTTCATGACTCTCTGACATTGTGGGAGAAGGAGAAGGCTGCTCAGTCTGTGCAGTTTGGTCTCGTCCTTCCTCCAGAGTCTGGATTCTCACCCACAACTTCTCCATCTCCTGTCTGACAAACACAAACACAACGATGGGTATCTGTTCTTGAACACAAAGGAAAATACTTAACAAACTGACACCATTAGCTGCCATAGTAGAGATCCTCAAATGTAATCAAAGCTCTTTTTTTGCCCTGATAGAAGAAGATACATCTGTTAAAAAGACTGGTAAAAGTAGAAGTATTGATATGTCTTTTTAATGCAGAGAAAGTGAAAAAGTACAAGCTCTGAAAAGTCCTTTAAATTTCTGACTAAAAGGTAGCCTTTGAAAGATTTTATTTTTGACTGTTGAACATGCAAAACTAACTGAACCTCACATCTCAAATAAGTCCAACTTGCTCCTTGTGCAAATCAGTTTTCAATGTCAGTAACACCACACAAAACATATGACATCTTCTCTCCACGCTTGAGTTTCAGTTTCATGCCTGCTACATTGTGTTACATCCTTTTTGTCATTTTTGACTTGTATGATGTTTTCGTCTTGTTACGGTTGTCGTGGTTAATATTCACTGATGGGTATGCCAAGTGACAGTCTTTTCTATACGTTATTGTTTAATCCATTTAGGCTGAAAATGGTTGTGATGATTGGTAGATACGGAATAATGCAAAAATAAAAATAAACTCACATAAATGCAATAAAACATGGGAAATGAGACTGTTTTGAAAATGTATGAAATAGAAAGCACAGGTAATTGTCTTTAAATGAAAGGAGTAAATGTAATCGTAAATCAAAAGTGTGTGTGTGTGTGTGTGTGTGTGTGTGTGTGTGTGTGTGTGTGTGTGTGTGTGTGTGTGTGTGTGTGTGTGTGTGTACCTTTGCATGTAGTAGAGATGATGCTTTAATGTACACAGTTTGATTCAGGTTTCATCTTTTATCTATCTTTTTAGCACATTGTGAATGGTAGCTCACTGATACACATACGAGGCTGCTATGGTAGCTCCACATGTGTGTAATCTGGGTATTTTTTTCATTAAGCAAGCCGGCAATGCTACAGAGTCAAAGTTCGACAACTATCTGTAGAAAAAAACAACTTGACTTTATACTTAATTCTTTGCAACTTTACTGATTAAACCATCTGTCCATCTCTGTTTCTTGGCTGTATGTTACATATTTATATGCAGACAATTCTCCGGTGGATCTGACTCATGATGCTAACTCTGTTTTCTGAGACGCTTTGATATGACAATAAAGACACACACATCAGCTGTGATCGCCATGAATACATTACCCTGAGAAATTGCACCATAAAACTAATACAGTAACACCTTAAATGTTTCACTGAAAGACAGTATGATAGGATAGATATACTTATGCTGCTGCCTCTCTCTGTCCCATTCATTCGTCTGCTCAGCTTTCCACTGTTCCATCTCTTCCTCCAGTGTGTCTCGTTCTGTCTTCAGCCGTTTCATCTCCTCACTGAAAAACACAATATTTAACAGTTTTAGGATCAGAACTGCTGCTACTGGTTTAAAACCAAGGTTCAGGTTTAGTGACAGACCGTAAGGCTATTTTATTCCTCTTAAGCACGTAATGAATTTAGATCATTCAAACGTAAGTATATTTTGACACCCTTTAAAAAATAAAAAAAAAAGAGAACAGTGCACTGTGTATCAATGATGTCCTATGTAATATGTTGTGAGACTGTTTTGAATAAAAATTTTTAATTAAAAAAATAAAATGAATACATTAGTACAAGTACATTTATCTATTAAGCTCTTTTCAGAAGTTCAGCAGTTAAAAGGCTCTTTATATACAATTATATTAAGCATCAGTTAATGCAATACTATGGTAAACATTTAATGAAAAATAACGAATAAATAGTGATGGATTCACACATGCCCATATGCTCACATGGAGCTTGTGTCTCTGTTGTCCTGGGAGCTGGTTTGTTGATGTTCGTTTAATCAGTTTCTAAGCTAATGGTAGTGTTGTGCACTGTTAAGGCTCCAAAGAAGCAGAGGAGAGGTTCTGAAGAACTCATGAGTGTAAGCATTTTCACAGAAAATCCAGCACGAGTCCACTTCATGAAGTGTACTGGCTGTTGTCAAGGATGTAGGTGACAGAGGCAGTCATTAGTTTAGAAGTTAGTGAATGTCAACAACCTGTACAGGAGCACATGTGAATTTTCCATAATAAACCTTTAAACAGTAAAAATGAAAATGTAAAAACTGTAAAACCAGCGTTTTTACAAGTGACATATGAGACAGCTGTATGTATACATTCACAGCTGAGGGACTGAAACATGAACTGGTCATCTGGAATAGGCAAAAAAGACCTACCAAAGATACTGGATTATATTTAGGCTCCTATCAGGTCAGCTATCTGTTCTGAAGCTAACCTTCTCCAAGCTTTAAATGTCAATATGAAAATGTTTGAATCCTCTCTAAAACACACCGGAAACTGATACCTTTAAAGTGCCTTGAAAGGAAAATTTAGTGACATCCAGTGGTGACGATGCAGACAGTAGCCAACTGAAAAAACACCCCTTTCACCTTCACCTACAAAAGCGCACAAGCCCCAAGGATAACCAGTGATTTTTTTTCAGTCTGTCCTTGGGCTTTTTGTGTAGAAACAGAGTTCAACATGTTGGACTCTGTGGAGGCAAACCACCCCCTCTGTGTTTGACTCTAACGTAGTGAAAACATAACAGATCTTATTTGTGTGAGTAATGAAAACATAAGTATGATGATTACATACTATTTCTGCTATCAGATCTCCCTAACTCGCCCTAAATCTTAAACACTGGATCTGTAAAATGAGGGTGGTGTTTTCTCCTGTTGAACCTGAGTCAGTAGCATTTTGAGTTATTGATTAGAGGCGTTAAGTGCATTTCAAGGATTACATAAATTGATTAAATTAATGCATGAGTTGCAATTTCCAGGCTTAGGGAGTGAAAAAGACTTGTTTTTTAATGTGTTGAAAAGCCTGAAAATAAATGTCTCGAACAGATTAAAAGGAGATCTACTATGTGAACTCCTGTTGCTGCTCACTCACTCTTTCTTTGACAGTGTCTCTTGTAGCTCCGCCCCCTCTTTCTCCAATTGGCTGAGTCGGCTACTGAGAGCAGAAACCTCCTCCAGTTCTTCAGTGTTGGTTCCCACGGAGACCACTACCTCTGTTGCCATGGTAAACCCCTGTGTAACGTCTAGAATCTCAGTGGTCGTGGCCTGGACCTCCTTATCCAATCGCCCGCTGCTCTTTTGTGACTGGGCGTGTCTTCTGCCATCCTCCAGCTTCTGATTGGAGGAGAGAGGAGTCTGTGAGGAAGCTTTTTATCTCTGATGTGACAATGATGGCTTCATGTGTTTATGTGGAAAAGCACTTAGAGCTCCTCTCACCTTCTCCACCTCCAACAGCCTTCTCAACAGCCTCTGTTTACTCCACTCTCTGTAACCTAGGACACACAACACACAAACATCTCTGCATCATGGCACAGGATACACTACAATGCTGTTACTAACCTGTAGCTACAGAAAGATGAAATGTTTGCCCCCCAAAGGAGAGGCAAGGGGTATCGTTTTTGGTTTGGTTTGTTTGTTTGATTGTTAACACTCTAGCAGCAAAACTATTGGTTGAATTCATACCAAATTGAGTTTATAGATTACCAGTGATCCAGTATAGATGTGGTGACATTTTGGGAAAAGTAGGTCAAAGTTCAAATTTTTTATGATTTTTTTTTTTTAAATCTTTTTTTTTCCCCTTTACTTATAATGGGTAAAATTTAACATCTCTAAAAACATCAATTTCGTTTCAATTTACTTCAAACTTGCACATATATAGAGGCAATTGATATGCTGACATCAGTACACGCATAAACATGATGACATCAGCTGGATCAATGCCAAAATAAGCAACAATACGTGAGAGGGGCGGGGTTTGTTGTGCCTGGCACCACTTGTTACATCATGATTTTGTTGTCACATTTCACGTCACATCATCTACAAGAACACAGCAACATAGAAAGATTTCACATATTCAATCACATTTACACCTATGGGCAATTTAGATTAACTGATTTAACCTATTAGTGCAGAAAGGCCCCACCCCCATGACCACAAATCTGATTCTCACAAACAACACAACAATAAAAACTGAACAAAACAACTGGAGCAAACGACAACTTCTACCAATGTTTTGTACCAGAGTAAAGAACCACAGTCAGTATTTACCCAAAGACAAGCAGTGAGAAGTTAACACTAGAAGGACCTGGACAGTCATTTTCCCAGCTAACTGTACTGCATATGTATTTCTGAAGCAAAATATTAGGGAGAAATTAAATAAATGAAAATGAATTCAAAGCCAACTGCGCCATTATTTAACACCAAAAACAGCATCTATTTTGTGCTTGGCATGGCATCTGATATTTGTACATGGATGAGTTGCTGCCAAGAACACAGAGAATTTCCATCACTTGTTCATCACTCATTTATTTGGAAGGCCTTATCAGAGTGTACTGTTAGCCAAGATAAACTTTCCTTAATTTCCTGGATGAAGACGGTGATGACCAAGAACTTCCAACTAAGAGTCAGACAATTCCTGTTGCACCAAAACGTCTGGGAGCCCTTCCTTTTCTAGCCTCTGGTTCTTTTCATCACACTGCCTTCTGTTGCTGGATTTCCACAGTCTACATCCCTGTGTCATCTCTGGTGCTGCAGTCACTGCAGAGGTTTGTAATATTCCCAAAAGGCCTGGAGCCTCAACTCTTACTTTCACAGTGTTGTTAGCTACATGATCTTCAGCTTAATTCAGGGGTGTCAAACATACGGCCCGTGGCCAAAACTGGCCCACCAAAGGGTCCAATCCGGCCCATGGGGATGAATTTGTGAAATGTAAAAATTACACCGAGATATTAACAGTCAAGGGAATTGAAATCAGCTTAGTTCAGTTGCAACATATACAGTAAAATACTCTCATAATAATCTATGAATAATGACAATTCCAAAATGTGTAAAAAAGTTAAATTACATGAAAATGTTTACATTTGCAAAGTATTCTTTCACAAAAAAAATGTGAATAACCTACATTTTTTGGTCCTGTATGAAAATTACAACTTTTTGGAAAGATGTTGGAATAAAAATAGAACGGAATTTGGGTTTTAAATTACAGCAACCAACTTTGTCACTATTGTTAGGAGAGCTTCCTGGTGATTTGACAACAAGTGATAAATACCTTCTAAAAATATTTGGTGGTAAAATATATAGAACAGTTTGGAGTTGCTGTTATTGATAGGTTATTATGTTATTACACACAGCAAGAAGGTCCTGGGTTCGATTCAGACACTAGTCGATGGGGGTGGGACCTTTGTTTGTGGAGTTTGTATGTTCTCCCCGTGTCTGTGTGGGTTCTCTGGCTTCCTCACACCATCCAAAGACATGCACTGATAGGTTAATTGGTTAATCTAAATTGCCTAAAGGTGTGAATGTGAGAGTGATTGTTTGTCTCTGTATGTCAGCCCTGCAATGAACTGGCGACTCATCCAGGGTGTACCCCGCCTTCACCCATAAGTAGCTGGGATAGGCTCCAGTGACCCCCGTGACCCTACTGAGGATAAAGCGGGTTCAGAAATGAATGAATGTTATTAATTTACTGGCCTGACCTACTTGAGGTCATATTGGGCTGTATGTGACCCCTGGACTAAAATGAGTTTGACACCCCCGGGTTAATTGTTTTTCAAAGCTTAGAACTATCAACAACACACCTCCTCTACGTCTTTGCTTATGGTGTTTCTTATGTTCATAAACCTGTGCATTGCGTATAGACCAGACGTGAACGCTCATCGCTACATTTATACCCTTAATACCATTCATACCATTAATCGAAGGAAATGAGAACTTATGTACTAAAAACACAGGGCCTGTTGGTGTGCTTTTGTGAGCATTTACAGACCTTTAATTCCTCCAGCAGGACTGTCAGTGTTGAGTTCTTCTCTGAGTGATGCGTTTTCCTGTTGAAGCTGCTTGAGGCTCTCAGACAGACGCAAAACTGTGGAGCTTAAAGCTTTCTGCTGCCTCTGGGAGCATTTACTCTCAGCTCGACTACTGCAGAAGAGAGGGTGGATAAAACAGAATTTTCTTTTATCTGTCAGTCAAATAAGTGTGATTATGTTCATTTTATGCCAAAAGCAGGGTATACTGTAAGTAAGATGTTGAGATTTTCTCTGGGAATATCAAAGATGGACAGGATTAGGAAGGACACATCAGAGGGACAGCTCAGGTTGGACAGTTGAAGACAAAGAACTGGACAGAGAGAGTCCAGAATGAGATGGTTGGACATGTGCAGAGGAGGGATAGTGAATATAATGGTAGAAGGATGATGCTGATGATATTCTCTACCAGGCAGGAAGTAAAGAGGAAGAACAAAGAGGAGGTTTATGGATGTGAAGGAGGAGGAAATAAAGGTAGAAGAGGAAGGAGACAGAGTCAGATTGAAATAGGTGATCTAATGTGGAGGATAGACAGATGTACAAAGAAGTAGTACTAGTAGTAGTAGTAGGGCAGTAGTAGTACTATTAGTATAGTAGTAGTAGTAGTATAGTAGTAGCAGTAGTATAGTAGTAGTAGTAGTAGTAGTAATAGTATAATAATAGTAGTGGTCGTAGTAGTAGTAGTAGTAATAATAGTGTAGTAGTAGTAGTAGTAGTAGTAGTATAGTAGTAATAGTAGTAGTAGTAGTAGTAGTATAGTAGTAGTAGTAGCAGTAGTAGCAGTAGTAGAAGAGTATACTGTAAGTCTAACAGTTGTTTATGTATGTGCACCCTATGACGAAGAGCTGTTTATTGGCACTGAACACTGGAGCACAGATACAAAAATCAGGGTTCCTACAGGTTTCTACAAGTTAAATGTAAAACCTTTTTGATTACTTAGAATAAAATTTAATGCCCATTTCACAGCCATACTGGCAAAAATTCATTACTCCTAGAATTTAGGAAAACTTGTGTTAATCAGGTTGAAAATGATCTTTTCTCCAACCAGGCATTATTAAATTTACACATCCCCATGTTTACTTATCGCCTCTGTGATCATTCCTCACTGGAGGCTGCAAAGTTTGTGATAATTGGTTCCTAATGTCAGTATAAATTGTTGAGTTGGAACGAGTGGAACAGAGCCAACTAATGTTACTTTCTTTGCAGCTTGGACGGCTCATTTGCATTTAAAGAGCCAGCGCTCAAAATGACCTTTCTGGTGTCATTATTCTGAAATAGGGTTGAAGATGGACCTGTGGAGTTAAATTAATGAAGAATTCAGACCCAAGCAGAGCATTTACAGTTTATG
>JAPQRP010000001.1:26831138-26841598 GCA_037367295.1 Apogon hyalosoma | reverse complement strand
GTGTGTGTGTGTGTGTGTGTGTGTGTGTGTGTGTGTGTGTGTGTGTGTGTGTGTGTGTGTGTGTGTGTGTGTACATGTATGTGTATGTGTGTATGTGACTGTATGTGTACGGATGTACAGGTCTGTAAGGGTGTGTTTATGGATAATCACAATCTTATGTTGTATAATAAGTGATGAGGACTGGAATCGGGGGGTAGGACTGGATAAGCAGTGGCTCCTTCCTACTCCCTTTCATGCACAAGTTATTCCATTTTCTATTATTCTATTTTTTTATTTTTGTCTTTTGTTTTTTTCCTATGTTTGTGTCTGAAATAAACTAAACTAACCTAAACTAAACTTTTTAAGACCCCGCGTGGTCTAAAAAACTGAAAATTTGTTTGTCTGTTGACCATTATAAATGAAAAAAAATAAAAATACTCAGGGATGATGGATGGATCTGACACCTTAGTATAATAAATAACAATGAAGGATATCAATAATCAACATGAGCAGTCCATTAGAACCAAACTGGAGCATATGCTTTTCTATTTACACAACACTTCAAAGTTTGACATAACTACTGCTTTGCATCTGCTTGTTTATAAAATGAGGCTGTAGTACTTCAAAAAACACCACCTAAAAACCAGGACTATCAATTTAATGTCAACAGATTCTCATCGAAATGCAATCAGCCTTGTGCTTTGAGGTGCTCAGTCGGTGATGCCAGTTCTCCACTCATGAGCCGTTAAACAATGACAGAAAAATGGGAGCAGCAAGGAAATGATAATGACAGAAATATAAAATGTAAATGAGACAAGTAAAAGGAAACAAAGTCAAAAATAATGCAAAATGAGCAAGGTCACCTTAAATAATCAGGATCAGGCCATTATAAAGTATATATGCGTTTCTATTATATTTATGTATGTTATAACTTAGTGAGACGACAGAAGTGGAATTAAATCATCTCGATTTAGTCTGTGCATTTGTACCTTTTCTCTGCAGCTTCTAGAAGCATCTTCAGTCTCTGGATCTGACAACACACACACATAAAGCTTAGGTGACACTTCCTTTCCCAAAACTGAGCAGCTCACACTTTACAGCCAAAGTAAATGTGATGATTGCGCCGTTTTTCACAGCAGCAAAAACATCCCAGCAGTCAAACACTTCTTTCATCTTAACACTGTTTTTCTTCCACCTTCTCTTTCTTGTTTCCTTTTTTTGGTTCAGGATTTGGCTGTGAAAATCTCATGTCGTAATGTGGAAAAATAACAAAGAAAATGCGCAGGTACCTCTTCAAAGTAGGTTTCTACTGTGATCTTCAGTTCCTCTAGGTTAGTGGTCCTCAGCTCACTCTGCAGTTTACTGAAAAAAAAAAAAAGTCCAAGAGGAGAAGCTGAACATGATGCTGCCTCAGACAAAAATCAAAGACAACGTTGAAGAGATGGGGCTTCATTTTACCTGAGGGCGGTTTCTTTCTCACGGCACTGCTGTTCCAGTTTCAGTATTCGCTGTTTGAGGCCATTGAGCACCTTGATGGAAACAATCAGTTATGTAAGGCTGTTTAAGATGCATCCTAAAAGTCTGTGCAAACTGCTCCAACTCACCACGCTTCCTTCTTTTTTCTTATCCACCAAACTACGAGTATATTCAGATCCCTGTTAAAAATAAAAAAAAAGTATATTTATGAGTCCGTTTACATGCACACTAACACTCCGATCATTATCTGATTTCTGGATTATTCAGGTGATCATGTATACTCTGATATGATTTATCAGAGTACAGTAGTAATCTGATTATGAGAAACAGCACGACCGGATTTCTCCCCAATACTTTGATGTCTTCATGCATGTATACCTGTTAATCTGATTTATTTTGCTCTTTTACGTCTGAGCAGAAGACAATAAACTTGAGGTTTACCGTCACTACATACATGCGTACTCTGAAAGAAGTCCAATAATGGACTGAAACGTCTAAACCAGGGTTTTTCAATAATCACATTTCTGAAGTGCATGTAAACGCGTCTTGATCTGATTATTACAATTATCCGTTTACTCCCAAACAGGCTCAATCTGTTTATTTCCACAGAGTTTTAGAACAAACATTGTAATTGACTGATCACACCTTAGTGGGATCTAACAGCTCTTCTATCTGTTTCTCTCTTTTAGCGTTGTCTTCCTCCAGGCGGCGTAGTTTGGCTTTCATCTGCTGGTTGTCAGACTTGTGTGCCTGAAGACTCTGCAGAGAACATCACCAGTAATTAAACACACATCTTAACAGGCATGATTATCCAGATGTTGTAGAGTAAATGAGCAAAATAATGATTCAAAAGCTGCAGAGTAAATGCAAATATACGCATTAGCGCGCAAGTCAGAAGCATAAGTTAAATCAGAGCTACTCAGCAATGTGCGCTCAGTTTAAGGCCAGTTAATGAGGCCAAAGATGCCCTACTTCTGACACCATTCTTCTGAAAAATGTGCTGTGCTTATGGCATCATTTTGCTGCTTTTTACCTTCTTGAGGCGAATTATCTCATCGTACATGTCCTCCTTGTCCCTGCAGTCAGCCGACCCAAAAGTAAAACCTACAAACGCCAGGGACAAATCATGACAATGTGATTAAAAGTTAGTCAGTGAGCAAACATGAAACACCTGGTGCAGGTCAGAAAAACATGCCACATATCTATGTTGCGGCTGAATGATCCTTTTTGCTTAGGAGGGCTGAATGACCCAGAGGGATCAAGTCAGAGCAGTGATAAGAACTGGTTGGATTCTCTAAATGCTAAGGAAAAGAGCTTCACTGCACAAAATTGCTAAACACAATTCCTTACAGCAGCAACATATAAAGCAAGACACCATGCAAATAACCATACAAACATAATGAATATGTATTTGTAGGTAGACGCTTTTCCACTGACCCTCAAATTGTGCATAAAAATTTGCCTAATGGAAAAATGACAATTACGCCATGACTCTCATTTTTCGATTAAAGGTTTTTGCGCTTGCAAGAGGTTCAATTCAATTTTCAATTCGATTTTATTTGTAGAGCCTTATATCACAACAAAGTTGCCTCACAGGGCTTCACAGAGTTAGTTGGATATAAACAAACATCAGTCAAATAAACAGCAGATGAAGGAAATGGATTAATGTCCCGGGCATCCCCCGTCCTTAGACACTCCTTCTCAGCAAGGAAAAACTCCAAAAACCCAGTGGGAAAAGAGAAACCTCGGGGAGAACCACAGTAAAGGACAGATCCACTCCCATGGATGGACAGGCTGTAGATGCACCAGGACTGATGGACGTCCATTTGAAGATGTAAGGTGGGATTTTGGGGGTAGCGCAACTGGTATATCGCACAACACTGCAATGGAAAGACCTTTTTGCGCAACTAGAGTCACATGAACAAAAAAAAAAAAAAAAAGATGTTGACAGACATTACAACAAGCAAAGAAGAAGGGTTTTAAAATAAACATGGCACGGTATGTGTGGACACACGAAGAAACCGAATCATTTTTTAATTTAGTACGGGATAGAGGAATAACAAGCATTCCAGATTCAAAACAACAGATGTTTATGTTCATCGCCATGTTTATGGAATGACTTCTTGTGACATCTTGCGATAATAAATAAACAAATCATCGCATTTGTGATTTAATGGAAAAACTGACATTACGCACTTGTTTTTTCAACATTAAGTAATTATTGTTAAAGTTTAGTGCATATGTTCAATAGAAAAGCAACTATTGTCTGTGTTAAAGCTGCTATAAATGGGACTCAGTACAGCCAAGAACAGTGACACAACTGTTGAAGTGAACAACCTCTAAAACTGTAATTATCCACTGATAAAGGACCCATTTCTAGCATCATTATAATTACACAGAACAATACAGAATATTGCCGTCACTTTACCTTGCTTTCAGATGGCTTTTTCTTTTAGTAATGTTTTTTCCACACTGCAGAACCCACTCACAGTTAACGTACTACAGGTCAAATGAGAATGGATTTTGAGGGCTGATATGATAATGATGTATTTCAGAAGGAAAAAGGTGACTGATTGGCAAAGATCACCCACTGAAAAAATAAACTGACAATGTCAGAAATTAAATCTGTGACTTAATTAGAAAGTAAGTAACTGCTGAACTAAACACGTAAGTCAAACAATTAACACTGAAACAAACCTTAAACTAAATATCATAATAACTATAAAACAGGAAGGTTTTTTAACTTTATTTTCCTTCAATGTCATATAAGTCATCAGCTCTTATTGCAAAATTCTGATATGATTTGGAAAACGTCCTTTGAGTGCGGATGAACAACACGTCTGCGCAGTACTATTCAGTGTATTACACAGTAGATCCACTGTGGGTTGGTAATAGAAATGTTTGTCAGTTTCTCAAGTAAACTGTAAAATATTCTAAATGCACAATTAAGTACACTTAAGTGGATATTGCTTTTTTTTTTTTAAATGCTCTGTGTGAAAACAATAGGACCATGCCAACTGTGATATTACTAGATATTGGATTCTGATTGTGGATGAGTATCTCAAACAACCCCATTATTAACAATCAAAACTATCCATTAACATTTATGACCTTATGCTATTTATAACAAGTGATAGAAGCTGTTATTATAAGTATGTTTTAAACTTCCAGCAATTAAAAAAAAAAAAAAAAAATACAGGTGAACTACAAACATTACTGTTGGTGCAAAGCATATATAGACAATAATTATACAGCTTCATCCATGTAAGTATGTGTTGCTGATCCTCGTTTTGTGTTGTTGTACTGGCACCATTTACAAAACTGTTAATTAATTTGTCATAGATGCTTTAAATTTAACTGAATCATCTCACCAGAGAGAGGAGGAAGTATTTGTCTTTTTCTAAGTCCTTCTTTGCATCTTAACTAGATTTAATGATAGTTTCCATCCAGTTCAAGAAAAAGTATTTTGGAAAAGGGCATCATACTGTTTTTTGACTCAAGCTCAACCCATGCCTGTTCTTATTCGGATGTGGATTCCTACACCTTTCACCCCCACTAGTCTGCACGTTCTCAAGTATTTTCCATCTGGCACACATGCACATTCCCTCACCGTTGGATGCAGAATGGAGATGTTTGTGTTGTTTTCTTGAGGTTGCATTCTGTTTGAGAACTTCTGGTGTGACATCACACTCTGATCTAATCATCTGGGATAAATCTGATAGAGAGGAAGACAGAGAAGTTCAATGCTCTATCTGAGCACACACTGAATTTATTTCGACTGTAGTTTATTCATTAATTAACCAATATTTTTTGTGAACAGCACAAAAAATACTTATGTGTCAGAGATCACTAACAATGATAAACCACAGAGAAAGATAATAATTAGGTCGCTCTGGGTTCAGTGTACATGGCTGAGGTGCATACCATGACCGTTGCTGAGGGAGGTGAAGCGAGCTGATCCCATCTCTCCAGGAGTCCCACCTCTGGTATCTCCCAGAGAGGCCCTGGGAAGTCTCCAGGCCACCACAGCTGCTCTCCTGGGGTTCACATTCAGACTGGAGAGGTATGGAGACTCTACAGAGACACAGTATACAGTGCACAGTATAGAGAGTGGAAGGCAATTTACGATCAGTTTCTATGACAGATTTATTAAAGGCGCAACTGCAGGGTCTTACTTGGAGACATGGGAGGTTTGCTTGATCTCTTCCTTCTGGTTTTCTACAAAAGGACAAAATCAAGGCATTAACAGAAACACTAAGGTAATGGCATGAACAACACAGGAACAAAATATGACAACATGAATAAAAGTCACTAATACTGAGCGAATATGAAACAACTGGTGCTGGTAACAATGAGGTTAAGACTAAATAGCTTTTGGCTTTGGAGGGTTGAATGACCCAGAGGGATCAAGGAGGAGCTGTGATAGGACCTGGTTGGGTTCTCTAAGATCACATGAGATGGTACTTTATTAATCCTGAGGGAAATTTGGGTACATGTCAGATGCTTCCAATCAGTCAGCGAAGAAAAACATATTTCAATTAAGCTAAAAGAAAAACAAAGTAAAAAAAATATATAGTTTAACCCATAAAGACCCAGTGTTACTTTTGTTAGTTCCCAAATCAATATTTCTCTCTATTTAACCTTTCTGAAGTGATTTATGACCATTTATCATAATATTATCTCTCCATTTTGCAATTTCTTTAGTGGAAATCAGGTATTTTGCTATATTTATTTTACTGATCATACATTTTAATCCTCATGCTGAGATTACATTTGAATATTATCATACCAAAAAAGAGAAACTTCAGAAAAAACTGGACTTTTTCAGTAAAAATATGTCATTAACTGAACATAAACCCAGTGTGTCCATCCACGGTCACTGATCCAACTCCATGGGTTTTACTGGTGAATCAATGTTGTAGAAGATGACAGTGTTTCCATATTCACTCCGGAACCTCTGAACATTCAAATGGGTCATATCTGATGACCATGAAAAGATGACAAACTGTATTTTACACCAATTATTTATATGTGTTGATATTATTAAAGGCTCATAAGTTATTACACATTTTAGATCAGTAGATGCTATGGTCACTGGAACATTTTTGGGTCTTTATGGTTTAAAAAAAGTAACTCTATATTAATAAAAATGATAAAACATATTACAAAAAAGTGACAGATCATCAGCTGCATATTAAAGGGGAAATTCTGATTCTTAAATTACATTATGGACTTGATTTGGTTACCTTTTCCAAAAAGTCAGCAGAGAAAGAGAAGCCATCTTCAACCTTGTTTAAACAAAAACACATTGACAGAAAACAGTCAGGATGTTCATTTATATGCATATAAACTGTACAATATATCACCTTAAGGGTAACCTGTTGAGCAACATCACCCTTAATAATGAGGCATATACAGTACATGTCAAACAGTTGAAAATAATGCTTCCATACTCGTGATACACTATGTGAAACTGCAAAAATGACCTTTAAAGCCCTCACTCAGCACATCTGTTGTATGTTCATGTCATGATGGTCTGCCTTGTCCACACTCATACTGAAACAATGGCATGTTCTCATCTAGAAATGTATCTTTGGTCTGTTCCCTTCATATCTTCAAAAACTACACCTGACAAAAAAGTACAGGTTGTCCCGGTTTTTGGTCTCGGGACTTATTCCTTCTGTCTGTTCCAAAGGTCTGAACTGAACTGAGGAAAAAAAGTCTTTAGATCCGCTGCTCCTTCTGAGCAGAATTATTGACAAAATGACCAGAAACTTAACAAACTGGTCTCACTGGACATTTTAAAAGGACATTAAATGCAAAGAGGGAGGAAACATCTGGTTGTAGTTGTTTAATCTGATTTATTAAGTACTTAAACTACTCTGCACATGTTGTAACTGCTGTGAATACATCACATATATCCAGATTGGATCTCAATGCAGACTCTGACAAAAGCATATGTGGTCTGTAGAAGTTTCCTAAACCAGCAAAGCTAAAGTTGGACTAGGATTTATGCACAGAACTATGTATGATAATTCCACATTGTAAGAAAATTAAGGGAAAAAAATCCAAATATAAAATGATTTTGTGTGTATGTGCATTAGGCTTGCTTGTTACCTGTGCTGATCTGGTACAGAACAATGTTATAAAATACATTTCAAGTAAGTAATAATAAATGAAATACAACAAAATAGAAACTGTCTATGAAGGTCCCTCCTGCTTTGTGACATTATAGGCTACAAATGTGAAGAAAGCTCACCCAGAACATCAGTACAAACATATAAATAAAGTCAGTATTTATTAAAAACTAGTTATATCCTTAACCTACCTACCCCTGAACTCAACACTCACCAGCTCTTCACAGTCCTCATCTGTCTGAACATCACTCGCCTCCACAGACATTTTAGCGGCTGAACTGAACATAACTGGAAAACAAACGTCACGTTAAGTTGACAAACTTGACTTCCACCATGTGTAATCCTTTCATTTTTCCAGGTCAGAAAGCGGACTCCAGGTCGCCCCTCTTGACTGCTAGTAGCTCAGTCAAAACATGGAACAACAAAAGAGGCGTTAGCTGTACTTCAACTCTGGTTTTTCCTCTAAATCAGTGCGAATTTCCAACGTAACACAGCGATAAAGTGGCGTCAGAAGCTGCTGAACATTACATATAGATATCCCTTAACATTTCGCTTTCTTTCCTTGCGGAGGTTACTGTTTTCACATCAGTGTTTCAAGAAGAGTCGTCTAGCAACCAGGCAGCTGTTAATGAGCGGCGTCAAATCCGTTAAAAACAGCTAGCAGCATACCGGAAAACACGTTTGTACTTTCAAAATAAATGGTTGAAGGGCAAATATATGATACCAAACTTCACAAAACAATGTCTAGAGCAGTTTATAATTAATTTAACATTTTTCTTTTAATCTTATTTATTTCTGTATGTGTAGTTATCTGCTAGAATTACCGAGTGCGACAGTAAATTCTTCAGAGATGATTTTATTTTGAAAAGCAAAAAAGTAAACATTTTAGCTTAGCTTTTAGCTCATCTTAGCTTGACGGCGCTAATAAGTAAACCACAGCCCAGGGCTCAATGTCGATTTTCTTCCCATCCCTTTTCACTTATGAGTCGCGTACATACGCTGTTCATTGGCGGAGAGGTTTCATAGGGAGGGCCTTAAAGTATTTTCTTCCAATCTGAAGAAAACATGCGACCAGGAAAAGGGAGAAGGTTGATTCGGCGACACCTTAACATTTTAACTTGTGACTGCAGTGAACCGTCAAAGGACTCCTATGATGCAAACTAAACGTCATTGTGGGTATTTAAAAAAAAAAATACAGGATGAGAAAATGTAACTTTAATACTTTAGGTTATAGTTTTAGAGTTAATACCGGACATAACGTAGACGGTGTATAAATGTTACATAGAAACATCATAAATGCAAAGCAAAGCATGCACAAAGAGATGGAACCATAGACTGTAAACATGAAGTGTTTGGAATTTTTTAAAACAAATGCATCATTTTGCATTCAGCTGTCCGAGATTTCCTACCCTCACCACCTCAGTCCTGAACATTATGAAAACATAAAGGCATGGTGAATAAGAGCTAAGGTGGCAAAGACCTGCCACATAATCTCTAATAAATATATTCCTTTACCCTTAAAACATGCTGTAATAGGGTTTATATATATCATCAGTTGCAGTTTCAGTAGCTGTGACTTTTTTTATAGCCAAGCAAATGGCAAAAAAAAAAAAAAAAAACAGAATAAAATCTCAGTTTTGTTTTTTTTTTTTCTCTCAATTTTATTAATAATTTACAATGTTAATCTTTAATTTCAGGTCACTTGAACTAAAGACTTAACATGACTCATAAAGGCACTCTGTACTAAAACTCTAAGCCGTATTTGAAAAATGTATAGCGTATCTAGAGAACTACATTCACAAACAATACACTGTTACTCATAAAGTTGACATTTATTTTTCCAGACACATTCCTATTTTCCATTATTCCATATATATCAATTATCACCTTTGAGCAGGTGCAGTGATTACATACTGAGTCCCAGTTACACCTATCAATCAAGAATAAATCACATTATACACAATTATTTCATGAGAAGGGCTAAAAAATATATTTCAGTCCAACTTTATGGGCAACTGGGTATATTACAAAATACAAACAAGTTTAATTTTAAATTTTTGCTGAGCAAGAAAATATACAGAGGAATATTGTTCAATTTCATGATTTTGGCATTTTTCAGGATTTGCAAAGTGAAAAATTTGATGAATTGGATTATCTTGATATATCATTCAGCCTTGATTGGTTTATTTGACAAGAACAGTGCACATTAGTCACCATTACTGCAAATGTGCCAGGGTTAGCCAAGAAGCAATTTTTCATCCATTGTCCCTGGACAGATTTTACACTGTCATCCTAAAAACAAAAGTATGAAATTGAAGTTACAAGGATGTCAGTCATTTATGAGCGTACATCAGCCATAATATAAGAGCAATACAGATCATAAAATCATTATTTAAATGACCCCAGTGAACAGTCAGTTAGTATTGTTAGTGGACTGGGATGAACAGCCATCAAATGTGGTTTCAGTAACAGCTTTAGAAATTAAAACATGCTCTCATTGCTGGTTGTCATCCACATCAGCAAGAAAATAATCATGTGTATATATAATTAATAACTATAAAATGTGTCATATCTGTGTTTTCATAAAGTCAGTTGCATTTCATCTTAATCATTTATATTCTGTTGTATTTTGTTTTGAATTGGCTTATGAGAGGTCTAGGGTACTGTTAGATTTTACAGATGAATTTACAGATGAATGCTACAAGAGTCAAATGAAGTTCCTAAATACAATTTAAAATAATTTCTGTGGCTACAAATGATTCATGCATAAGGTCTAGTGTCTCTGATCCTTTGAGATAAGATAAGATAAGATAAGATAAGATAAGATAAGATAAGATAAGATAAGATAAGATAAGATAAGATAAGATA
>JAPQRP010000001.1:26808389-26818660 GCA_037367295.1 Apogon hyalosoma | reverse complement strand
GATAGATAGATAGATAGATAGATAGATAGATAGATAGATAGATAGATAGATAGATAGATAGATAGATAGATAGTCAGTCAAAACCATACTCAATACAATTAACTATTGACAAAATAGTACTACGTTGATATACTAGTGGAAAATCTTTATTAAGTTTTGGAATTTTCTAATTACATAATTCATAGATGGACAGAAAAGAGAGATATTAAGGGTTAGACCTATTACCTCTTCTGCTTGTCAAATGGCGTAGTGGACTAAGCATATGCTTGGTAATTTGGTATCGACAGTTCGTGTTTTGTTTTTTTTAATTGGTGAATCAAATAAATCGATTCGGAATCAGTTCACGACAGATGAATGAACTGAAAGAACCGAGTTTGTAAAAAGAATCAAATGTCCCATCGCTAGTAAATGAACAATAAATGTGGAACTAATCTTAAAAAATCTAAGTAGGAACAAAATTTAGCTTTTTGGTATCTATTTTCCTTCAAAGTCAGTTATTAGCCAGTATCACCAGCAGATTCAGGCCTTGCTCTATTAAAGGTGATGAAAAGTACCTGAACATCCACATATTCCTCTGTCATTTTCAGAAACCATGCCATGATCTGGCAACAGCAGCAGAAATAGGTTTTGGTGTCATTCACTGAACAGCAATTAGGGACGTGTTCTATATTCAAGCTGCTGATTTTAGCTCTTTTGGGGTAAGTCATGTCTGACTTCTTTAGTGGCACAGGTAAATCAAGATGTATGGCCTGATGTCGATCATTATAGTGCAAAAAACATAGACTCTGTAGCTGTTATAAGTTTTTTTTTTCTGGATGTGACATGCAGCCAGGTTTACTTCCATCAAACCAAGTACCCAGCTGCTGTTGATTTAAAGGTTTAGGAAGATTTGGGAGGATCTAATATTGCAGAAGGGGAGCTATAGTATACAGCATTCTTCATTATGTTTCCATTAGTGTGCAGTCACAAAAAACGGGAACAATTGTTTTCTCATTACCTTACGGAGGAAGTGGGTTCTTTTTTCTCTTAAAATAGTGTTCAGGTGCATTATAGTCACCTAATATAGTCTATAATATCCCCTTAGCTAAAAACCTATAACAAAAATAAACACTTGCTCTTATGATGGACCTCTGCAGTTTTTTGTGACCACTGTAGATGAGCATTAGTGTATCCACTTGGTTGCAATCTGTAACTTCACCACTAGATGTCACTAAATACTACACACCAAACCTAGACATTATATTTTATGTGGAAATCTATGTGAGATCATTTGCCAGATTTAAAAGGTAACATATCATCTGGCAGTGTCCTGGTGTTATCTAATATTTTAACACATTTCACACCATTAGTACGCTGAAAATGTAGCATAAAAAAATATCACACTATAGTGTTGCTCATGTCGCCCACAGCACACATTTTTTTATCAAATCCTCAGAGCAGTGTTTCCATATTTGATATAAGACACCGGAGAAGTCACTGTTTCCAAATTGTCGGCTTAGTCACATACTTCTATGGTCAAAACCAGTGGGCTTGGAGTAGACAGAGTGCCATTTCTATACAAAGTTTTAGTTGGTCTTGTTGGTCATGATTATCCCATTAATCTCTAGTTTGAGACCAGCAAAGTGTTGGTTTCTGCTCTGAGAACAGCTTTCCTGGCCCACAGCCGTCCTTTGGCTGATTTGGGATTAGACACTGGCTTTGACTTGGTCCTCGAACTGCATTGGTTGACAAGGGCTACTAGAAAAACTGGGGTAGTGGTAGATTCTTACTTTTTTTAAATGTTCCCTACATTTCCAAAGCCAACACACTGCAATGTTTTGGCTTTTGAAATTCATCCCATAAGAGGAAGACGTCATATAACAGCATCATAAACTTATGTTCATACGACCAGCCTTACTGTTCCATTCAGATGATTTGGCATCACATCCAGTTTGTGCTCCTGCCAGCAACCCTGTTAAGGATTTAGTGTTCGGAAAATGAATGAATGAATGAATGAATGAATGATGGTATCAGATTCTAGTGTCAGCTGGCCACAATCCTGTACAGACCCATATACATAAAAGTGGTGGGTTTAGAGATGTTCAAATGGTTTCTTTTAATAAAAAATAATCATAACACACTTAGGCTACCTTTGCACGTAGCCAGGTATCTGGCAAATGATTTTTCTCTGCATTTGTGCCTATCATTTACAATGGGCGTACGCTGAAAACGATGGTTTCTAAAAATTCTGGCCAAAGTGGAGATTTCTGCCAATCTCCGTTTTCGCGTTTGTGTGTGAACAGAGGAAAACGGTGATCTGGGTAGGACATCACAGTTTTTGAAGGAAATATTCTACCACTTCCCCTGTGATGATACAGTATAGAAGAAGACGATGGAGCGGATAAGTGAAGTTACAAGTATTAAATGAGAAATTAAGGATGTTTAGCGCTATCGAATATTAGCATCTAAGCTAATTAGCGCCCACTGCATCTGCTTAACAGAATCGTCATGTATGTACTTGATGTAGAATAAGACTTTTATGAGGTGTTTCCACATCTTCATACTTCATATTTTATTTATCAGTCCTTTATCTTTTCTGTCCAGTTCAGTGAAAGGTAAATGAAGTAATAAATTATGTCCGTGCACAGCGGTCTTCATGAACTTGATTGATAAACAGATGCAGCTGTTAACAGAACTAACACGGTTGGACTCAGCAGAGTTCAAACCCTTTATCATCTGCTCCGGCACGTCAGAAAAGCAGTTTGTGATTGTAAAAAAACAAAAAAAAAAGTCACCAGCTCATCCATTTGCATTGTAATAGTTACACATCTTGGACTTGTTTGGACCCGAAACCAGGAAAACTACATCCCCATAGATTCATAGTGGAAGTAACGTTATGTTGTGATTCTTTTCAGGATTCTGATTGGTTAATGGTACTGGATGGTCTCACCACACTGCCATCTACAGGCCTGGTATGCTCTTGATGGTGTAAAGATACGGACCGTGTAAATGAAAATTTTTCTGAAAACGGTCACGTGTGCACACATTTGTTGTTTTTTTTTTAACTAAAGAGGGGGAATATCCATTTTCCAAAATAGCCAGTGACGTGTAAACATAGACTTAGAGTTCTCCACTTCTTGTAAATGTTTTGCATTCTACGGCTTACTTTTTATTAAGTACATCTAAATATTATCTAGTAGTTATTGTGCAATGATTCTGGTCAGAGTTAATGTTACATATTTGTTAATTTTTTTTATTTAGATCACCATTAACTTGCACTGCAGCAGTTATTTATCTGGGGTCTTTTTAAATTGCAGAGATCATGGAGCACAATGATATGTTCAGTCAGGAGATACTGTTCTATATGTCTTCACATAATAGATGTTGGAATCAAGAACCAAAACACGATGACATCATCTTCAGTTACCCGACAACTTCATAGTGCTTTTGATACCTCTCGTTTGGCCTCATCATCAGGTTCAGAGATGAAACAACAATAATTAGATGTTTGTGATTCATTTTACTGTTAAATTCATGTATATGTTGTGTTTTACAACTAGATGTTTAACTTGTAAAGACCCAAATAGCCACCAGCGAACAAAATCATCTACTGGTCTGTACTGTTTAATAACTACTGGAACATTAATGTTGAAATAATTGATGTAAAATGCAGTTTGTCATCTTTTCGAGGTCATCAGAAATGACCCATGTGGATTTTCAGAGGCTTCGTTGTTACCATGGAAACACTGTCATCTTCTACAACATTGATTCGCCAGTAAAACCCATGGAGTTGGATCAATGACAGTGGATGGGTACACTTGGTTTATGTTCAGTTAATGTTATCTTTGCTGAAAAAGTCACTTTTTCTTGGGTTTTCTCTGTTTCTAATGTAATAACCCTCAATTTTAATCTTTTTAACAAACATCTATATGACTAGTGAATTAAATATAAGAAAACACCTGATTTTCACTGAAAAAATGCAAAATACAGAGGATAATATGGTAATAAATGGTGATAAACCACTTAAATGAAGGTTAAATAGAGAGAAAAATTAATTTGGGAGCTAACACAAAAGTAGCACTGGGTCTTTATGGGTTAATGTTGAGCTCATTTTATCTACTTTATTGTAACTGAGTGACTCCTTCCAGTGCAGAGTTGTGATTCTGTTCTATTCTATTCTATTCAGAAGTGATTAGATCCCATGTGGTTTGTACTGTTCACACAATTATGACAAAACCAGATCTGAGTCTTCTATGAGTGTAAAGCTCCACCGTGGGCCACGTCTGTCTGCAGTGTAGAGATCAGACCACTGGACACACAGTTCAGCGTGTTCTGTCCCTTTAAGACTCTGAACTTCATGAATTATAGGGCAGAGCAACAAGTTGAGGAAAAAAAATCCTCCTGAGAAAAATGAACCCTGAATGCAGACTGCTGTACTTCTTCTAGGCATGGACCTGTCAGCCAATCAGGATGAAGAAGGGGACCAGGAAGTCTTCCAACTGGAAATGAGCCGTGAGGACAGGAAGTGTGCCTTCAGAACCGCTGCTGGAAAATACTGGACCCTGACTGCGACTGGAGGACTACAGTGCACCGCTTCCACCAAGTAACCAACCACCCACACTACATCCCCATGTCAGGTATCACACACCTTAACACACCTTAACGCTTTTTTTTTTTTTTTACTAAATTAAAAAATGTGTGTGTCAGGTTGGCTAACAGCTACTTTGAACTGGAGTGGCGTGACGGGCGTGTATGTGTGCGTGCAGCCAATGGCAAATACGTGGTGGCAAAGAAGAACGGACAGTTGGCTGCTACAGTGGACAATGCAGGTGAGTCATGATTCTGGACAAGTGAGTAACAATTCACAGACACGAATAAATAACAGTGTATGGGTAGTTAAAACCAACACAGTACGTGCATTTTAAAGGTGTAATTTGCTATATTTATGCTTTAAATGATTGTAATAGTCTTGGCTGTGGTTATCTGTTTTGCATTAGCTGCTACTGAATTATTGCTTGAAACTCTTAAAAGCCAAATGTTCTGTAAAACAAATATCCCTTCTTTCAGTTCCATCAATTCCAAGAACTTTTATTTCCAGGAATTTATTTACATGGGTAAAAGAATTCTTGGTAATCTGTGTGGTTTGCGTTTCCACCACTCCTTAAAGTTCTCGAAAATGTATCAGATCAGGCTGATGTCATATGGCGGAGTGGTGAAAGAAACTGAATCACACCTCCAGTCCAGTAGGTGGTGGTAAGAGGAAGCTGCAGGCCAAACAAGTACCATGACACCATAAACAAAGACTGGCACAATATGGCAGGATGGAGGATGCTCAAGCTGCTCTGTTCATCATGGTTTACTTCATGTCAGATAAAACCATGTGATCTGCACAGAAAAGACGCAGACACTGCAGGTGTATTCCACCAATCACTGTTCTTCAGCACACCACCCCGCCCCTCAAGAAATACAGGGAATTTGAAAAGTCCTACCCCCCTACTAAGTACTTTTGTCTGGGAAAGTTTTTGGTGGAAATGCATGAAGGTTTTTTCAAAATCCACGTAAATTATAAAAATTCCTGTTGGAAAGAACTACTGACTTTTTGTCAAAGGAATCTGGTTCTTTGAGGAGACCTTCAGACCTTGATGGTGAGAACCATCAACTCTATTGGACTCAAACCTAACCCTCTGGTCTGTGCAGGGGAGGCTGAGCAGTTCCTGATGAAACTAATCAACCGTCCAATCATCGTCCTTCGAGGGGAGCACGGTTTCATCGGGGCTCGTAAAGCTGGCACGGCGACTCTGGACTCCAACCGAGCATCGTACGATGTTTTTCAGCTGGAGTTTCACAACGGTGCCTACTCTGTCAAAGGTGAGAAATAATGATAAACACACAAAATTGAATAAGTTTGTGTTATTGCTACGTCTTGCATACACTCATTACCAAATGTTTTGTCAGTGACACAAATTTTGTTTTTGCAAACTTTGCTGATTCAGTTCTTTTAGATTTTTCTCCCATGTGTCTGAAGTACAATAACAGTTCAGAGTATTTTAAAATTTTACTGGCTAATAAATCACATTTATGCAAAGGTGTGTGACTGTCAAATATTTTGGCCATGACTGAGTCCAATTAGTGCTGGATAGGTTTTAGTCAAAGCTACAAACATTTTTACAGATATAGCTCTGTCATTGGAGCATGTTGATAGAAGCTGTAAAAACAAAGAAAAATATTATTTTAGTGAATACAACCAATATGTCCCAGAATTTGAAATCCATACAGACTTTAACCCTGCATTTATTTATTTATAGCAGGGAAAAACACAATATTATAGAATATAGAATATTGTAAGCATGTAAAGTCAGTTTTATGATCTTTGTAACTTGTTCACACATCCATCTTACACAAATCAAAATGCAAAAATGCATCTGATTCAGCTGCTAAATTTCAGGTACATTTTAATTCTATCATAACAATATTGATCACATTAACCTCACGATTCCATCTGGATCACCGATGATCCAGTCACAGTTTTGTATTAAATATATTTATTAACTACTAGCATGTTGACCCATGGGGATCCACGGGTTCTAGATGTAATAGTTTTTATGCTGTTGTGTATTCGTGCATGCTGTACTGCATTTGTCCAGCAGTCTCCGCCAAAGCGACTTGGCCATAGCAACATGATTGTAAGGCTACTATATTCCAAAATTACTAATATCTCCCAAAACATTGGTCCTATCAACTTGCTGTTTTCGTTAGTCTCTTCCTTGACCAAAAATACATAAGTATGACAAACGGCAGCAGTCAGCTCTTTCCGGATTTTGTGTGAATCCTGAGACACACGCATTCACACAGAGGCCACTTGGCTTTTATAATATAGATATTAAGTGTCTTTATGCAAAGTATTTGTATATTAAGTTTGTCTAATAAAACCTTTGTTAATATTAGTGCTGCAACAACGAATTGATTAAATCAATCCAAATCAATTTTCAAAAGAGTTGGCAACAAATTCGTCAGTCGATTCATTGGTTCTTGAACACGTTAGTTTTGAGGCATGTCTGCATGCTGTGTAGTGTAACAGGAAAACACAGAGCAGCATGGCTGAGGCTTCAGATGCCGGGCCAGATTTATAAAGCTAGGTTTACATTATGTTCCCAGTGGCCATGGCAGCCCTGTTTGTCTGAAAAATAATGCGCCATATGTAACAAAACTTGAATATAGAGAAAAAATGGCCAGAATCCCACGGCGCACTACGTTTCAGGCAAACGGTGCTGCCGTCGCCACCAGGATCATAATGTGAACCTAGATTAAGATAGCCTACATGTCATGATTACTAGTTAGACACTAACGGCATAATTATACCATTTTCATCCATCTCTGTTTATCTGACCACCAGACTAACGTTACTTATCGTTGACTGGAACCATTACATACAACACTAGTTTGATAGCCTATAACCGGAGCTGGTTGGAGACTACATCTTGCTAGTCTCTAGCCATAATAAGTCTAGGTATTGGGCTAGTGCTCACTAAGTATACCCGAAGCCATTGCAGGGGTGTAATCATTAGTGACTCATCTGTAGCCTATATTGCTTTGGGTTAAATATCGATCTCCGAGAATTGAGTCTTTTGTGTTTATCCGATGAATCAATTAGTTATTAAAATAATCTACAGATTAATCAGTTATTAAAATGATCATTAGTTGCAGCCCTAGTTAATATAGACATGCTATAATTAGTTAGAAGGCTTAGATTCTCTGCAGTTGAGTCACTACATTTATTTTACTCTAACCGTGAGCACCAAAACATAATGTTGGTCATTAGATCACATGACTGGTCCATTCCATCATTAATTATATTTTTATTCAAAATGGGGGAAAAAAACGGAAGGAAAACAGTTGCTTCAGCTAAATTTAATTACATGTAGTTCAGGTTGTATTTTTACCTCTCAGGTCAGACATTAATGATCTGCCTTCTTCATGTGATGTGTGTAAAACCAGGCTTTATTGAGTGTGTCCTGTTTGTTCAGACTCCCAGGGTAAATACTGGTGCATTGGAGACGATACGTCAGTGGTCTGCAGCAGCGCCACACCTGTCCAGTTCCTGTTCGAGTTCTGTGACCTCAACAAGATGACAATCCGTGCACTCGGAGGGAAGTACCTCAAAGGAGACCACGCAGGGGGGTTGAAGGCCAGCGCTGACTCCCTGGACAGCGCCACCCTCTGGGAGTACTGAGACAGCACAGTGGGACCTCATCCCTCCCAACACAACGCTAATGGTAGATACTGTAGGTTTTATTTGTTTTTTTTAAGCACGTGCGTGTGTAAATGTGAATTTGTCTGGATGGATGTGTGGTGGTAAGTGAATCTGAAAAACTGGAAATCATGGCACCAAAGCATTAAAGGTGTTTTATTTGTTAGGATTCTTCTCTCATAGTCATTTTCTCTTCATACTGGGCTTTTTACTGGATATACTGGATTTAAAGTGACTCGCTGTTTAATGATGAATCTGTGGAAGTGAACTGCTGCAAGGCCTGAAAAAGAAAAATCAATTAGAATCATTTGTGATAATGTGAACAGTTACAACAGGATGATTTTCACTGTATAACCAGATATTTTCACATTATAACTGGATATTTTCATGTTAAAAATGGAAAACAAAGGGGCGGCACTAAGTTTTCACTCAGAACTTAACAGGTTCTGTTGCAAAATAAAAGCCTTGCTATGAAATAAAGTTGTGTCCACTGAAACAATTTAATTTGAAAGGGATGCAGGAAGTGTGATTTGTATCAACGGCATAACTTTACAAGGCAAACTGCATTTTCAGACACCATTTTGTTAATTGCCAGTATCTTCACATGCACAGACGGACACCAATAACAATAACATGATGAGTTAGATGTAATAACTTGAAAGTGTCTTGTTATAACGTGAAAAATATCTAATCTTTTTTTGTTTTTCGGGAGGGTCTGTCAGTAATACACGTCCATATGAATCTCAGTCTGGTTGCACAATATTTAACTTACAGTTTCATTCTCACAACCTGATAATTGTCAGGACTCTTCCTGTTATTAGTTGTGCCTCGCTGTGGTGACTACTGGTGCAAATGAATATGAATGATCCTATAACTCATTTTCAATATGTAACCTGCTCCTGTTCAGTGTCCTGCTGCCTCTATTATGCTGCTTTCATCTCCTGTTCTTTCAGACTGAATTGCATATGACACATCAGATAAAGGGATGTTACTGATTTACACTTTTCTGCTGTAAATAATGCTTTCTTTGTCACTGAGTGCTTCAATAACATAGTAACCATGGGAACTTTAATTGCAAACTTGTGTCAAGGCTCCAAAGACAGAAATGGTACATGGCTGGCAGATATCACATGATTGTTTTTTTGGGGGGGGTTTGCCTCTGTTTTTCAATTCTTAGATGTGAAGAACATTTTTAGACAGAATCTGTAAATAGATGCAACTTTACAGAAAAGTCAGAGGCCCATTGAGGAACATATCCACAAGACGATGGAAAGAACAAGAGGTTGGAACTGAATGAGCCTTCTCAGTTTGAGTAAATGGATTTGTTGGAAATTAAGAAAAAAGGTTAAAGTGGAAAGTGATGGGTCGTTATCACACGCTACACACTCACATGCACAGAAATATGCAGCCATAGAGCAATGCCAACTGTGAAAAGTGTATGACTTGAATCTGCACAAGAATTCAGTGTCCGACTGAAAGAAATGAAAAGCACATGTCTGTTGTAATGAAGTGTCTGCCTTAGATTGGGTGCTGAGGCTGCTGTGTGAACACAATGAGAAAACCCTTTTCTATCATTGTAATTGGCTGTGCCTTCCATACAGCATTTCAGTCTTTTTTCATGTTCTTTACATTTTAACTGAGTAAAAATCAATAAAGTTTTCTCTCTTCACAGCAGTCTATTTGGATTGTTTTATTTAGTATTTTTAACCGGTTGATAAAAGTTTACCTGTAGGATTATTTTACATTTTTATAGTTTGGGGTTATTTGTTCAGGTTTCATTTTTATCAACACTTACACGAAGTTTGGGCTGTTTGTCAATATTAACTATCTGTTTTAACCCATAAAGACCCAAACAGCTACTGGCAACCAAAATCTACTAATGTAAAATCCTTAATGACTTCTAATCCATTAATCCTATCAATACATGTAAATAATTGGTGTAAAATACAGTTTGTCATCTTTCATGTTCATCAGATATGACCCATTTGGACGTTCAGAGGCTCCATAGTGAATGTGGAAACACCGTCATCTTCTACAACATTGA
>JAPQRP010000001.1:26766354-26776758 GCA_037367295.1 Apogon hyalosoma | reverse complement strand
GTATTGCTGAAACAATTACAATACCCATATTTGTACTCTGGCTTAAATACCAGTTTTGTTTTTTTAAATGACATCACACAGAGAGAAAATTTTAGTTTGAGCTTCTCAACACTTACACAAAGAGCTTTCAGAACTATTTCAGTATCCTGGCATTTCACTTAAAGTAGTTTTGCAGTATAAAACATTTAATTGCTGTAACAAAACCAGAAAAGTTGTGTGTACATGCTGCAGTTACCAACTTGAACAACTAGATTAGTTGTGGGGGGGTGTTTCTATTTTTCATTTGTTACTACATCCCTCAACATACTGTTGCATGTGTTTAAATGAAAATTGTGCCTTTTTTTTTTTTTTGTCCAGGGGACTTTGGTTTGGCCACAAAGATTGAATTTGACGGGGAGCGAAAGAAGACCCTTTGTGGAACTCCAAATTACATAGCACCTGAGGTGCTTTGTAAGAAAGGACATAGTTATGAAGTGGATGTGTGGTCTCTTGGCTGCATATTGTAAGTTTTAGAACAGATACACATGGGAAGACATATTTATGTGACTTGTTCTTCTAAACTGTTCTATCATGTTTGATTAAATAAGATCTTTTAAAACGTAATTTCCTTTGAAATCCAGTGAATAATGTTAATTTTTATGTATATGTACATTTCAGAATGTGTGGTTGTGAAAACACGCCTTTAAGACATGGAAGTGTCTGAATTCCACATGCTTCTACTCAGGTATTGTCAGGTTGTTTACCTCTGTTCTGGCTCTGTTTTCTCAGGTACACTTTGTTGGTGGGTAAGCCCCCATTCGAGACTTCCTGTCTAAAGGAGACCTACAACCGCATCAAGAAAAACAACTACACCATCCCCTGGGTAGGTGTGAATAAACCAGTGCACTGATGCCTTCAGAAATGGGGTTTGTTCTACTTTTTAATTTGGCCATTACACTCTCTGCAGCACATCAACCCAGTAGCGTCGTCTCTGATCAAGCGGATGCTCCATGCTGACCCGGCCCAGAGGCCGACCATCTCTGAGCTCATATCAGATGAGTTCTTCACAACTGGATACATTCCAACGCGTTTGCCCACCACTTGCCTCACTGTGCCTCCTCGGTTCTCACTCGCCCCCTCCACAGCCGCTGAGCTCAGCCAGAGGCGCCCCCTGACCGCTATTAACAACAAAGGTAATGGTCCTGCAGCTCAGAGGTTAACGGAGGAGTTTATAGTTGACAAATCTGTCCTGTTATTGTGATGTGAAATGTGCTCCACCTGCTGACACAGTGTGAAACGGTGGTTAAAAGTATTAGGATGTAATTTTGGTTTTCTCCTTCCAGCAGGGTCAGAGAAAGTGGAAGTGAAGGATGAGCCTGTACAAAGGTGAGATTTTCACATTTCAGTGAAATGGTTTTACATGTTTATTTTACTTTTGGAAGTTCTTTTCACTGTTTTTCAGTTTTGGAAACTTGAATTTTACACCAACTAAGTCTCTGCAGGTCCGTAAGAAAACTATTAACCAGTTATCTGAAACTTGGCCCCTGTTAAAATTTGTTGTTGTTTGAAGTCTGAAAAATTGATTTAGTGCCGGTTGACACTACTTCAGAGTTTGTATGGGTACTTGACATCCTTGAAAATGCTTGAATTTCAAGGTCTGAAAAGTGCTTGTAATTTAGTTATTTTTTCATATTAACTCTGCTAGGTTAGATCCCAAGCCAAAGCTACATACAGAAAGGTGATACATTTAGAAAAATAAAACTTTGCCTGCTAATTTCTTTTTTGACACTCAGGTCGACTCAAGGTAAAATTTTTATCTAAATCTTTAGCTCAGTGCAAGTGTGCCTGAAAAATGTCAAGTGGGTTCTGTTTTTTGGGTAAAACTTTGTGTTCTCCTTTTTAATTTCTAAACTTTTTGCTATTATGAAACATAATTTTAGATGTTTATAGCAAAATGCAATGTACATCATTGTGATTAAAAAGTTACAAAAATAATCTTGAGTATATCTATTCCTGTAGATATGCGTTTTATCCCAGCAATAAGGTGCTGTGCTGGAAAATTTTGAAAATGACCCTTTAAAGTGCTTGAATTTGACCTTGAAAAATGTGTATGAACTCTGCTCAAATATTTGAATCCTGTTTTAGTTCAAGAACACACTCTTATTAGTAGTTTTAGATCGGAAGGCATTAGAATCATATGGAAAGTTGGAAAAAAACACAAAATTTCACATGTGAACAGCGGTCATCACCAAAAACTGTTCTCTATTTAGGAGCATCACCAAAGTTCAATTGTATGACCAGGTCTGCACCAGCATCTGTCTGTTAAAGGGAACATAATGAAAGTTGTTTTTACGCATAAGTTAAAGTATTTACTTACACACATTGACTACATGGTTTTCTGTAGCTATTACTGTTTAGTCTTACTTTTTAGTATTTGAAGTGTTTCTATGAAATCTTTAGTTTATAGAAGCTAAAAAAAAGGATAGGCTAATATAAAAACTGGAGATGAAATGAATCACAAACTGGCAGTTATTATATCTCAATATTGTTCAGATCTATTTTACTCTTGTACACCATGAAGCACTGACATTGCCTGACCCTTAAGAGTGTTGAGTAAATGCAATTACTTAAAGTACTTCTGCTGAAGCAATTTTTCACTGTTAATTTAGTCTGTTTCCATGAACTAAAATGCTCCCACCTTCTTTGTCTTACACAGTTAATAGTGGGAATTGTAACTGCATGCAGAGGTTTAAAGCAGTAATTCCCAACTGGTGGGTCTCAAACCCATTTTCAGTGGATTGTGAGCTGTTGTCTGGGCAAAAAAAATAATGTTAAGAAACCAATCCTGTACTTCATTACTTATGGAGCTGAGCACTGTCCATTCATACTCCCCAACAGTAGGTGGCAGTAATGTGCTATAATGCTAAATAACGCCAGACATTTCACAGCATAAAATAACACCCAAAAGTTTCGGTTCATATCATGGCGAAACTCTGGTTTGACAATGACCACATCAGGTATGGTTTTACCTACAATGAGGACAAAAACCTCAGCGTGTTTAATTCTCGAGTAAGTGACTGATTGCACTTTTGATTACGTTCAGTGCACATCTTTTGTTTTGGTTAAAATGTTCTCAATTTAGTGTTGAAGGGAATATTTCCATATTTAGCATCACCACCTGCTGGTCATTTTGGTTTATTATTAAACTTGTCTTAAGTGTTTTCATACTGTGATATTCTGTATTGTCTCAGGTTGAAAACGCACCATCTTTTTACTAAATACATTTGAGAAGCTTAACTTTTATCAGTTTGGGTCACGGCTTGTTGAGGGGTGATAGTGGGTCCTGAAGCCGGACCAGTTGAGAACTACTGGTTTAAAGTATTCCATACGTTCAGTATTAAAGGAGTCATATTTTGTTTTTGTTTTTTTCAACGGAATCATGCATTTTCAAACATTTCCCTGTGGTCTACATAAATTGTAAATGCTAGCTTGGGTCTGAATTCTTCATTAATTCAACTCCATAGGTCCATCTTCAGCCCTATTTCTGACTGACACCAGAAAGGTCGTTTTGAGCGCCGGCCCTTTAAATGCAAATGAGCCACTTCACACCCCACCCCCTCCAGGTTGTTGACTGTGCTGCTCTTTCCTGTTTAACCATGTGTGTTTAATACAACCAACAACTTAACATTTTAGGAAATCTGCTCGAAGTTTGTACATGTTTTCAGTATGGAGTACAACCGCTGCTGCTGATAAACAATTCTGTCATTCTCAGAGAAATGTTCGTCAGAAGTCTTGACCTCATATGTGCAAATGTCGTGATGTAACTAGTTATAGACTCAACAAATTCAGCAGGAATTAAAGTGGGTTGTAGAAATCCACTAGATTTTTGCCAAAATGAATATAAAGATAGCTTTGCAGCACCTGGAGGGTTCAAATTCAAACTGTATGAACTATTAGGGTCCAAATACACAAATAAATGAACCAAAGACTAATAAAAGTGGGTTTAGCTAACTGAGCCCTTGAATGGTTTTTGTGACTTGTTTCCCGTGTGTAGAGGGGCTGAACCATCAGAGTGCCACCTTAAGGACATGCTGCAGCAGCTTAACAGCATCATCGCCGCTAAGCCCGCTGAGAAGGCAGTCATTCGCCAAGGTGAGACCAAACCTGAGTTACAGATGGACATTTTTCATTCTTGTTTTAAAGTTCTGTTTGATCATAATTTGGATGATCTTTTTTCCTTGTGTCAAAACTTCTTTTCCTGTTTGTGTGCAGAGGAGGCAGAGGATCCGGCCTGTATCCCCATCTTTTGGATCAGCAAATGGGTCGACTACTCTGATAAATATGGTTTGGGTAAGAGCCATGAGTCCAGGTCTTCTGGAATGTCATTCTGTTTCTGCTCCATAAGTCATTGGAATCACTAAAGAAACTCATATAAAATAAGGTAGCTGCACCACTTCAGCTGTTGAACAAATCTCTCTTTAGCTACAAAAACGGTTCAGGTTTCAAGGAATTACCTGCTGGCAAACCCACAAAAATATCAGGTTTTAAGCACTATCAGATCAGTTTGCAGACATGGCCTTGAAACTAGAGCCCGACTGACATGGGATTTTTGGGGCCAATACCAATATTGGGGGCTTTAAAAAAGTTGATATACGAAATAAGAACATTGATCTACACAAGATATAATAATTTTATATTAGAAAATTGTGGACGTGGATTAACAGTTGCATAAATCTTTGTTTCTCACAAAGATTGTGTGTGTGTGTGTGTGGGTAATGGTGTGATTGTCAGAGCAGAAGAGAAAGTGAAACTGACACATGTCACTATTCCTCTAACTCTCCTGACGACAACACACACACAGGAGCAGCAAGCGACAGAATCTCCACAGCAAAAAAGTTTATAAATGGGCTACATTTTAGCTAATTTTGATTAATCAGTGATACACTATAATTGGCCCAATTAATTGGTCAGGCTCTACTTGAAACATCATCGGTGTAAGCATTTTGTTGGAACAAACTAGAAATGCTCAGGATTTATGAGTTTGATTATGGATTCCAGGTTATCAGCTCTGTGACAACAGCGTGGGCGTGCTGTTCAACGACTACACACGGCTGATCATGTACGCCGACGGAGACAGTCTGCAGTACATCAACAAGACGGAGGCTGAATCCTACCTCAGCGTGCGCTCCTACCCCCAGACACTCAACAAGAAGGTAAGTACATTTACTCATCTATTAGTAATTCATCTACTCACTGAACCTTTTAAGACCCAAACGGAGCAAAATTATGTAATAACTTACAACCTACTAATCACAGCAATATATTTAAAATAATTCACCAGTAAAACCCTTGTAATTTGACAAATGGCAGCGCTTTTAGGTGCTTGTTTTTATGCTCAGTTAATTTTATATTTAGCTGAAAAAGTCATGTTTTCTCTGTTTTGACATTGTAACCTTTGAAATTTAAATTTTTATTAATTTTTTTTCATTTAGGAAAATACTTTACAACAGAGTAAAAAAAAAAATCAACAATAGTAAAACATGAAACTTAGCAAACACATTCCATATAAGTTCTGCCCCCCCCTTTTTTTTTGGTTATATTTTGTTAAATAACATACATTAGAACAAAAATGTCACATTTTCCCTCTTATTTTCACTATTATTTCAAAATCCACACAAGTTTCAACTCTATTACATTCAACCAGTACAAATATAACTTATTTCCAGTTTAGTTAAATCTGGCCATTTTGACCACATTTCCATACATTTATCCTGCTTTACTTTTAATGAAAAGGATGGTTTCTCCATTACATAGATTTCATAGATTGCTTTTAACCAATCTTCAACTTGTGGTGCATCTATAACCTTTGAATTATTATGAACATTTACATGGCCAGTAATTTAAATACAGGAAAATACATATTTCTTTACTAAAAATGGCTGAGGATAATATACCAAATGTGGATAAATGGATCAGGAATGAAAATAATTTGGAAGTTGCCACCAAAATGGCTGTAGATCTTTAAAGGTTGAGATTTTTGGTTCTGTTTGTATGATGGTGACAGTATTGAACATTTTGATATAGTATTTGATATAATTATCTTTGAGCTTTTTTTGAACATCTACATGATTATCAAATTAAATATAGGAAAATACCTGTTGGTTTAGCTTTTTTTGATATGACAAATGCAAAATCTAGAGGATAATAGTCAAATAAATATAGAAAAAAAATCACTTACAAGTCTTCACAAAAATAGCTCTAGCTCTTTTAAGGGTAATTGTGGTCATGATTTCTGTTTGTCATCTCTTGTAGATAACGCTGTTGAAATACTTCCGTAACTACATGAGCGAACATTTGCTGAAGGCCGGCGCCAACATAGCGCGGCGGGAAGGAGACGAGCTGGCGAGGCTACCGTACCTCTCCCTGTGGTTCAGAACGAAGAGCGCCATCGTCCTGCACCTCACCAACGGAACCGTGCAGATCAACTTCTTCCAGGTGAGAACACCATCCAAGTCCCTGCTCACTGTTCTTGGCAGGCTGCCATTAGGTTTGTTGTTTTTCAGCAAGATTATAATCATACATATTTGCATTATTCTCCAGATACAGAGGAATGGACAGTGAATATGTAAAGTTTAAATAAAAAAAAAAGACAATTATGAAAATGTCAGTGTTGAAGAAGCTGCATAAAATTATCTGGACAGAGAAAAATAAAAACACCTAAAGTTTAGAAAAGGAAGTAGATGTATAATATACAAGAGGAACTGGCCTGAGTTCAGGATCACTACATTGAACTATGACCTAATAAACCTAGTTCACTAATCCCAATTAGCATTTTCATTCTGTCACTGTTTTCAAGTTTTAATTTATCCATCAAAACATTCCAAACTGAACTAAGCCAGGTGTATTTTCTTCAAAGCCACTAGATCATTTAGCAAAAAGTAACGCATAACTTCCTACAAGAGTTGCTGGTCTTGCTGCAGCTTTGATCGTCTGAAGTTCTAAACAAAGACGAGGCTAACAGATGGACGCAGCATTAAACCAGCAGCGCATGTGTGGCTTTGAAGAGGAGAAGTTATGTGGAGGTGGTGTAGAGCATAGTTTTAGTAGTAAGAGTGGAAACATCAACACTTGAACATACCTGGTAAACTGTAGCCTCCTCCGTTTACAGAGGGAATGATGGGCAGAGTTGATAGATGAGCCCATTTTCCACCATAGGAACTTGGCATTTATCCAGCATTTTGAAAAACACTGGTACGTTTTCACCGAAATTATGCAAGTTAAAAAAACTTTCCATCGACCCCAAATTTTCCCTGGAAAAAAGTTCCTGGTTGGGGGGTAGGACCTCTCAGATTCCCTGGAATACTTGAGGGGCAGGGCTGTGTTAAAGAACTCTGATTAGTGGAACACACGTTCACTTCCATTTACCCACAATGTTTAATCCAGCTTGTGTCTGCAAACTTGTTTATTCAATTTCTACAAACTTCACTTCATTTGTGCTTTGATTTGGAAAAAGGAGCAAAAGAGAAACTACAAGAAGTGAACCGATGTCAATTATTTGGTCCCACCTTTACCGCGGCCCTGTAACGCCTCTGGAGGTAGTAACAGAGCCGTGATAAAGGTGGAATCATGATTGTGGAACACTGTGTTAAAGGAACACTTCTCGTTCCACAACCAAGGTGTGACGTTTTGATGATGTATTGTGTGTGCGACCCCCCCCCCAACACCGGTGGGATTTAAAAATGAGCATGGGCCGTGTTCAGTAAACAAACATATTGACGTGACCAGAAAGATGTCAAACTGGGGAGACGCAGAGATCAATGAGCTGGTGTCACTTTGGGCGGAGGACTCTATCTATGCTAACATTTGTGGAATGGTGAAAGACTCTGGAGAGGTTAGCAACACCGCTATGCTCGGGATATTTCTGAGGCGCAAATTATGCGTCACACTAGAGACTGTGCTGTGTCACCGCCCCTTTGATTCTGGAACGTAGGTCCGCTGTGTAAAAGTCCAGCCTGTCTCACCTCTGTTACTCCTGTGGCTGTGGAAATAGTCAGTGGTGGCAAAAAGGTGGGATCACCATCTCACCTTTTTTCCAGGATCTCTGTGTAAAAGGGGCTTGAGTGTATTCATCTCACTCCTGATTGCATTGCAGTCGTCTGTCTGTTTGAATACCTTAAAGAGTGTATTCAGCAAATATTTTCACAAGAGTCTGGTTCTTATCAAACGGATTTGACAAATGCCAAAAAAAAAAAAATCCCAAAAAACTCAGCGGGACTTGGTGATCCGAAACACCCTAATTTGAATACATTTTCAGGAGCTTTGAGGCAGAAAAGCAAAGCACATGGATTCCCAGGAATTCCTTTACCCAGGTAAATAAATTCCTGGGAATCTGGTGGAAAGGGGGCTATGTTTAGGATGTGTCTGGTAGCTCACTCACAGCTAAACCACACCAGATATCAGAAATTACAAAAAGTTAAACGATATTCCACATGTGGCTTTAAATACATTTCTCATGCTTTTGGATGTTCATATACTATGTACAAAAGCTCCTAAGTTCCAGAATGAAGAGTCTGTCTTGTATTTGGGTTTCCGGAGGCTTTAACGTGGCAGTTTCCCAGTCCGATGATCTTTAAAACTCATGCTCTCGTGTCCATGAACCGTCTCCACCAGGACCACACCAAGCTGATCCTCTGCCCGCTGATGGGCGCCGTGACCTACATCGACGAGAAGCGAGATTTCTGCACGTACAAGCTCTCTCTGCTGGAGGAGTTCGGCTGCAGCCTGGAGCTCGCCACCCGCATCCGATACGCCAAACTGATGGTGGAGAAACTGCTGGACAGCATGGCCCCCACCGCCGCACACTAGACCACTACTCAACCAAGTCTTCAACCAGTGTCCGTCACTGGCCTCCTGTCTAAATCCACCTTAAATGTACCTATATTTTATTGAAATATTGTGGTGTAATAACTTACGTTTTCACTGTCCTTTGTACATGATGTTGAATATCAGATTCATTAATTTTTATGTTTTTCTGTACTATTAAAGGTTCAGTATGTGATATTAATGTATGCTTGTGTTGATGTAGTTTGTGTTGGAGTCTGTTTTATGCCTTTTGCAGCTTCCAACACAAACTTCACATAAGCGTCTGGGTTTTATGTGTGGAACCTTTCAGTAGCCTCTTTGGCTAAAGCTCATTCTTTACATGTTCCTCCTCACATCATTGTAGCCGTTGAGTTCCAATCATACATGTTCAGATTCATCTTGGAGTTGGAACGTTCCATGATTTTCAGCACTGACTGTTCATACAGTTTTTATACTTGAAAGAGCAATGTGTTGTGGGGATAAGGACTCAGATTGTGTGTGGATGGAGGAAATGTTTCACTGTCTGTTTTTTATGTGACTTATGTAAAAAAAACAAAACAAAAAAAAAACAGACTGTCTTCATGTACATTCTTTCTGTAGTTCTTTTTACTCTTTTTTTTTTTTTTTTTAATGTCTTTTTCAATGAGATGTACAGCTCTGTACATACCTGCTGAATGTGGATAAGTGATGTAAAGATGGTTTAAATTTACACAAGATTGAATAAAGATTTTTCTGTAGAGGACAAAACAGAACTTTGGAATGCCATTGGTTGCTTTTTTTTTTAATTCCCAAAAAACTAGTCAAGTGGTTTTTATTACAGAATTTACTGGGTCAAAAAAAACAGCCTTTTTTTTTTTTTTTTTTAGGTAAATTAATAGATCCTTCAAATGAGCAGTAAAATTCAAAGTAAAAAAAAAAAAAAATCAAGACCTCTACAGTCAAACAAGGATACTGGAGATCAACTAAATGTTAGAATTTGTAAAATATAAAATCTGAAGGACTATCACACTTTATAATACAACAATTTTGCATGAATTAAATACAGCAAAACTGCTTGTAGAATTAACTATTATTCAGCGCCTCTTAGTGACTAAAAATAAGCATTACAAGAGTCCACACTTAATTTTACATACTTTTTTGTTTTGCTCTAACCAAAGAACTTCTCAAACACAGATTCATAAATATATTTAAAGTATTCTCTCCAACTTTAAGGACCATCTTTAGTGCATGAAATATATCAAGTTTGTGAATTATTTTTAGAGATTAAAATGAAAGTATTCTTTGGGTGAGATAAAAGTGTAAAAAGTACTGAGGGATGAATTGACAAAAATAAATGAACAAAAAAAACTGCTTTAAATATGATATACAAAATGTGACATGGTAAAATAACATCAAAAATACAAGACAAAAATGATGTAAAAGAAACAAGATGAAAATATTGTTTCTAAAAGATAAAAAGATGTAATGACATGAAAATGACCAAAAAAGATACAGGAAAGAAAATAATGTATTAATAATGTATAATAATGAAAATGACATAAGGTGGCAAAAGTGCTGTCGGAA
>JAPQRP010000001.1:26709556-26730123 GCA_037367295.1 Apogon hyalosoma | reverse complement strand
TTTTTTTCATTTTGGTTGTCTTGTGTTGATAATTTGCTTTGAGCATTTGCTTTTGTTGGTGGTTCTATTGTGTTTTTTATATGTCCGAAACAAAACATTAATTCACAAACATTCATTTATCCTTTCATTATGTTTATTTAATCTAATTCACAAATAGCATTTGCATTGTTGAATGAATGAACAGTGTACAAAAGCAATACTTAATGCAGTTTTAGTGTTATTTTCCACATCTGAAAAGGAGTGCAAGGAAGTGAACACTCATTTAATCTGCTCCCTTTATTACAATACCATACAAATTATATCAATCTATATTAATACAACATGCATATATATCTATATCAATCAATACAGTATTCATCATATATGTATAATATCTACATCAGTATCCAATACATATGTGCTAAATATAAACCCAAGCAAATATAATATACTATTGGCTATGATTTATGATTATATACAGTCTTCCCTGTAATTTATATGATATATGATTATTTCAATTATGTTTTTTAATATAACTTACAACTATATTAGTTTATATAAATACAGTATATGTATATGTATTCCACCCCACATTATTCACTCCACTTTTATTCCCTCACACATAGGCAGGAGGTGTAGTTTACATAATAATGTGGACAGTGTAATGCTCTTATGTAGCCTTCAGTCCATGTAAGGCATGTTTTAACGGTGCAGAAAAGGATCAGAAGTAACACATTTATTAAGGATTTTACAAAATTGCCTGTGCAAACTGTGCTCGTGAATATTTTTGCATATAAATAAAATTATGACTAGTGTGGTTTTATAGTAGTTCATCTTTGTGTCTGCCTCTTACCGTGGTATCTCTTCTGCTCATCCTTTGCCAGCATCACGGCCATCCTCAGGCCGATACCAGAGGAGCAGCCGGTGATCAGGACCACTTTCTGCCCAGGACTCGCCATGATGACCCGTCCGCTCCGTCCGTGGACACTGTGAGGATACAGACCCGGGGCTCCGATGGGGGTGAGGGCTGATCTGAGGCGAGAGCTACTGTAAGAGGATAAAGCACAGAGTCACATGGACAGAAAGGGATTATTATCTAACAGCAACAGTAGCACAGTCCCAACTTTACTCCACATGGATTCCATCTGGTGCAAAGAAAAACCTGGTGGACATCTAACTTTAAATCTCAGAGCCAGAAAACCCAAAGAGAGAAAAGAACAAACTTACTAATAAATACAATTTTAAGTAATATACGAAGGTCAGAGTCTAAAAGTAAACTGGCACCTTCTAGTGGTCAGTACAGGTACATTCAGTTCAATTCAATTCATTTGTCCCCAGGGGGCAATTTGAAGACACATAAGAGCAGCATGATTACACAACGCATTTATATAACAGTTTTATACAACCAAAGACATCCAAAAAAATAAATTAAAAGGAATATAATATAATATAATATGATATAATAAGAAGAACAACAATGCACAATAAATAAAGTGTATATATAGATACGGTGGGTAAAGTGCAGACAGGATATGACAGAATGTAAACATGAGTTTTGCATTACAGGGAATTTCATATTTGCAGTTGTTATTGTAAAAATAGTAATGAATAAATGAATATAAACAATAATGTCACTTTAGTCCAGTCTATTTTTATGAATGACTTCAATTTCTAGAACCAAAGCCTACATGATGAACATTTATTTAGCAAATCATTCCAGTCTGTTGACCACCACAGTGGATTTGTAATGAAGCAATCAAGATGTGACTGAAGAGTGGACTTTCAGCTTTAATTCAAGCAGTTCAACAAAAATATAGAAGTAACCATTTAGGAATTACAATCATTTTTACACGATGTCCCCCCATTTTCATTAGCTTAGAAGTAGCTGGATGACTGAGTTACCATCAGCTTCATGTCCAGATGCATCCTGTTCCCTGGTTACTCTGACAAATGAAGCAGATAAAAGATCTGGAGTTGGATATACATTTAGTAGTTGTTGACTGGAACTCTCAGAACGTGGTCCAAAGAGGAGTCATTCATTTATGAATGTATGTATGTATGTATGTATGTATGTATGTATATATGTATGACTGTGTGTATGTATGTATGTGTGTATGTATTTATGTATGAATGTATGTATGTAATAATGTGTGTATGTATGAATGTATGTATGTATATATGTATGACTGTGTGTATGTATGTAAGAATGTATGTAAGAATGTGGGTATGTATGAATGTATGTATGTATGTATTTAGTTAGTTAGTTAGTTAGTTAGTCATATTGACAGTAGACATCTCTTTTCCAAGGGAGACCTGGCCATACAAAGTCAAAAGTATATACAACACATACATGATCCACAACGAACATAAAAGCAGAATACCAATTATTCAACCATAATGGCCTCAAGAAAAACACTGACATTCCTCCTTTGGTGCATTCTCCATGATACCTTTAAAATCATTAAAAGTGATGGATGTTTATAGTTGTGGTTTGTAGGAGTCAATGCACATGAAGGATGAAATAAGTGCACGACTACTATTACACTATTACAAACTAAAGAAGTTCAAGTCAACAAAGACACACCGGTTCCTCTTTTTTGCTTCTATACTCTCTGCTCTGGCTCTTTGCCTCATTTTTTTTCACTCTCTTTTTTGCCCACATACATACGCTCATATACACACAGACACACACACAGAGGAGTATAGCTGCCAGTCATAAGTTTAAGACATCCTACCTGAAGGAGCAGGAGCATTTGGAAATATGCCTGGAATCTATTAGCGTCTTTTCTTCTTCTTCTTCTTCTTCTTCTTCTTCTTCTTCTTCTTCTTCTTCTTCTTCTTCTTCTGCTTCTTCTTCTTCTTCTTCTTCTTCTTCTTCTTCTTCTTCTTCTTCTTCTTCTTCTTCTTCTTCTTCTTCTTCTTCTCTTTCTCCTCCTGTTACCAAAACAGTAAAGTTACCAAAACAACCTTTAACAATTATTCTATCACAGATACTTTAATGTTCTCTTCACTTGCATACATGTATCTGCATTTTACCACCTGAAAATTTAGCACGTTTTCTCTCCAACATTTTCACAGAAGCACCAAGCAGTGTCTGCATCTAATCAGATCTTACAGGCTGAAGTGGTTTTCCTGCACTTTTCCAACTCTATAGGCAATTTATATTTATTACAATAGGCTGCAAATGGAATAAATAGTACTTATATGCAAGAAATATGTTTCAGATTGGTGTAGATGGTTTGTCTTGAAATCACAAATATAAATTTAACCAAGGTTTTAATCGAGCCTTTTTAGTGTTGTGCCCAATTTGAGGCATTTTCCCCAATAATTTTAACCCATAAACACCCAAACAGCCACCAGTGATATAAACCATCTACTGATCTAAAATGTTTAATACATGTTGATCTATGGAGAGAAATTTGTTTCTTTATTATTTAATCAAAAGGAATGTTGTCTTAACCAAAAAAATATTTTCAATTAAAAAAACTTCATTTCAATAAATAAAAAAACCTTTTCAATTAAAGAAAATAAGTGAATGCAAAAAAACAAACAAACTTGAGATCCAAAAATTGCATTTAAACACGTTTTTCTTTGATTGAAAATGTTTTTATTTTTTTATTTTTATTTTTTTTAATTTGGTTGGATTGTATTACTTTATGGCGGTTACCAGATAGGAGAACAGGACAGGGGTTATACACAAACAGACACTGACACAGACCCTGAAACAGAAACAAACAACAGGGGGAAACAGAACAATGACAACAACAACAACAACAGAAGAGCATCAGCGAATGGAGAAACAAAATGGTCCAAAATGGAAATAACTAGTAGCAAACAACAAATAAAGAAAAAAAAAAACAAAAACAGTGAAGAACATTGGTGATTTTAAAGCAAAATTAACTTATTCAGTGTTTTAACTCCGCAGTCTTGTCATTTCTGAGTCTTGTGTCAGTTTAAGTGATCTAAACATAATAAAAGAAACTAGCATTTACTTCTTCCTGGCTATAAATATTAGTTTAAAGCTGAAAGCTGAACCTGGGGCTCCTGCTTCTATACGTGTGTGTCTGCATGTGTGTGCATGCACTGAACTCACTACCTGTCAGCCTTCCTTTTTAACCCCATAAACTACAGCTTAAACTACAAAGCTCTCCATATTCCCCATGCTCTCCTGGCTTCTTTGGACTTTTGATTGCAAATGATAAAGCTTTACATATGCAGATGGTAGCAGGCTTTTCCATTATTCTGTCTATAAGCAGACTATGGTGTGTGTGAAGAGTGGGCAAAGACAGACAGGCATTGGAATTTGGAATCTGCTGCAGCATATTTTTATTAGTTGGGCAGCACCGTTGTCCTGTCCTAGCATGCTTTGTGTGTGTGTGTGTGTGTGTGTGTGTGTGTGTGTAAAGAGCAGTAATATAGCACAAGTGTTCACTGTTGGATGTTTTGTAAGTCCTACAGGGAGAGGTTTTGCCAGCAGGTTTATATTTAAGCACTGAAACCTCATAGCGTATGTAAGCATTAGTGTGTCTTTGCCCACACGTGCATATATGTATCCTGAGGAGCCAAAAGTCCACGCATTCTTTACTCCATGAAGCACAGATACTTTGAAGGAGTGATTCAAGTCTTTTACCGTGATAAAAGTGAAAAAGTACAGGCTCTGGAATGTACCCATGAACCTCCCATCGAGTTAATGTAATGAAAAAATGTGACTTTTTTAAGAAACATGTAAAATGAACGGGTACATTTCTGCTCCAGTTTGCAAATACACATAACATTTTAAGCCTTTGTGTTTTTAAATCTTGCATCTCTTATGCCAGTTTCATCCTTTTTTAATGTTTTTGAATCTTTTGTTTTGTTTTTGTCTTGTTTTTGCGTCATTTTCCTCCTGTTCAGCAGCAGTTTTGATGATCACTGACAGATCTCGTAACATTATATCACCTTTTTCTGTTCACTCGACTCCCCTTTTACTGTCAGTTTCATCACTTTTCACATTTTTCACGTTGCCAGTTAGTTACATCTGTTACGCTACCTTTATTTTCACTTTCATCAAGGTTTTTTTTTTTACATTGTTCACCTTGTTTTTCAGATAATTTTTTGTCTTGTTGCATCATTCACATTGTTTTTGTCATGTTATGTCTTCTTATGTTCTTTAAATTTAATTGTGTCACTTTCTTTTTTGTCCTTTTTGTCACCTTTTGCATCTTTCACATCATTACCCGTTGTTGCACATTTTTGTATTGTTTTTGTCTCGTTACATTTTTTACATAATTTTCATGACTGTATCTTTACTCCACCCCCCGAAGGGGAGGCAAGGGGTATTGTTTTTGGTTTGCTTTGTTTGTTTCTTTGGTCATTCAGTTCAATTCAGTTTTATTTGTAGAGCCCTATATCACAACAAGGTTGCATCACAGGATGTTACAGAATTAGTTGGATATGAAAACAAACAACAGTCAAATAAACAGCAGATGAAGGAAATGGATTAATGTCCCGGGCATCCCCCGTCCTTAGACCCTCCTTCTCGGCAAGGAAAAACTCCAAAAACCCAGTGGGAAAAGAGAAACCTTGGGGAGAACCACAGTCAAGGAGAGATCCACTCCCATGGACGGACAGGCTGTAGATGCACCAGGACTGATGGACGCCCATTGGCAGATGTTGATGTTTATTAACACTCTAGCAGCAAAACTATTGGTTGAATTTATACCAAATTGGGTGTATAGATTGCCAGTGACCCAGAATAGATACAGTTACATTTTGGGAAAAGTAGGTCAAAGTAAAACATTTTTATGAATTTTTAAAATATTTTTTCTTCTCCCATTTACTTATAATGGGCGAAATTTCAAATGTCTATAAAAACATCAATTTTATTTCAATTTACTTCAAACTTGGCACATATATAGAGGCATCAGCACATGCATAGACATGATGACATCAGCTGGATTGATGCCAAAATAAGCTACAGTACGTGTGATGGGTGGGGTTTGTTGTGTCCAAAAATCATTTCAAAGGACAATTAAAACTAGTCAGTTCCACTAAATAAAAATATGTACTGAGACTAAAGAGAAATAAAAAAACTAAAGTTTGTGAGTAAATGAAAGGAAACATTACATTTTCAAAACTAAAACTCTCATAAGGTATTCACAGATAGATGCTTTTTCCAGTGTTATTACCCCTCCCCCCAAAGGGGAGGCAAGGGGCTTTTTTTTAGTTCGGTTTGTTTCTTTGTTTGTTTGTTTGTTAACACTCTATCAGCAAAATGATAGGTTCAGTTCATACCAAATTGGGTTTATAGATTGCCAGTGACCCAGAATAGATATTATTATATTTTGGGAAAAGTAGGTCAAAGTTAAAATTTTTTATGAATTTTTCAAATCTTTTTTTTCCCATTTACTTATAATGTGCGAAATTTCAAATGTCTGTAGCAGCAAAACTATTGGTTGAATTCATACCAAACTAGGTTTATAGATTGCCATTTAAGGAAAAGTAGGTCAAAGTTCAAATTTTTAATCTTAATCTTAAACTCTTCTTTAATCTTTTTTTCCTCCCATTTACTTAGAATGGGCGAGATTTCACAAAATATCAGTTTTGTTTTGATTTAATTCAAACTTGACACAGTATATAGAGCCAACTGATATGCTGACATCAGCACACGCATAGACATGATGACAACAGCTGGATCGATGCCAAAATAAGCTACAATACGTGTGAGGGGCGGGGTTTGTTGTACCTGGCACCACTTGTTTATGTCGTTTTCATCTTGTTATATCAACGTCTTTTATATTTTCTTATGTACAGTAGTTGCAGCATTTATTTTTGTCTTGTTGCATCTTTGACTTTTCTTTGTTTTCTTTATCTTGTTGCAACCTTTACATCATTTTCTTTTTGTGTCTTCCATCTTGTTTTTACGTTGGTACTTTTTTAGGCTGTTTTTGTCTTGTTACATCTAATACACTGTCTTCATTTTGTTGCATCTTTTGTGTCTCTTTCATCTTCACTTTCATCTTGTTACCTTTTTACACCCTGTGCCTTATATTTTAAAATATTTTTGTCTGCTTTTTGTTTTTTCCCTCACCTTGTTGCATCTGTTTTATTTTGTTTCATCTTAACACCATTTTGTCACATCACATCTTTTACATTTTCTTGCTTTTATCATATAATAACCTTTTTAATTCTTTTTTTTATCTTGTGCATTTTAAATTTTTGTTTTGTTGCATCTTTTAACTATGTAACTGTTTCTGTGACATTTTTTGCATAATTTTCATGTTGCATCTTTTATGCCATATTTGTCTTGCTTCGTCTTCTTTTGTCTTCTGTTTTTCCTCTAATCTTACTTTGTGTCTATCTGAATCTTACATTGTTTTCATATTGTTGCTTCATATCTTATAATGTTTTTTTGTAGTTTTTATTTTGTTGTGTCTTTCACCTTGTTTTTATCAAACATTTTTTGTGTTATTTCTTGTTCCATTTCTCACATGATTTTCTTCTAGTTAAGTTTGACACATGAGATTCACCAATGGATTCATGAGGAGATCGTCTTTTCTAAATGTTCCATCTATTTGGGCTGATATACAGTAGGTGTTGATGTTGAGAAGGCACACACAATGATGCAAAATAAAAACAACTAATTCTTCTCAATTTTATTAAAACTAAAGAGCTTGTTTTTAAATTACAAGCATCAGCTATGACCCATTTGGACGTTCAGAGGCTCCGTAGTGAACATGGAAATACCGTCATCTTCTATAACATTGATTCACCTGTAAAACCCATGGAGTTGGTTCAATGACGGTCAATGTAAATGCTGTTTTTCCTTCGTTTAATGATATATTTTGCTGAAAAAGTCACTTTTCTTCACTTAACCCTTGAATTTACACTGAGCTCTTTTTAACATTTACATAATTAATACATTAAATATAGGAAAATACCAGATTTTCACAGAAAAAATACAAAATGCAAAGGATAATATTATACTAAATGGTGATAAATGAGGAAGGAAAAGTTAAATGTACAGAAACATTCATTTGGAAATCACTACAAAAATAGTCCTATCTAATATAATAATCATAATCTTTTATTAATATGGCTCTTTCAAGAACAGCAGTTTACAAAGTGTTTCAGCAGTTAAAGTAAACAGGACACTCATACCTAATACCAATAAAATTGTGAAAAGAGATCATAAAAATAGTGAAAGTGGTAATTCATAATAACAGCCATAAAAGTAATAATAGAAGGAAGGGATGTAAAAACTAGAAGTAGGAGTAAAATAAAATAAATTATATAGTAACTATGATAAATAAATCAATAAAACATAAGGAATACAAACTGTTAAAACTAAATAAAAACAAAACTATACAGGAATGTGGACGCTAAGTCTATAGGCAGTGATTTAAAAGATGTCTGTGCGTCTTGTCTCCTCAGGCAGGTCATTCCAGAGTTGGACAGGTCACCTTTAGACCTGAACCTCGACTGTGGAGCAACTACAAATGATCTGAGGTCACAAGTGGTACATGAAGGGGCTCAGCATTTCTGTTATGTAACTAGATGAGCTTTGTAGATCTTTAACCCATAAAGACCCAGTGTTACTTTTGTGGCAGTTCCCAAATGAATTTTTCTCTGTATTTAACCTTTCTTGAGATTTATCACCATTTATTATAATATTACCTTCTTTATTTTGCATTTTCAGTGTAAATCATGTATTTTCCTATATTTAAATAGGAAAATACATGAATTCAAAGGTTATTATATCAAAACAGAGAAAACTGATGAAAAAGTGACTGTTTCTGTAAAATCTATCAATAGCTGAACATAAACCAAGTGTGTTCATCCATTGTCAATGATCGAACTCTATGGGTTTTACTGGTGAATCAATGTTGTAGAAGATATTGGTGTTTCCACGGTAACTACAGAGCCTCTGAACATCCAAATGGGTCATATCTGATGACCATGAAAAGATGACAAACTGCATTTTACACCAATTATTTACATGTATTCATAGGATTAGTGGATCAACAGGTATTAAACAGTTTAGATCAGTAGATGATTTTGGTATCCGGTGGAGGTTTGGGTCTTTATGGGTTGACATGGGTGTTTTCACACCATGTCAAATACCAAGTGATTAGTGGTTAAGGTTAGGTTTAAAGTTAGCTGTTACAGATATGTAAACCGGAAATCTTGGCAGACATTGACACGGGATCAAATGGTGTTGAATAACGCGCAAAAAGATGAAAATGCGTACGTATATGCCAAATGCCACAAGAACATATGTGACATACAATGTGATTTCATGAGATCAGTCTGGTTGGATCAATGACAGTGGATGGACACACTGGGTTTCTGTTCAGTTATTGATATTTTTGCCAAAAAAGTCTCTCTTTGTCTTGAGTTTTCTGTTTTTGATTTAAAAACCCTCAACTTTACTCTGAGCTTTAATAAACATCTAAATGATCAGTAAATTAAATATAGGAAACTACATGATTTACACTGAAAAAACACAAAATAAGGAAAGTAAAATTACAATCAACAGTGATAAATTACTTAAGAAAGGTTAAATAGAGAAAAAAATTAATTTGGGAACTGCCACAAAAGTAGCGCTGGGTTTTTATGGGATATTCTTAAAATTTCACTTATTTTTCTGAAAATGTAAACATTTTCATTATATAATTTAACTTTTTTTCACTTGAAAACAGGGCTGTTAAACATGTAGCTTGTGGAATGAATTTGCAGAGTACATAAATTATGCAGAAGATATTAATAGTCAAGGATGTCAAACTCATTTTGGTTTCAAATTCCAAACTTTTAACAACATAATGCCTGTTACTGGTTACTGGCCTGTTAATGGTAAATGGACTTAAGTTATATACAGCATCTTTAATGCACCTTCGCATTCACACACACTCATACACCAGTAGGCTGCTGCCATGTAAGGCGCTGCCAGACCCTACTGGGAGCAATTTAGGGTTCAATGTCTTGCCCAAGGACACTTCGACATGTGGACAGTCGGAGCCAGGATTCGAACCGCTGATCCTTTGGTCACTGGACGACCCGCTCTACCAGCTGAGCCCAAACTAAACGTTTTTGTGTCTTTATAAAGCCACTGTGATCTGTCAGTTGTAAGTCTGTATACTGAGGCATAATATTGTTAAAAGTGCACTTTTTTTTTTTTTTTTTTAAATTAAGAATCTTCAGGTTTTTCAGGCTATTGTCATTTTTTGTGACATTTAACATTTTTATATAGACTATTTAACTTGTTTTACACTAAAACAAAGAGAACATTTTGGAGTTCAGATTATTTATAGGTTATTATGTTATTATGTTACTTGTCCGGCCCACTTCAGCTCATACTGGGCTGTATGTGGCCCCTGAACTTAGATGAGGTTGACACCCGTGCTCTAAATCACTCCGACAGTGATGGGACTGATAATGACACGGGCAGTAATTATGATCCTCCACGCTCCGGAGTGTGGAGGGAGGGGTAGAGGGGAGGAGGAGGAGGAGAAGAGGGGAGAGAAAGTGAGGAAAGTTCTCTGCGGGTGAAGAAGGAAACACCTTCCGAGAGATTAAGGCACTTTCCCCCCGCTGGCCTCCCTTCTTCATCCGTCCATTTAGGAGAGAACCGGACACATCTTCACCTTCACCGACAGCTTCCGCCATTTGCAATTAACCTCCCCGCATGTTCGCGCGCTCTTAATTGCCAACCGGAGGAGGGAGAGAAGGGAGGCGAGCGAGCGAGCGCGCGCGCGAGGCGGTTCCTGGTGCGATAAAGCAGTCGCGTGCAGAGTCCTGGTCGGTTCCTCTTGAGTGCAGGTGTCCCACGGAGCGCAAGGGGAGCCACGAGGGGACACACTGACCGCCGTGTTCTTCATAGTCTTCACGGGCTTTACACGTTCACGGGCTGTGATGGATCAATGGAGCTGGGTGCGCGGGACGTGGCTGCTGCTGGTGCTCGTGACACTGTTTCACACCTCGAGGGCAGGTAGGCTCAAATACCCAGCAGCATTGTGTTGTTTTATAGAGCTCTAATTGAAAGCTCCCTCTTTCTCTGTGTCACATCATCACGTTCTGGACAATTAACTTGGAAAAAAAACAAAAACAAAACATGTAACCCATTCATGAGCAGTAATTGAATATGTCTACTTGTTGCTAGCTTTATCTCCTGTGTGAGCTTTAACACCCCCCACACACCTTGAAGAAGCCATTTCCCTCTTAACTTCCACAAAACTGGCTCCATTGTGACAGTTTTGTCAAGCCGTGTCATGCAGGCCTAAAGCTTACTGAACTGAACTCTTTCTTCTAGGCTACTTGAACCCACTGCACATTTAGTAGACAGTGTACAGCTCTAGACATTATAGGCCTATATGTCTAGACTTGTTCTGCCATACCTGCAGCATCGGTCTGTGCTCTAATACAGGATATTTAACCTGTACAGCTGGGTAATGGGGAACAGACTCAAGGGAAGATCAACCTGAGTTGCACTGCAGCCCCTGGACCTCCTCTGGACCCATGTGGACTTGGTCCTTCCAGGGGTTGCTGCTGTGCATCATGGTATTTGCAAACCAAGTCTCAGTAACCATTATTCTAGTGCTGAAATAATGATATGTGTATTTAGTTAAAGGATCAGTAACAATAAAACAAAGAGCTGCAATATTTAGTCATTTGAAAAGTTTGCATGTATTTTGTTTGTAGATTTATTGTTTTTCAGACTTTTTTTTTTTTTTTAAGGAAAATCACCTCCAGAATCAGAAACAGAATCATCTTTATTCACCAGATATTGTCTCTCTGGTAAATTTTATATACATGATATAAGAAAAGTAAAATGAGAAAAGAATTACAGAAACTGCACTGCAAAAACCAAATAAAGCCAAATATTCAAAACAATCTTGCTTAGATTGTAAAAGCAGAGCATATTTCTTACAACTAAAATAAAACTACTGAAAGGTCATTATGGACTTATTGGTGGAAATGGCAAAGTTAGCACTTACTAGAAGCACAGAAGAAGAAAAAGGATTTTAAATTGAGAAAATGTGCAAGTTATTTCACCCTTAAAATAAGGAAAGTTCCTTATGTGGAATATAATGCAAACCACTGTGTAAACCTGTTATTGATTAAATGTAGCTCAATGTTACCCTGAATATCTTTTGAAGACGAGGATGAGTACTTTTATAACAAAAAACATGCTTGATGCAATTACTTTTCTTAAAAACAAATTAGAGTCATTACCTTTTTTTTTCCTCTGTTGAAGTCCATTTTTTCCACATTTGACACATGTTCCTTGAGGCAAAAGTCCAGTGAATGCATTCAGACTCATTCCAGTTCAGACTCAATACATCTGTCGACTTGTTTAATGACTCCATTAATGACTCTTGTGTCTGTGTTTTGATTGTGATTAAATTCACACCGGCCGGCTTTATTTGGGATTTCATCAATGATTCACAGCAAAAGCCAAAAAAATCACCGAGCAGGTGACTTGGCAACGACGCAACCATGTTGACTCCACCTGCTGTGTCTGTGAAGATGCTGAGGAGTCAGAACTATTTATGTACCAAAAACTTTTAATCACTATTAGTCATTATCATCTCTTGTATCCTTCTCTGTTCTGAAACTTGTCACGAGATAGTTAAAATAGATAATGGTTTAATAATGATTAAATAGATTGTTTTTCCTTGTAGATGTATTGAAGTATTTCAGAGGTTCTTTTGCTCTATTATTATCCCAACATTTAATATGGTCACACACAAGCAAATTAGGACTAACTTAAGAAGGGCTTGTCCATAAGGCTATCTGTGAAGGTCATTACTTAAGTGACTAATGCGACCTCTGAACTTTCAAGGTCATCTGGGGTCAAACCAGGTCAGGGCATAAACCCTGTTGTATCCTTCACACCTGGCAGTCAGAATAACACAACTTTTTTATGAGTTAAATTTTATTCTCAAGCTCCCCCTTCCCTGCAGAAAGACACAGCCACATGCATTCACATGTAATGTGCAGGGTTATATAATATGATGCGTACACTTTCTTTTCCTGGACAAACTCCTCCTTAAGGCCCTAATGAAACTGTCTTCAGTTACATCTCACTCTTGGTTTTTTGCTACTATTAAATGCAGTCACACACCTGGCTGTCAGCATGCTCACTGTGAATTATGATCAGAGTCATCTCAGCAATGTGGTCAACTTTTGGTCAAGCATGTCACAGTCTGGCCTTAGGTGTTTCTACGTGTCTTACTGTCTGTACATACCTTATGCATCAACTTTGCGATAGGCTTGACCCCAACTGGTTATTGGTTTTCAAAGTATGCAAAGTATTCAGGATTTAGGTCTCCAGTGTAACGCCGGTGAAATTAACAAATTTGGACTGATACCAATAGTTAGAGTAATGATGAGGGCAATGCCAGTGTATTTTTCTTGGTGTTTTGTGAGTATGCAAATTACTAGCTGTCTAATCTCATATTTTACCTCAATAAACTTGAGCTATAATATAGTTTAGTGCCCACATTTACTACTTGAGGTGGTTCAACACAACATGAGCCACTGGGAATTCAGGAAAGACACCTTAGAATCACTGGAACAGAACTGAATGGAGTATGGCTACAGTCATATGTTGTAGCTGAGCTGTAATCAGACAAGAAGCTCATACAGCAGAAGATAAACATTGGCCACTGGTGAATTTCACCTTATTTTCTGACAGTCTGATGACAGTCAAAAAGATTAAAATCGGCCAATACCAATATTCACCTGATAGACTGGTGCATCCCTAGTGTCCAGTCTTGAAAATATACCATAGAGTAGCAACCGACAATTAGGGTGTATTCACACCTGGAAAGTCCTTTGGTCAGCTTCTTTAATTCGGATCGAATGTGGACTTTATTTTTTTTTTGTTTGGGTCAGATCACATTCTCATTGCACCTTCTGCTAGTGGACCAAACTTCCTAAACAGAAGCATGCATGTGATGAACTGTGCTGGCACTGGACAGAAAAGTTGGGCGGGATGAATCAGACGGCGGGTGTTGATGAAAACAAACATGGAGGTCCTATGTGCAGTTATCCTTTTCAGGAGATGTATTCTATTTTTACAGACACAAATTTATGAAAATAATGTTAACTGTCAACAACAGCTCATTCACAGCCAGTTTGGTAATATGAGCATCTGACCAAATGTCAATGAAACATTCAGTCTCCTCATTGCTCCACGTCTGTCCACAGCTCATGGCTGCTGCTATTAGCTTTGACTACCTGTGCGGCTTGGCTACTTCCAGCAGCTACGGTGGCTCATTTAGCACAAAAAGGGTGTGGTTCCTTGGTTTGGTTCTTGAGGCCGGTTATATTCACACCAGAAGTGATCTGGCCCAGAGTCCATTTGGAAGTGGACCGAGACCACCTCTTCTATTTGGTCTTGGTCTGCTTGTTTGATTTGAATCAGTGTTTGCATGTTTGTATTTACACCTAAAAAAAAGTCTGGACTTTTCAGGGAAACGAACTCTGGTCTGTTTTAAACAGACCAAACAAAGTAGGTGTGAATACATCCTCAATTTTCCATTCTATAAAATGTCAGAAAATGGCGAGAAAGACCAAACTGATAGGCTCAAATGTCTTGTTTTGTCCAAGCCCCAAAAATATTCAGTTCACCATAATAGAGGAGGGCCGAAACTACAAAATATTCACATTCAGACTATTTGTTCTTAAAAAAATTACTGAGACCAATTATACATTATTATCAAAGTAATCACACATGAAGTGCATTCTTAACAGCTAATATATTATTTGTAGCAGCTCTAAAGTTCACGGCATAAGTTGAGTGACAAAATGCTGAAATTAGCCCATTTTCTTTGTATCAATCTTTTACCATCCACGCTTTTCATTAAGTCTTCATTATATAAACAAAAGTAGTGTTCGAAGTGTAAGTCCCAAATTTTTTTCAGCGTTAACATGGAGGGGATCATCTATTTGTAGAGAAGTGAAATTACATTAGTTCAAACATTGATTCGATGCAATACTTAATCTGGCTATTTGTAGTTTTTCTACATTCAAATATTAATAAGTGACCTAAAATTATCATTAAAGTATTTCCAATAAAGACCTCTGAAGATTTACCAAAGATGCCAATGTATTAGATTGTAGAGATATGAACTGAATATATTCACACTGACCACTAGAGGGAGCAATGAGTCACTCTGCTGGCCAAGGCCAAGTTTAGGATGAGAACCAGAAAGAAACAACTCTCAAAGAACAGTCAAAGAAAAGAAGTGATAAAAATAGAAGCTGTCATTTTCTCCATTGGACACAGTTCTAAATGAAAACAGTAGAGTTTGATGCTGAAATGGCAGCATTTTTTCTACACAGGTGAATTTAATTCTGAGGCTTATGAAGTTCTAAAGTTATTATGGGATGTTATCAGCTTTGCTAAGTTGGCATTTGTTGATCCACAGTTCAGACTATATTGTGACAGTTCTGGCGTTGTTTCTTCGATTCCAAACAGATCTTTAGTGCATAAATTGACAACACAAATCATATAGGAAACAGGTGATTTGTGGTTTTACTGTGGCTAAAAATGGAGCTAAGCTAACAGAGCTATAACGTAAACTATCAGCTGATGCAGCATGTGAAGATTATAAGACTATTTTACCAACTGTTAAAATAAGTGCCTGTGAGTTTTAGTTTGAAGAGGAAAACTTGATGATATCATAATTCAGATGTGTGCAAACAATGACCTTTATACTTTATTCAGTGTCTGATACAGTTTGTGGATACATGGTGTTGATTCATTGGTGGTTTTAGTCCTAAGTGTGTTCTGGAATGAGATGTAAGAGTTTGGAATATTAATATTACATAGAACCCTTTTAGGTGTCTTTGTTTTGTGGAAGATGTAAATGTAGGAAATGGTGGTATGTTCTGAGAGGGAAAACTGGATGTACAGTTCTGTTTGATGAGGAAACTGGTTGGAGATCTGTGTTCTCCATCTGGTGAGGCTTTGAGCCAGATAGACACATGTTACAAAGTACTTCACTTTCTAACTTGTTCTGTTGCTATTTCAGTCTGGTTTGAAAAAAAGAACAAAGCTTTTCATGTATCCTTAGCAAACACACAGAATTATGAAAGTGTGTCTGCATTGGCCAGGTCAGGTAGACAATTTCAGAAATGGCTCACCACTGGCCACACTGGTGTTTTTAATTCAACAGCTGATGGGAAACATCTGGAATGATATCACTGATTGGGAAGTGGCCAGAGGCACAGCATGGTTCGCTTTTTTTACCCAAAGACAGTAGAGCAGCAGCAGTGCCCCATCACATATGTGCATGCTTTTAAATGTTTTTTTCTTTACCTTCTCCTTGCATCTCATTATCTCTCTTTGGAATGGCCAACAGATTCTTTTTCACCTGTCTGGGAGTAGTTTCACTCTCTGTTAAACACCAGGTCCTCACTAGTAGGATCAGTCCAGTAGGAGTTTAATGACACAGCCAATAATCCCTTAACTGCTTCCTATCTGCAAACACTGGCAGCAACATTTTTGGAACTTGAACACAGGTCTTTTGTGGTTTTCAGTAATTGTGAATCTCCTGCTTCCTTCTTGATTAATATGACTTTAGAAGTTTTTATGGTGTGTATGTTTTTGAGAGAGTAGGTCCTTGAGCTGAAAAAACAGCACCACAACCAAGCCACAACCAGCCGTGTGTTCCTGTTAGAGTTCACCTCAGGCAAACAATTAGATTGTTTAAGTGTAAGGATGAGATGGTATCTGTTAAATGTAAGCCACAATGGAAAAGGAGTGTTTCCCAAGACTATGATGATACAAACACACAAAAAACAGTTGAAACCTCTAGCCTGGCACCATCGACCATTTCACAAATGACAGTTAAAACTATTTCATATGATGTGGGGTCTTGGATGAATCCCTATTTAAATGGATTTCTTTCAGCAGAACTCAAAGGCCATTTTATTAAGAACACCTAGTTAGTCCCAGATGTACCTAATGAAGTGACCAGTGAGTGTATATGTTTTTGCTGTAGCCTATCAGCTTCAAGCATCAATAGGTTTGTGTTCAGAGATGATCTTCTGCATGCCTTGGCTATAACTTGTGTTAATGAACAGCTCAACAGGTACCTAATTAAGTGAAATTCGCCAGTGAAATTCTTTATTCTAACCAATGTTGTTGATTATTACATACCTAACTGACCTACAGTACACTTTAACTTTGACCAAAAGGTTCTTGTGCACTGACACTCATGGCTTTGGCCTCTGTAATGCACAGTGTTATTTGAACTCCACAAAGACAATATCGTTACGGTGAGCAAAAAAACATTTAAACAAATGAAGCTCAGCTAATGATCTACCATTCTACAGAAAAATGGGAATGCTGAGCTCGAGCACACTGCCAGCCTTTGCTCAGGGTTTAATGGTTCGAGGTGTTTTTTTCTCAGTGTGTGGGGATAAGACAGACCTGCCTGAAGCAACTTTTTTGAACACTCTGCACCTGAACAATTGAACTTTAGTCTGGAACATTTATTAGTGATGTTATCAACAGATGCAAATAAAAATAAGTCAGGTCATAATTGGATAGACGTAAAACCAAGGAGAGCAATGAAAGGTAAGAGAGACAAAACCCCAGAGTATAAGAAAATGTTAAGGCAAATGCTTCTTTCTCATCAACAAAGACTTTAAGAGGTTTTCCAGAGGCAACATGCCATCCAGGTCTCTTAATACAATACTAACGTGTTAGTCGATTCATATTCTGGCCCATCAGCTTTAACCCCAATTCTGAGTTTAGCTCCAATCTCTGCTTGAGCCTGCATAGTCAGAAAGAGGCTGAGATGCAGATTATATGTCTGAGGGTGTATTCACTCCTACTTCATTTGGTCTGTTTAAAACAGACCAGTTTGTTTCCCCTGAAAGTCCAGACTTTTTTTAGGTGTGAATGGAGCAATGAGGAGACTGAATGACTCATTGACATTTGGTCAGATGCTCATATTACCACACTGGCTCCGAATGAGCTGTTCTTGACAGTTAACATTATTTTCGTAAATTTGTGTCTGTAAAAATAGAATACATCTCCTGAAAACGATAACTGCACATAGGACCTCCACATTTGTTTTCATCAACATCCGCTGTAACTGATGCACCCCACCCCCGACTTTTCTGTCCAGTGCCAGTGCAGTTCATCACATATGTGCTTCTGTTTACAAATTTTGGTCCACTGGCAAAAAGTGCAATGAGAATGTGATCTGACCCAAACGAAAAAAATAAAATCCACATTCGATCTGAATTAAATAATGGCCCAAAGGACTTTCCAGGTGTGAAACAAGTGTGGATGTTGAGTAGTTCAGTGACATCCATATAACAGAAAATCACAACACACCTGTCAAACCACATGAGGCTCGTAAAGGCTAAGGGTTAGTTTTTGAACTGGTTTTACCACCAAATAAAGGCCAGCTTGAAAATCACTACCATTGGCCATTTTGTGTGTACTCTAGGATATTTTGACACTTTTTTTTTTTTTTTGCTGTCATACAGTCCTGTCCTACAGAGAATTTAAGCCCTGAAGTGCCCTTTAACCTACCAGATTTTCCAGATATAGATCAATTATACACCCTGTGTTACTGTGTCACTGTGATCTTTTAATACTAACAAAAAAGAACCAATTCAGGAAGCAGTTTTATGAGGTAAAATTGTGGCGTCAATATGAGTCCATTGTTTCTGAATAGAGTTCAACCTATCGGAGATGAATGAAGTTTGGAAGAATCTGATGGACGGACAGGTGGATTGAACACCTCTGAGTAGAGACAGTAACACTGATTTTTTTTATACTAAGTTCATGATGTGGAGTCATACTAAAGCACTACTAAAAGTACAGGTTTATGTCATTAAATTGGTGGATATCCTCAAAAAGAAAGTGTGATGTTGAACTGTTGTACAAGGGTGTCCCAAAAAAATTGACATAATTTGAGATGTCCATATCGGAGCGACTACATGGTCAGGAGAAATGATACTTAATAGAATTTATTTTGGACATAAAATGTTTTATTCTACAAATTTCAAATGAAAAATTCTGGGGAATGGTAATTTTATAATGTTCCAAAGTTATTACAATTGTTCAATGTGTGCGCCGCTTGTGACGCAGCACTCATCAAGTCGGTAGTGGAGTCCTTTTTTCCAACACAAATAGCCTTCTTCTTGAAACCTCTTATGCCACATCCAAATCTACTTTCCTGTTGGCACTTGTTAATGAAATTTTCTAACAAATTCACATTGCGCATTTACATTTGACTGAGTTATGGTGTACTTCAATACACAGAACGCCTTTTCTGTTGCAGTAAATGGCATGTCTATTCCTGAAAGCAGAACAATAAAAACGATTACACTTTTTTGAGCAAAAAGAGCAAACAAATTTTAAACAAATTATTAGATGATGAAATAATGTCAAATTTTTAGGGACACCCTGTATTATCACCAGTATTGATGTGTTTCATTACATTTGAGTCATTCTGTTCATAGCCCCGCAAACATGTTTTACTGTTAAGTATCACTTAAATTGTTCAGAAATTTTGTTCACTTTTGTCAGCCTTGATATAAAACCTGCCTCATATCAGTTAAAGGCTGTGACTGGCTTGGACTGATCTTGGCCAGGTGTGAACGTTTCAAAGGTAGGAGGGCCAGATGAAACATGAACTCTCACAATCATCTGCTTCCCAGGCTAGAAAACATCAGAAGCAAGTCTGAATTTGGTTATCAGTCATCGGATTACATAAAGCATTTTTCTCAAAAACTTCAGAGTCAGTGTTTTTTAAGGTTTACATTCATGCGTGACCCTGAGTTTACCTAAACATGTGTGGACCCTGCCGCTCATGACACATGTGGAAAAGTTTTTGTGCAGTGATTGATGAGCGAGGTCCCTGTAATTGACAGTTGGAGTAGAAATGTTTAAAGGACATATTTAGGTCAGACAGGTAGAGTGGTTTAGACTGCGGGTCTTTTTAACAACAGAACAATGACAATGCAGCAAAGACATTTTAACTGGCAGCATGTGGGTTTTGATGCAGTTTGGTGGTCACTGTTTTTGACCAGACTGTGTAAATTTGAGGTGCAAAATATGTTGGAAAATATAGTTCTTTTATTTCTTATTTTATTTAACCAGGAAAAAGGTCATGATTAAAAATCTCTTTTTCAAGAGTGTCCTGGCCAAGACAGCAGTAGTAGAAGTTACACAAAACAGAAATCACAGCCATACATCCACACTAAAAATATACTTAAAATACAATAAGTATGAACACATATGACATTTTGTTCCATACCCCAAACATTTATCTAAATTATTTAGCAAACTTTTCTCTGTATGGTCTGGATTTAGTTATATTCATTTTACTTTATTTCATTCACTCTAATATAGTGCATTTGTTCTGCAGTTTGACTCAGAACACCATCACATATGGCTTGTTTAATAATATGTTGAAGTACTAATAATAGCATCATATAGCATAGTAGCACATACCTGCAAACTGGTCGCCTTTCAGCAAAATTCACCAGTTTGAATGCAAAATTGGCCATCCACGTTGGTCATCTAAATTCAAAGAGTTTTTTGTTTTTTTGTTTTTTTTCCGTGGGGTGGGTGT
>JAPQRP010000001.1:26690507-26709456 GCA_037367295.1 Apogon hyalosoma | reverse complement strand
GAGGTTGAAAGCATCACTGTAGGCCTACACCTGACTCTACGAACCCACTCAATAAAATGGACTTTCAGAATCTTCAGTGACATTGACAGAACGCATCGCACGAGTGTTTTCGGCAGTTGTGGCATACAGTTTTTAAAAATATATATATATATATAAATAAATATATATATATATAAATTTTTTTTTTTTACCCCTTAAAAATTATGCGCATGCTCCAAACTGTCAGGCATTAGGATGTTAGTCAGGTGCCCCCCAGGTGGCGATTTAGTTTGTCACCTTCTTCAGCCCCTCTGAGTTTGCTGGTCTGGTAGCATATAAAGCTGTGTGCTTCATCTTGTTCTCAGACAGTCCTTTCCAACTGTCTTCAAATCTGCCAGACCCCCTTTGCAAAAACAGTGACATTAATGCACAGAGCACATAAGCTGTGTTAGGTTGTATTATTGTGGGATTTTGTTGTTTTAAATCATCTGTTTGGATTCCTATTAACAAATAAATTTACACAGTGATAGAGCAGCAGTGTTTATATTATGTGTGGTTACTTCACTGTCACCATGAACTATATAAAAGTGGTTGTGGTCACTGTAACATTTTTTCAAGCCTCAAGTTTGGTATTTTGGCCATCTTGGTTCATTAGAAAGGATGAGTGCGGATGTAGGGAAGAGTGAGAGGTGACAGTAATCAAGGTAATTCTAAGGACATACTCTACTGCTCTACGAATACTTTTAGTAGTTACCAGTAGTTAAACTATTACTACTACCAAGTAGTTTTAGCTGCTTGGTAAATGTTAACGTGTCAACTTCACATAATATATAAGGACAGTAATTACCAGTAGTTACCCCATCCATCCATTTTCTGAATCACTTAGTTCTTGTAAGGGTCGTGGGGGTGCCAGTCCTGTCCCATGCAGCTACCTATCATTGAAGGAAAAAGGAATTGCATGTTTTTTTTCTTGTACACTGCTTTACACATTATAGATTGATTATAACAGACATATTCCCTCCTATATAAATGCATTTTTGTAATGCATAATGAAGATGTAGTGAGATGCTAGTATCATTAATGTAATTATTACATTAATCATAGTGCAGTAGTGGTCGTAATGGTACCTATGTCAATGTAGTAGCAGGTAAAGTGCTGCTCCTTCTGGTCCAGTCTGATACCATGCATTGTATGTATTATTTCTTTGACTATATCCGTGACACCAACCCAAACAGCAGCACTACTTCTTCTCATGTTGAACTGAGAGCAGACTGGATGTGACAGTGTCTCACATCTCACTCTAGTGTTAGAAAGTGGTGACATTTTGTTTTGAATTGTATAGATGATGATACAATTTATAGATGTTTGAAAAGGAGCCATGTGTAATGTTTGTGGTCAATAAGCAGTGCTGGCTGTGCGTTTAATCAGCACAGAACATATTGCATTGTGTTTATTAGCAAAGTTCACCCACTCTTTGTTCTCCAGGAGTCACTGTATGATGCAAGATCCAAGAATAACAGAGAATGAAGCCACCTAAAGCAATGTGTAGCTGTCCAAGAATAGTTTGAGTCCTTTTTGACAAATATTGATGTAGTCTTTGATCTGTGTTTGAGGGGAAGAACAGCCCTCTATTGATGTGAATGTGAAACTCCCTATCACTCATTTTGATCAAGAGGGTAGAAGATTACAACTGAAATGTTGAGACTTGACAGTGAGCTGTGATTTCAACGAGAGAGCCTCACATTCTGAGGTGGAGAGAAGTAGTACATATCTGTTTTTGTGATGGCTTTGTGTTCCCTCTGTGTCACTGATGGTAGGCATGCATGTGTGTGTGTGCACTAAAGGACAGACTAGATTGTGTTTTAGACAGCAGGAGAGACTCTCCAGTGTGTTTCTTTGATCAGAGCCAGCTGAACTAAGAAGAATGAAAACACATGGTCCACTCATGCTATTCTTCTCTTTCTGTTTCTCCTCTCCCATTCTTACATTTCGTCTGGACTAATTCCGTCAAATGTCAAAGAAAAGCAACAGGAGAGAGTGTTTGAGTGAATCAGGTAAAGGACTGTGATGACAGGTTCCCTGGGATTTGAGCTGTTGTTGTGAAGTCTATCTGTTTTGGTGAAGTTCAGTAAAACATAAGTACTTGTTTCTGAAAAAAAGACATGTTATTGCATTCTTTGCCATTACTGAGATAATGACAGACTAATCACAAACACACATACAGCCGCACTTGTACACAAAAAACACCTACTTATTGCGCGCACACAAACAGAGACACAAACATCTGGTTTCCAGAAAATCTATTGTGTTTCAAATATGGTGCCCGTCACGTTGTGCATATCTATTGAAGTCACAAAGCTATGTCGTTCTACTTCTCAGACACAGTGCCTGGGATTTAAGAGACTAAGAGTAAGTGTCTTCTTTGGTGTTTTTTCATGCGGTTTAGTTGAGGCTGATGAAGTTAGAGTTTGGTCAGATGACTGACTGAATGGGCTGGTCAAGAACTCTTTGGATACAAAACATTTTGGTTGTTTTAAATAACTGTAAAGAGGAGCAGCTCGATGGTAGTGTTTCACAGAGTTTATTCTGTGCAGAAACAAAGTCTTTTAAGCAGTGGAGTTCAACAGACATTGAGACTTGTGTTGTAGGAAAAAGCACAGGTGTTGCTAATAACTTGGTAACAATAAACCTCAATTTGTGCACGTGTCCCAATAAACCATGACAGTGCATGCACAAAATATTCAGTATTTCACTTTTATTAAAAACAAAATATTCCCTACCCCCTAATGAAAATACTCCTGTTATCGTGCACATATGCTTATGTTGTTTTCATGTTAAAATACAGAAACGTGGAACAGCTGGAGCTACTTGTGCCTTTTTGCCACCACTAGGGTATTTGCTCATGTCTGCGATAATGTTTAAGAATAGATGTGTTTTACTGCCAGAGCAGAAATGGAGGCTTTTCTTCTTGTCGTGCATCTTTATCCCAGCCTGAAGAATTTTTGTTGTGGTTTGTGTAATGGGTAAGAGGCAGTGAGTCACAAACTGCTGTAAATGCTCCAACTGAGACACATTTTATGAATGCGCTGTGTGGTGGTGCTGATTAGTAAGTCGTATTTTCATCATCTTCACAGTTTGGACAATATGAAATTTCCCCTGGGGATGAATAAACATTTTCTGCATGTACCAGAGATAATAAATGTTAAAAGGATGTTGTACAAACTATTGGCATGGGCAGAACCTGCTGCCTGTAGTGTCCAATCACACTGGTCTACAAGTAAGAAAAACCCTCCAGAATAAAAGTAGTGAAACGCTACCAAATTTGACCTCACTAATAAAGAAAAATTAAGTCAAAAATGTTGGTTGGCTATAGTTTCCAAGATACAGTCTTGGGTCAAAATGGGAAACATTGAGAATTAATGAGAGAATGGGTTTTACTCCAAGGGAATGTTTGTGTGAGAGCTACCAGATCTCTTCAAAACACATTACACATTAAAACACATTCATTTTACAGGTTCTTTATACTGGAGCATTTATAAACCTATTGGATAAATGGACATTAAACCACTGTATATATGTAATAATAACACTTTGTCATATACATTTAAAACATCAGCTAACCAGCACTTTTGTCATTTGTTTTCCAAGGCATCTTATGAAAGTATGTAAAATTTAGCACATTTAATTTCCAAGGTAGATAATTTAAAAAAAAAAAAAAAAGGGGAGCAGCATTACTAGAATTAGGCTTCTCAACTGAATTTATTAATCAGTGCCTTTAAGTTTTATGTTTAATAAAACAAATGTATGTATTACGTTAATTTGTAAGTATTATTTTGACTTAGATGCTCAGTTCAACAGTTATCCCATTTCAACTCGAGAATAGTAAATTTGAGGTATACTTAGTGTACTATCAATGTCAGTATTTCTGGAGGAGGGTAGAAATATCACCTGATGAATCACTGTTATCATGCTCTCAACTATTGTTAATGTAATGATCTTTAAAAATCCATTATTGGTCAACCTCTAATGGACATGCAATATAAAGAGCATTGAAAAGACTACTTGTTTTGTGTTAAGAAACATATTTACAACCACCTCACATTCACACTCTACATGTGAACATGTGACTGATCACATGATGCCATGGACAGATCGGTCATGCATTCATATTGTTTGTCCAATGAGATGATGCAGTAGCTACCCTCAGATGAACTATTGTCTGTTTCATGACATTGGATTGACTGGGCGGAGGCTATCCAATGTTAGGACATATGTATCCATCGGTATTTTACTATAGGTTGAATCATCATGGTAATATTCAACTGGGTTATCACATAGCACAGATTTTGCAAAACCTGACCCTAAATCCCAAATATTACCAGCATATCTAAATGACGTCATCTACAAATGCCCCATGTACAAAAAGCCATATGTCTACCCAACTCATATCAAACACTTTATCAGAATAAAGTGGAATATTAGTGTGGATATAAACACCAGATGAACAGCAGCTAAAGTGAGTTTAAACTAAAGTTGCTCTGTTTTATGTTGAGGTTTACATTTGACATACTCTGCATGTGTGTGCATGTTGATGTCAGTTGAGGGCTTCAGGAAAACAGCAGAAACTGATAGAGACCAGAGCACCTCCTCATCCCCTTGTGTATTTACAGCACAGGATATGTACTGTGTGGATGTCGCGGTGCACTTGTATATACTCGTGCATCCACAGCATAAAGAAACATTCCCTGATGTATTTAAGTTCGTACAGAGTAAGTGCAAAGTTGCCATGTCTTGTCTTGTCCACGGCTGTGTTTAGATGTCAGTGCTGCCAGTCATCTCTGGTTATGCAGGACTGAAACCTGGCTTTGTGAACCTCGCTCTGTTTATCTGTGTCAGATGAAGTGTCACCAGGAGTTTGTGAAGAAGAGGCTGTTAACAGTTAAGATAAAGCCTCACCCAAAAATCCTTGTGAGCCTTCAAGGGTCATAACTCAGAGAAAATATGCAGCAGCCTGTGCACACAGACAGTTAGTCAGGTGAGTTAAAGGTCTCCCATTCACTCACTTAGAAGAGTAAAATAAGAAAGAATAAAGGAGAAATAAACAGTCTAGGATAATGACACTAGTGATCAAATGTTTTATGGCATTAGTCATTCATCTTTTTTTAAATTAATATTTCAACAAGTTGTGATGTACATATGTTCACTGCATGAGCTAAATAAGTCTGATTTGAGTGAGTAAAGGTCAAGGTCATCTGCAAACCTATGGAAAACCCAGATTAAACATGTTCCTTGGTCAACACTTTTGGGCTTTCCAGTCTAATTTTAATCAGATTTTGTAGATGCAAAATGTCCCACAGACAACAATGCAAACCAAATTTTAAACTGAACAAGAGTACAGAGTTTGGATCAATCAGACTTTTTCAGACCTTTTCAGGAAGTTACACAACACTAAAACAAAAGAAAAAAAAACAATGGAAGTACTGTGAAGAACAATGAGGCAAATTAACAACATGCAGCATCAGATGCTCCATACATATATGATGATAGTGGGTTGGCTCCCAAAATAGTTGTGTGAAAGGAAAACCAACAAATGTCAGTTTGTTGGCTGACATGTTTTGCTTTTAATTCGCTCTTAGTGCATATTACAGTCTCTGCTGTGCGTTGATCAATGTCAGCAAAATGGATTTTCACAGTATAGAACCCTTAAAGATTTGCATGAGCTTATATGACGTTAGTGTCTGGAGTCTGTTTTATATTCAACTAACATCTGTCTCAGTGTCTGACATCAATAATAACATTCTATACACTCATTTGTGTCCAGCAGAAACTCTAGATTCCCCTAAATGGAGTTAACTAATGTTAGTTAATGGGTTCAACACGAACATCATGTAACTACACAACCACATGCAAATCCTCCATAAATGTATCACCTTTTTCTGCTCCATTTCCGTTTATATAAATCAGTGGTTTCCACATAATATTTTATATAATATATTTTACAGAACCTGAAAAAACTAACACCAAATAGAAACACAGTTAACATTAGCAAATTCTTCAAAGCATTAATATATCTAAACTATATGACCTTGTAAGAATACTAAAACCAAACTGAAACAGTTAGTAAAAAACATACCTCAGATCTCAAAATAAAACAAAACTTGTGTCTTGAGTTATTTGTAGTGGTTTAATTTGTAGTTATGTGATGCCTGTTCTAAGTTTTCTTTTAGTATTGTTTTTTTTTTTTTCATGGTTGACATCATAATCCTGAAGCTGCAACTGATCACTGAAAACAAATAGTGTCCTAAATATCAACTTTTCACTGATTTTCTCAGCCCATAAAATAATGAAAGTCTTAACATTTTGAAACCATACGTGATCCCATCCATGGCAGTTTTAGTAGAGTGCTTATTTTATTAGTAAATAACATGATGCCCTGCACATTAAAAGATAGAAGTAGAAGTAAAATGCTGGGGTGTAGACAGACAGACCATCTGAAAGAATGGGCGACAAATACATCTGGCACTCAGACTCAGACATTATGCCAACGTGTTGTGTGTGCACACATGCATGTGTGTGTGTGTGTGTGTTGAAAGGTGCGAGGCAGATGGAGGGTTTACGTAAGCCTCAAAAATACGTGTAAAAAGGAGCCACACCAGTAGAGGCATGCCCTCATCTCCCCTACCATCTCCCTCTTTACCCTTTTCTCTGCCTTTTTCATTTCAACATGTTGACTTTCTCTGCTGTCTGAAGCCCCCTCCTGCTGCTTTATATCTTATTCAGCTCTGTCCACCTCATGCAGCATCGCGACCACAGTCTTTAGAGGAATGTGTGTGTGTTTGACAGCAATTTACATGCAATCTTTGGTGCACAAGTTCTATATTTATTCCCAAACTCTCCAACTGTGTCTGCATTCTAGTGTGTAAGATGTCTCCTTTGTGTTTACTTGTTTGTGTGTCTGTGTATGTGCTATCAGACTGAGTCATTGTCAGAACACATGTATTCTTTATTGGCATCGTTGTTGTGTGATTCAGACCGTTGTATTTGTCATTGCCAACATGAGCATTACCAAGCTTCTGCAACAACTATGTGTCCTAGAATACGAAGACAGAGAGCACATGGGTTGCCCAATGAAGTATTTAATTGTACTATTTACAGGATAATTACAGAGCTAACTTGACCCATATGTCATATGTCACACACAAATAGACATTCAGAGGTTGCACATTGTCAGTTTGTTTGTTTGTTTACACTGTACATGTGATGGGCAGGAACATAAACACATCAGGTACCTCAAACACAGTTTTTATCCAGGTACCAAGTGTTTTAAACCACAGGGTAAAGGAACTGAACTAAATGTAACCACAGAAACATGACCAATAGTTAACTCTAAATGATGAACACAGCTGAACAGAACCACAAACTTCACATTAGGTGTATTTCTACAGACATATTGTATGACTGTCCAGTTTGAATAGTCTGAAGACAGAACATTTACTTCAACAACTGAAAGTTTTGCTTCTTGACTTTGTGCTTCTCTGTTTGTTAAAGTCTTACAAAATGTAGCCCATAGTGACACTAAATGACACTAAATTTGCTCCAAACCCATTTGGAAACAAGCATAATTCATGTTTTTGGCAACTTTGTTTTTAATTTTATTTAAAAACAGCTAGTGCAGTTGTAAAGATGTATGCATCATTTCAGCAGCATCTTTTGTGAACTGGGGCTGGGTGATCATTACACATTTATGTTGACAGCAGTGAAAAACTTTGGACATTTTTACTCAATATAGACCAGATCTAATAACCTTTAACACTACAAGTGCTTGTAACACCTGTCACACGCAGAGAAATGTCTTCTGTTTGGTGAGTAAATCCACCACACTGGAAGGTAAATAGCTGTAACAGTGGTTGTACATGGTGCATTCAGGCACACCTTGTGAACTTATTTTATTTTATTTTATTTTATTTTATTTTATTACCCAGCTCCCCAAAGGGGAGGTAAGGGGTATTGTTTTTGGTTCGGTTTGATTGTTTCTTTATTTCTTTGTTTGTTAACACTCCAGCAGCAAATCTATTGGTTGAATTCATATCAAATTGAGTTTATAGATTGCCAGTGACCCAGAATAGATCTGTTTACATTTTGGGAGCATTAGGTCAATGTTAAAGTTTTTTATGAATTTTTTAAATCTTTTTTTTCCCCATTCACTTATAATGGGCGAAATTTCAAATGTCTGTAGCAGCAAAACTATTGATTGAACTCATACCAAATTGGATTTATAGAGTGACCCAGAATAGATGTAGTTACATGCTGACATCAGCACACGCATAGACATGATGACATCAGCTGGATCGATGGCACAGTAAGCTACAATACGTGCAAGGGGCGGGGTTTGTTGCGCCTGGCACGACTTGTTTTATTTTATCTTTAATCATGTAAGCTACATGATTTGCATATAAGGAAGCCAGCAGGGACTCCATGATTTATTCATGTGCACTTTGTAATTTTAATCTACACTCAAATGGCAACAAATGTGTTTTCTTATTTTTCTCTCTTCATTACCCTGAGAGCATGAATATTGAACTCCATGTCTATATTCTAAATGGCTTCAGGCATTAGTAAGGTAATATTTATGACATCATTTTAAATTTATGTATCATGATTGATATTAGAGAAAAATATCATGATCAGATTTTTCACCATCTCGCTCATCGTTGCTTTCAAATGCAGTTTCCGTCTGTCTCCTGCATATACTAAGAAACCATGAGTTAAAATGAATGATAATTTGAAGTGATTCTATGTGTGCTGAAAAACAAGTAAAATTAATCAACTACTGAAAGGAGACTGAGAATACCTAGGATCAGGTTACTGTTTGAATGCAGTCATATTTCTGCTATAACTCTGTGCTTTGCTTTGTTTTGGTTTTTTTTTTGTTTGTTTGCCTCAGATGTCTGTAATGTGATAATTAACTCAGTTTTCATATGCAAGGACCACAACCTCAAATAAGTGGGATTAGCTTGTATTTACAGCAGTTAAGAAAAGGATGATGATGACAGAGAGGAAAATGATTGTGAGGCTGTGTTTTGGGGATGGCCTCTGAAGGAGTCACTGCAGCTCAGTTGATCCAGTGAATAAGAGGCTGGGAGGGGCACAGAGGTGAGAACAAACAGGTGTGTAGGGCAGGTAGGCATTTTTAGGTATGGGTCAGGAAGGAGAGTGTTTGAGGTGTGATCCCACTCCTGACACTCAGGTCAAATGCTCTCAAATTAAAATGTGGTGATTGTGAGTTTTTGTCTCTACTGATGGCAAAGTAAGAATTGGTCCAATTGCTAGTGCTGATACTAATGTTTACACATTTTTTAATTAGTATTCTCATTTATTATCACAGGAAAAGAAAAAAATAACAGTGGAATGACTTTGCATTAGTCAATTTATGACAGTGAACAACACCGTTACTGACCTATAGCGATGTTGGACCAGTATATTTGTGCATTCCTCATTTACAATTACAGATACATTTAAATATCTGAGTCTTTTAGGGTTTTTTAGGGACCTGCATGACTATGTCAGTGCATACATCTTTGAGGGAAACATACTGGGCTTCTGTCCATTGTATGTGTGAGGAAAAAAAGCCATAAATGTGTGTGTTTTAAGAAAATAAGTTAATATATAGGCACTTATTGTTCATGTTTGTTCTTGTAATTCATTATGTGTAATTGAGTACATATAATGCACGACTGGATCTGTTTAGATTATTATTTAACATTATCTTCATCCATTGCTCTTTAGTGCCTTTACTCAAATACAATTTCCATGATCTTTACTTTGCATGTCAGAAGAGTTTCTGTTCAGTGTCAGGTAGAAACTGAACCTCTCAAAGCTGCTCTGTACCAGGGATTACCAGATTAAGGTATAAGAAAATATTGATGAGTGATAGTCATTTTTCTCTAAGCAGGTGTAGACAGAAGCGGAAGACTGAGGAAGGCTCTTGGGATGAATTATGCATGAAACATTTATTGGAACAAGCTTGTGAGAACAGACATATTTGATATGGAACACTGATTTAGCCACTTCTGAATGTACTTTCTGGTGTAAACATCTTCAGTACTTCTAATATCATAAATCAGTCATTGGTCTAAATTAGTGAATGGAAACAAACCCCTAACACCAGCTTAGAAACGGAGGAATGAGGTGATGGAGTGAGTGTGTCTTTCATTACTGGGTCACATACTTTAAATGTACATCTAGCCTTGTAAAATGTCAATCCTTGTAAAAATACAATAACAGACGAACATATGCACATTCCTAAAGCAGACAGAGGGGGTCTCTACGTTCAGACTGCAGGCAAATGCGGCCCAAATCTGTTTTTTTGGCCCATGTGTGGCCTGTATCCGATCTGTGAAAGACAGTTTGAACAGCACAAATCCAATTTTTTCAAGTCCAACCCAGGCCGCTATAAAAGTAATATGATATTGATATGAAGTGAAATACCAGACTAGAGTGTGACTGTTACCACTAGGAGTTGCAGTTAACTCAGCAGACACTCCTGAGTGGAACCTAATGAATAAGTGCATAAACCTTAATATGAAGAAAAAACAGGAATGAAGGGTGTTGCCTCATCTGTTCCACGTTTTTTGCATCACCCCTTTTATCAGCTTCACTTTTGACATGTTGCTGTAGTTTGTTTTTAAGACTAACTCGGCCATGTTGCCTTTCAACACTATCACAAAAAGACACTTCAACATAATAGTGAACAAATGCGATGTGTACGTCATCGTCTTTGTTCTGTCAACATTTGATCTCCTTCATGTTGTGTCAGCTTGACTGTAAATTGTGAAGGGTTCATCAGACTCATTTGTTCATATACAAACATCTATATCATAATATTGGAAGGTCTTAGAGCATCTGTGGGTGTGGGTGTGTGTGTGTCAGCACGATTCTGATTGAGACGTTTTTACCTGGCCAATTTGGCACCTGCAGTTGAGGAATAGCCCCACCTCCACATTAAATATCTTGGCAAGTTGATAGGACCAATATTTTTGGAGATATTAGACATTTTGGAATATAATAGCCTTACAATCACTGAAGTGCAGTACCACGCTGCATGATGGAAAATGAGTTTAAAAACAGGAACAACGCATTTACTCCTGCAGTCCCGACATATCGATATTAACATTGGTGCCTGCAGCCATACGGTCTGTGCGTACCTCATGCGTACTGAGTGACATTTAAAAGAGAGAGAGAGAGAACTGTCTCTTACAAACTATTCACCCCCCACCCTCATCCATGTGCTTCATGTGTACCCCACAATTTCCCTCTGTAGGCACGCCTGGGTATTAATACTGTTTATTAATTGTCATTTACATTTTAAAGAATGACTTACCAAACAATTTTAATGTCACTACTTCTAAAATATAGACCAACATCTTTTCCCAAAAGTCTGCTCTCCCCAGCATAAAAACTACCACATCTGCAAATATATTAATGATGGCATCATATCACTTACTACTAAAACAAAGCTAGTTGGATTTAGTACCATTTAGTATTCAGTAGTGCTAATGATGCTAATGTAGACACTTTTTTGTTTTGTCATAATGATAAATACTGGTTAAGCTTGTTTGCATAAATCAAACTGGTTTCAGATGTTATGCTGGACTGGACTGGACTGGACTGACAAAAGTAAGAACTGACCCAACTAAAATCAAGTACACTTTCTCTCATCTTCTGCTGTAGTCACTGAGGGGTCTGTCAAATGTCAGTCTTTTTCTCCAAGACATGCTGACCCTGTGTACCTATGGCCTTTTTCTTTTAGTCTTTAAATCTTCAGTGAAACAATTTTCGAAGATACTTTGTGCTCATAGAAAAGCCCACAGATGATTCTCCAGGGGTGATGAACTGCTCGGTGAATGTCCTAACCTTTTCTCTTTTTTCAGCCAATCTCATTGACGTCCTAAAGGTCATGGAGCTGTCAGAGGACATGGAGGGGGTGTCGCTGGAAGCAGGACTTTGCACCAGCAGAACAGGTCGAGAAGAAACAGACCTCTCCTATAAGATTGACAAAAAGATTCAACTGAGTGCACCCACTAAGCAGCTGTTCCCAGGTATGACTGTAGTTTGATGAAGTGATACCCGAGATTGTGGTTGGCTCATTCATCACTGACCCTCACTGTTTATGTGTATGTGTGTGTCATCTACAGAGTTACCGTTTCCTGTGAACTTCTCGGTGATGACCACAGTTCGACCTGTGAAGGGCTCACAGGTTTTCCTTCTTTCCCTTTATGACTTCCAGGTATGCATCACAGCATTGCACTAAGATATCAGTCCTAAACTCCCACATAGCCTGCAGCATGCCAAAATATGAAACAAATCTGCTTTTTGTCAGTTTGATTATACCCTCCTTTCACTGGATTCAACTTACATTTTATCATGAAAGAAAGACCCTACTCATTCAGGTAATTTATCTAGAAATGTAATGTCACATTGACCAAGAAACTGAACCTGAGCTGTTAACAGTCCAGGCCTTATGTAAATAAATGCTACTGTATATGTGAGTAACATACCTAGATATCTAACATTTTACCATTATATGCATATGCAACCTGAATTTGCCAGCGAGAATGTGTGTATGTATGTGCTTTATATATACACACACACACACACACACACACACACACACACACAGTGGTGGAAAAGAAGTTTTTGTTCATCAAATGCATTTATGATAGATTACATTAAGCATCACTGTGAAGTCATTGAACTCTGCCAATTATTGTTCCATTCTCCAAACCCACAACCAGGACATTACATGTTGAGACTCTCAAGAATTTAGCTTTGATATTGTTTCTTGTGAACGATAAACCCCCAAAAAATAATTTCCATTTGTATGTGTCTGTCTGATGCAGCCACACCTTTTTCAAACACAAAAAAGATTTTTCTGCAAATATTCCATGATAATATTTGAGAATGTGTACAATTTTAAGGGTGTCCAAAAAGTTTTTTTTCCACTACTGTATATGTACAATTTTAATACTACTAAAATTAATTTCATATCACATATCAGGGCACACAGCAGCTGGGTGTAGAGGTAGCCCGTTCCCCTGTCTTTCTGTATGAGGACCACGAGGGCCAGCCAACCCCAGATCTGTACCCCACCTTCAGGACGGTCACTCTGGCTGATGGCAAGTGGGTAACTGCACATGCTCAAACACCTACTATTAACTGTATACATATAGTCTGAAGGCTATAGGCAGATCAGGGCTGTAACCAGGTGTTAAATACCTCCTATCACTGCTGTTGTACCTCAGGGTGTACTAAATTAAGCCATGATTATCCTTAAAATTGAAAATTAATCCTTAAATCTGACACTCAAAGGTATTAAAATTTCCACAAACACAATAAATGATTTTGCTATATTTTCTTTGTAAATCTTTGTACAGCATTAGTCCAATGTGTAATTAGTGTTGATCATTTTATGCTAACAGAGATGAGAATGAGTGGTGTATCTATCAGTCATTCATGGGTGGAGGGGTTCAGGTATGAGCTTTATCAGCTGAAGCAAAAGTAGCAGAAACATTATTCATGGACAAATGGAAATGTAACATTAGGTAGATTAAAACATGTTTATGACTGGTTCAACACAATAACTATGAGGCCTGTTGGACTGTTATTTATGTGAATGTCAGGTTTTAAATTTGACCAAGACATCTCAAAGAACAAAAAAACCATCATAAATTTGGCTCCTATAACCTGCAGATACTCTGATTAATCTGGATGCTGGGTTACAGGACATAAATGGTTGTTTTGTGAAATTAAATTATATGACTTGACCAGGCTGCATTCACTGGTGCCAATGAGGCCTTGGGAAAAGAACATTTTTCAGTGACGTCTAATAAGCAGGTGGCGTGCCTTCTTTTGTTGCTCATTACTGGAAAAAAGTTTCATAGTAACAATAGATATATTATTTCTGCAAGTGACGCAAACTGCTACCAATCCTGTAAAAAGTAGTCATCTACCTTTATTAGTTTTAATAGTCTACCACTTTGTCAGTCATTTAGTCATGACTAATTGACTAAAAGCTAGTGATAAAATGCACACATAAAGCTTGTGTGTGTGTTTGGTTTTTTTAATATAATATTACTCAATGTTTTCTGTTGTGTAAAAATCATATTAAAAAAAAATTAGTTACCTTGGTCCAGGAGAGCCAGAAGTGCAAAAGTACAGAAGAAGAATTTATTCAGATCTATCAGCTTCCTGTCAGTGTTAATATCTAATGAAAACATGTTATTGTGGAGACAATAAGAAGCAGCCTTTCAGTCCAGCATGGTAGGAGCATACAGTAGCTCTGCTGCTCCACTCTGATGGTGCAAAGGACAAATAGTTCAAATAGTTCTCACTTCTTATCAAAAAAAAATTTAATCCTTACATAACAGAACATTAGCATAGTGTAGGCCTTATGGAATTAAATAAGCAACACTAGGACACAATAGTCTAGTTCACACAAATCTGTAATAGAATGAAATAATGAATTGATGATATTTTGCATCTGTGAAGTCAAATCAGCTTCACTGTGGCATTAAATTGTTGTGCAAAGATGCTTTTCAGGCCATTATTTGGCCATGGCTCAGGAACAGAAGGGCAGATCGCAGTCATATGCTACATGTGGTCAGATACTGACTTAGTGACACTAATTTGAAGGCCCCCACTGAGGATGTCACTGTGGACATAAGGACTGAGGTGAAAAGATATTTTTCTAAATGGTCTTCAACATATGCAGTGCCTCATTAGAGTCAGTGTTTGTTTTATGTGTAATATTTGTAAGAATATGAACTCTGGTCCGATAGTAGGTGATGTTAAACCATCTTAACACTGGACATCACCTCTTATAAAACTGAAGAAGAAGTTTGTACAGAATCATGGCGGTGCAGCAAATTGCAAGTGATTTATTGTAATGCAACAAAACACACAATAATTCTCATTTTATATTTCCTTTTAGATTCCATTCCATTTAGACAGTCTATAATCCCCCTAAATCTGAAATACTGTTGTTTTTAATAATCTATATTAACACAGAAACAGTTTAAAAGTTTGTGAATCCACCAAACATGACTCTGATTCTAAACAAGAAGAGTAAATACTAATTTTAGATCTGTTTTGACATTTTCTACCTTGTTGTCACTGAACTAAATGGGGGCCTTTCTCAAACTGCTGTCGGAAACTCCTCTTCACAAGGTTTTTTTTTTTTAACAGTTATGCTTTTCAAGAAGGGATTGGGACAAAATCTAATATTTCACAAAGTCTTATGAACATGTCCCCATCTTCCCCAGTATAAATTACATCTTTGGTATCAGTTTCAGACTTTGCTGACTGCTTTTCTAGTTGAAATGTGAGTGAAACATCCATGTCTTGGAATGTGTAGCATCTCTGTAACAACATATAAACTTCAGCTTGGCAGAGATTTATTACTGTGAAGCACCAATTGTGATCTCATCTATCCTGTTATAAAAATATCAGTCGAGCAAAGCTGTAATCATGATCTGCAAAGTATCCTCATTCACTAATTTATATTTATCAATGGGAAGTCACCAACCATATCATATAAATCCAGTCTTTCACAATAGTGACTGTAGCGACTGGATTCAGGTGTAGCTTTTATTTATCAATTCTTTTGTTGGTTTTACTCATATACTGTACAGCATCTGTCAGAAAAAATGGAAAAATGAGTCAAATGTGTTGTGTCCTTCCTGTCAGGTGGCACAGGGTGGCCTACAGCGTCGAGGGCCAGTCGGTGACTCTTTACCTGGATTGTATCAAGGTGGAAACCCTGGACCTGCTCAGAGGTTACAACCCATATGTGAGCACAGATGGGGTCACTGTGTTTGGGACCCGCCTGTTGGATGAAGCAGTGTTCGAGGTAGGACTGGACATCTTTGGAGTAAAAACATACAGACTTCCTTTATATAATCTCATGTGTTAAAGAAACAGACCAGGATCTTTACACAGTACAGTCTTTGTGTGTGCTAATCTTCAGTTCTTGTTGCTGCTTGTTTGATTTATCCATCAAATGTTGACAAAAGGATAAAAATATAATCATATCTCCCTACACTGCCATCCAGTGGATCTGAGGTTGTATTGCACCCTGATCCAATGGAACCATGCTGTGTAATCTGTGTGTAGCTGTGTAAAAACTTTTATGAGTACTGTATCAAGCTGGGCATCTTCCTCAGGAGTGTGAGGTAATTTTGACATTTCTCAAGTTTCATCTGGCCCTTGTTTTAAGGGCTTTGTCAGGTGGTCCGTTTGTTGAACTGAATACCTCACGGTAAGTATTTTGGCAGGGGTTTGCATCCATGTGTGCAGATTTTGTGTGTGCAATCTTTGTATACATATATAAAGTACAGAGAGAAGAAGAAAGAAGCTGTGTCTGTGAAGATAATGTGCTGGCGGCGTTCTGAGACATAAGCTCTGGAGACGATTAAGCACAGAGCAACGATAAAAACAGCCTGTTAAGCCACTTTGATCTGACTAAATGAACACAGTCAGAGATAAAAACTGAGGAGACAGATTTATATGACATGCCATCTACATTGCAAGGACCACAAATTACATCCGTTATGCAATGCAACACTTTTGCAGATCATTTCATAGTTCTTTCAAGGGTCACAGAGTCACTCATTTTGTGTTTTTGCTTGTGTTTGTGGGTCACAGGGAGACATCCAGCAGCTGCTGATTGTCGATGACCCCAGAGCAGCAGAGACGTACTGTCAGGACTACATCCCAGACTGTGATGCACCTTTACCCTACAACACCATATTAGTGGAGCCTGAGGAAGTAAGTTGTCTTGGCTGGTCACACAAGCAGAGAAAGTGCTGAATGATTTATCAACATGAGGATGCAAACAGCAGAAGGGATTCATGTCAGGAGGCATGTCAGCCACTGTAAATGAACCGATTCAGTCTGCTGTACACATACCACACATAACTGTCACTATGATGGTTTAGAGAGAAGGAGGCCTCAAGGGTTTAGTTCAAGGAAGAGAATATTAAAGGTAGTTATGCACAGTTCAGAAGTCAAATATGACAAAGGATTTATGGTGTCATTATGCAGTCATATACAGGTATTGAATGGGTTTACCTAAATGTATTACCATTTCTTAGGATTTCTTCCTTTTTCTTCTTATTTGTGTTTCATAAACTGGCCCCGTCCTTGCCCATAATTTGGAAATGTCACTCACTTCTCAGAAAAAAACTGAAATAATTGGCCAGATGGTGGAGCTATAAAAACAACCATACAGTTGTGCTTATAAGTTTATGTACCCTGGCAAAATTTGTAAAATATGTACCATTCTTTTAATGAAAACATGTGTGATCAAGCAATGGGCATCAAAGTAAACTACAAGGCATCTAAAAGAAAGCACAACCATTAAACAGAACATAAGAGTAGAAAACAAAGGACAATATTTCACAAATTTTGCCAGGGTATGTAAACTTATGAGCACAACTGTACATTTTGCCCTTGTGAGTCCATGTAGTAAATGTTAGTGTGGGCTTTGTGTATGGAATGTGTGTAGCAAATAGTATGGGATTTCAGATGGACCCACTGACTGCACATTAGAATACATTCACTTATCCAGTTCCTTCAAGTGTAAGATTTATAAATATGCTGTGTAAACAATATAAACCTCTATAGACAGATGTGTGATAACATTCAATCATATGTCTTTGAAACATTAACTAATCAGCACTTTTGTCATTTGTTTACCAATTGATCTTATCAAAATATGTAAGATTTAGCGCAATTTATCTCTGAAGAAGATAATTTCCCAAAAAATTATTGAAAGTGTGACCTTAGATCAAGCCTAGAAAGTGTGAATCCAAACTTTTTTTGTTTTTTAAATCTTTTATATGATTTTGAAGTAATACACTTTAAAACCTGTTTTCAGTTTTATGTAAAGGCTCATAAGTCAAAATTCACTGTAATATAATTTGATGCATGTTTGTTGATGTCAAGTCCAGGCTTTGTTGCCTAGTGTTGGAGTAATCTGCCACCAGTGGGTACCATGAATGTGAACAGTGTATGTCTTATAATCGGCTTCCCAAATTCACCTGAAAATCAGATGTAACTTTAGAACTATTACCAGTTGATATATGAAAATGTAGTGATTAGTTAAACTGGTTGGTTTAATTTCTAGACGTTATCACTTCACTGTAACGTGCCTTTGTCTTCATGTTTCTCACTACTCATCACTTGTGTGCTCCTAAAATTTACATACAAACACTGCATAACGTTTTCTTTTCTACTCTGTCGGATTAAATGTCAGCAGAATATTTGTTAACACACCCCTGCAGTTTATCTCTTCGTCACTTGTTTCAGTGTAAGAATCATAATTGAGATGCCTCTGCTTTGTCAGTACAGGGCTGAAGTCATAAATGCCAGCTAAGCTCACCTGTTCTTTCTGTTTGTTCCTTTCATTCCCTCCTGGATCCCTCATAGTGTAACTCACTTCATGGCTTTGTGCTGCAGTGTTGTTTGCCAGGGTTTCTGTGCCAGTTCTTCACACTTCTGGCAACGTTTTCAAATCGTCTTCCTCTCTCGCAGCTAGCTTTGTCATCTGGCTCCCAGCTCCAAACTTTTCAGGATTCCGGGTTTTCAGTTTTATTGTTGCATTGCCAGAAAAGCACTCGGTTGGGATTAAGACAGACTGTTTGTGCTTCACTGACACCCTGATGAAATGGTTTTGCAAACAAGGGATTGCCTGAACAATCTGAAGCTCTTTTTTCATGTGAGCGGTGCTGTTGACGTAGATATATATTTTTTATGTTTTTCATTAAACACTCAGGTCATCTAAACTCAGAGTATGAACTCTTCTTCCAGCCTCCTCCAGTCGTCCAAGATCACGCAACTTAAAAGGGTCATATTTTGCTAAACCCACTTTTATTAGTCTTTGGTTCATTTATTTGTGTATTTGGACCCTAAT
>JAPQRP010000001.1:26673548-26687043 GCA_037367295.1 Apogon hyalosoma | reverse complement strand
CCTGTGGAGTTGAATTAATGAAGAATTCAGACCTAAGCAGAGCATTTACAGTTTATGTAGACCACAGGGGAATGTTTGAAAATGCAGAATTCCATTTAAAAAAGCAAAATATCACTCCTTTAAGTGATTAGTCACCTAGTGTAACCCTAACCATAGGACAAATCTATACCCCTGAAAACAAAAAGCTTAGATGTTTTGTCATTGTCATTTTTTTTATTCATGACTTAAGTTAGACTTGAGTCACAATTTTTAGGGCTTGAGACTTCTATGACTACCACTGATGACATTGACTTATGGGTGTACATGTGAGTGTCTCTCCTATCCAACCTGTGGCATGTTCAGCATGTCCACAGCTGTAAATAGTATTTATAGCTTTTCTTGATCTGTTGGTTACATTTCTACATTTCGTATGGTGTATCTGTTTGTTGTGCTGACTGAATACTCTTTTTTGCTCTTGTGTGCTTTGTGTCCCACTCTGCTGCAGTCTTATCTTATCTTATCTTATCTTATCTTATCTTATCTTATCTTATCTTATCTTATCTTATCTTATCTTATCTTATCTTGACTCTGCTTGAGTCTGACTAGTGGTATATAACTCAATAAATCATTCTGCTCACAAACGTATTGAGAAGTCAGTATTAAGTGACAGTAAAACCACTGGAATAGTTTGAGGATCTTTTCATGGTGTGATGTAATAGTAAAGACCTGTATTTGACTATTTACTCAAGTAAAAGCACTAATACTCACTGTGAAAATATTCTACTACAAGTAAAGGTACCATATCCAAAACTTATTTCATTAACAACAGGCTATAGACCAAGATAAGATAAGCTAAAATAATTATTTACATAAGAGTGAGAGACACACTATCAGACAGTTCAGATAGGAGAAAAAACACAGAAGAGCTTCACTCTAAGTATAATCAGCTAAATGTAGTTGAAGTGTCCTCAAGCAAAGTGTTCATTATGAAATAAAATTTTCCCATGGTCAGTAATGAAAATGTTTTAGGCTACTATTTGGTTTATTTTAACTTTGATTTAAGATTTGGGTGAAGAAACACACAGAAATAATATTATAATGATGTCTGTTTTTTACTTTGGAGCAGTTTAGACTTGGCTTGGTTAAACTTTTAATTGACTGGTCATCTTTTCATGTAGGATAAATCACCAGAGGTTCATAGGTCAGTGACTTGAGCTGAACAGTGACTTGTCTCGTCTTGTTTTTCAGCAGAGACTCGACTTAACTTGCCTAGATTTTCAACGCAGAACTTGGAATTGCTTGAGACTTGAAGTTTCATGCTTGAAACTTGCTTCTTGTACATATGTGAACACAACACTGCATATAACTATGTGGTTTCATTTACTTGCATTTAGAACTAATGATTTAAAGAGATTCAAAGATTTTTTGTCAATTCACTAGATGCACAGCACATACAGAGAAGTGAGATACCGTTTCTCTCTCTCCTTGCTACTTATATGCCATGTTATTTAAAAAAAAAAAAAAGGTAAAAATAGAAATAGAATAAATAAGTGGTATAAAACAAATTGTAATAGAATATAAAAGATATAAATCAAACCTATTTACAAGTGATAATTGTGCAATACAGTAACAGTTATGAGATGAGGATGTACATAATGGAGCGAAACAACAGCAGATGTGAGAAATATCACAGATTGTAAGCCTAATGAGTCTTACAATAATGTATTTGTCATAATTATTGAGACTGAATGAGATGAAAATTTGATTATGATAGAATTCTTGGCTCTACCACCCACTCCTACTCACACAGCTGTTCAATTCACAAGATGAGATACTCTTTTAGAAGTCCTATAGCAAGGAAATTTACAGTGTTCTCATAGCAAAGATCAAGTTGGAGTAATATATAAGATTAAAACAGAAAAATATGACATATTATAAAGACAGTGTGAAAGAGTAACATGTTTATTTGCTGTTATTGAACTGGCAACTGAGACTTTTCTCTGTTTAGCATAGTGTAGTAAATCATATCTGTCAAATTAGTTTGTCTGCATAAATCAACATTTCCCCAATTACTCGCATCATGCATCATGTTCAGCCTGTGTTTTTGATCTGTGATTCATTATTTCCTTCAGTTGGAGAGAGTGCCTAAGAAACGTGTGGCGGAAGAGTTTGAGGAATTCGACTACAGCGACCTCTATGAAGACCTTTCCGTCTCCACGGTGACCACAGGCCCTAACATCACCGAGTATGAGGTGAGACTCAACAGGAGGGAAGAGCTTCGGTTTGAGTCTGACTTTGCATTTGCATAACTTGTTTCTGTGCCTGTGCTGTCGGACAGATCGTGGAATATGAAGACTATGACAACATGACAGAGTACTACCAGGTGAAGGAGTACGAGTATGAGGAGGAGTACGATGAGCGCCACGGACCTGCAGAGAGAGAACAGGCTTATACCATAAACCTAGAGGTACACATCAGCAATTTGCACATTAAAACTACCATTGAAGAGCATATAGCCTACCTTCTGTGGCTTGTTAGATCTAAATGATGCTGTTTGTGTCCCTCTACCATTTTCTGTCATCAGGATTTACCAGAGAAAGGACAAAAAGGAGAACCAGCCTATTTGGGAGCGGTGAGATAAACACACACAATCCAACACAATGACGGGAAAAGAGCCATCAAACACATTACCTGCTCATTATGTTGATCCCATATTTCCTCATCAAAGGTGTTAGATGAAAGTGGCAATCTTGGAAATGGATGATAATGTGGGAAATTTATGTAATTATTGTCATCATCATATTTAGATTCAGTTTATTTAGCTCATTTCAGTGTATAATATTCAGATCCTGATGTACAAAATAAATAATACTAAACAATTCTACTTGGAAAATGGAAAGATATTTTATTCTGTGCCTATTTGTTGATAAAAACAGAACACAATAGCATTATTCTCCTTTTTTCTTGTTACAGATCCCCTAAAAATAAACATTACATACTCAGATACCTTCATTTTTACATAAATGTAAACTTTCTTTTTTTGTCCTGTTTTGTCTTTGAAATATTTTTTATCTTGTTATGTCATTTTCCTCCTTTCAACTTCTGTCGTTTTTCATCTTGTTACATCTTCTTACGCTGTTTTTATGTACATCCGCCTCTGCAAATAATCCACAGTAACCCAAACTATATATGACCAAATCGAAATAGAAATAAGAATTTTTTTTTTTTTTTTTACTGTACCCTGTCCTTTTTTTTGTTTTAGAGAAAAACATACTACAACACAAATATAACAGTCATTTTAACATTAATATTACATATTAGGTTCATAATGGCCCATAATTTTTTCTTCATACATTTTCTCAGTGGTACAGTATATATATTTACTTATATTTGTGTGAAGTTTGTGTTAAAGTTTATCCTGGGAATCGATCATTTGCTGATGTTAACTAACTACAATAATGAGCTATTGAGTATCAGCTCTATACATCTTTAAATACATGGAAGTTTCATCACATATTTTGTATATTGTACTATTAAATCTTTGACTTAAAATTGCACGCTTACATGAAGCTGATCATTTGTTGAAATTTGCTAACTCTATTTTTATGTCGCTTGTGTTGTACTCTGTTGTCACTGTAGAGGAGCAAAATTGAGTCACTGAAGAATCTGAGAGCAAGAACAAGGATTTCCCCAATAAAAACAAGTTCTCTGTTTAGAATCAGTTTACAGGTTATTATTATGGACATAGACAAAGAAGATCATCATTGCATTATTCATGGAGTCAGCTTATGTTAGTACATGGGTAGAAAACTACACACTCAAGGCTTGTTGGTTCAACACTATTAAAAAAATGGCTGTCGTTAAACAAGATGTGATTAATAATTGTTGTATATGGGTCCGATCAAGCGGTAACATGTGGACACATTTGGTGTTCAACAGTCTGTCATGTTAGCAGAGTAACTTATATGCATGTATTATACATATTTGAGTGGGTATTTATAAGCACTTTAACATTATGTATAACAAAATTTGGGGAGATAGAATTTTTAGGTGAAAAATGTCAAATTACAGCTCAGTAACATGTGGACTTGAAACTGACATCAATTTTGTAAGCTTGTGAGCAAACACTCAAAACATAAGGTTCTGGAAAGAAATTGATATCAAGTAGGACAAAACCTTTTAGATATTATGTTAAACTAAGCTGAAAATACATTTTGGAGTAAAATATTGAAAAAACTCTGTTTACTGACATGAGAATGTGGTAATACGTGGACAGGTTGCCATAGTAACACATGGATGACTCTTTACCATTGTATGCATCACCCAAAATGTTTACTTAATTTTTTAAAACAATGAGCCAGATATAATCACAATGATTTATTTAATGTATTTAACACTAACACAGTGTTATTTACAACTTGTGGTGGTCCATACTGATATAGGTAAACTACAAATAAAGAGTAATTTCTGGGTAACAGTCCACAGATAGTCTTTTAAATGTGACCAGTGTATGAATTCACAAACTTCATCATTCAGAATTTGAATTTCTCAAAGTAATAGACAGTCTTTTGCATGTCTTTGTGTTCATTTAATGCAGCCTAGCAGAAGGTTTGGAACTTATCCTGTACTATGTAAGTGATATTTTAAAAAGAATAACAGTTCCATAAAAAATAGAGATCTTTAGCTAAAAAATTAGCCCACTTGATAAATGATGAATTTACTTTTTCATGTTGATGTTCACTTTCGCTTGACTGGGCCTATATACATAGGAAATGGTCATTTGTTGATGTTAGCCATCTCCATTTCTAAGTTACCAATACAGACTTCACAACACACATGAATATTACATATTGAAGCTTTAAACCAAATAAAACAGTGTCTGAGCAACTATTTAGGCTAGCATCAGGCCCACAGTATACCACTGTTTCACCCACAAATGCACATACTCTATTTCTGCTTTAATGTGGTACATGCACTGTTATGAGTTCCCTGTTTTTCTGCATATCCTCATCATTTTGTTTAGAATATAAATGTCTAGAGATTTTGAGCCAGTAGTCTATAATGTAAAGATGTGTGCTCTTTTTTAAAAACAATGTTAAAGGTAATTTTGTGAAATATTTCCAGGGAACACAGATTGTGGGATCACATGGGCCTCCAGGACCTGAGGTTAGTAAATTTTGCACCATGACACATGACTAACTTTACCAGAAGTAACTTAAAAAACTTGTTTGCTGTGTGGGGAAAAGGGACCCAAGTGCAGAGCATGGAAACTTTAACAGTTAATGCAGTCTATCTTTCCACTGGCGGCTTGTGTTTTGGTCTGTGCGCACAGGGAGAGGCAGGACCCACTGGAGTCACGGGACCAGTAGGACCTCGAGGAGACCCTGGGGAACTGGTGAGAACAGTCTTATGTTTGCAGCAACTCCACCATGTGTTAGTGGGTCTCCATTAATGTCCCTGTTTGTCCTCTCAGGGCCCTCCTGGGCGGCCCGGTCTTAATGGAGCTGATGGGATCCCAGGCCCTCCAGGAAACATCATGCTCATACCGGTAACTTCTGCTGCCTTAGGCTTTACAAGCTGCACTGATGTTGTTATGGCAGCTATTTGGTCCTGTGAACCTTTGAAAGAGGTTGCAGGGCTCTTAGGAATGTCACTGAGTAATGGGCCTGCCCTGAATTGCTTTGCAAATTAACCATTTGTTTGCAAGTGGGTTACCGATTCTTCACTTCACATTCTTCAAACATGTACTTTGATATGATTACATTGCATGCTCATTCAGTGACATTCATACTTATTTGCCTCCACTTTTTTCATTTATCCTATCTCCATAGTTTCCTTATTTTTTGACACTAAAAACAGCCCTACCAGAAGTTTTAGACATGTTCTTAAATATAGTCACATTGCTTTTTATAAAGCAGGAAAAAAAAATGTATATGGGATAAGCACACTTTGGCTAAATATCTTAAGCAAGTTGTTTTTATTACACAGATGCAAAAATGCCTTTATTTAAACTAGACCTAATATTCATCAGTTGAGAAGTTGTGTGAGTAGTGTCAGTCCAAATAAGGAAAATCTTGATCCTCTAATGAAATGTTATGCAAACCATTGTTTATCTTATTTCTAATTTGATACAGAAGTTAAAGATGAGATGTTTTACTTTCTTTTACTGTTTTTATTTACTGTATAAAAGATTTTACTTCTTTTGAAATGTTTTCTCTCCTAGACAAATTCCCTTTTCTCTTTTAAAAAAAATTATAAACAGTATCAAACACAATAGTAGTAGCAGTTAAATTTAAAATCTTGGCTTGCACAGATATGTGAATCTGTAATTATGGGAAGGTGCTGAGTATCTTCGAATGTGGGACAGATGAACAAGGCAGATCACAGGGGAGTTCCATCTCACCTTGTTTGTAGACTTTAGGAGCAGTGTTACATATCAACCACTAGGTGGAGTATTGAGTTAGACTCTATCACATCCTTTGTGCCCCTGTGTGTGTTTTTTTTTTTTTTTGTGTGCATGTGCAGTTCCAGTCAGGCGGTGATCCGAGGACTGGCGCTGTGGTGTCGGCTCAAGAGGCTCAGGCCCAGGCCATCCTACAACAAACCAAGGTACACAAACATATGACAACATAAATGAACAGAAAAACAGGCAGAGGTGTTGAACTGAAACGGCAGTGTGTGACACCAGAGTTGAGGATAAGTGGAACGCATTTTGTGTTTATTCAGGCTGTATTTATACTAACATGGTTTGATTTTAAAAGAGAATCTTTATTTCTAAACAATCTGTCCACACAAACAGGTTATGAACATTTCAGAAAGAATCTCCATTTCCTTCCATTCCTCAATGCAGCTGATAACACTGCTGGACACATGAATTGTTGGAACTTGAATAAAAGCCTTAAATGTAGTCAGGAGTATAAAAGATGATTAAAAGCAGAATTTAACAGCTGCTATCTGAGACAAAAAGGGCAGGACACCTGTAATTCCATATCCACAATAAACTAATGGCTAGTCAGTGATGCTGTTGTTTCCTTCTAGAAAGGGTCATGTTTGAATTGCAATAAATCAAGGAAGGATACGTAAATGAAACCCAGTCAGGCACCAAACATCAGTATTTGTATGACTGATTTCAACACTCACCATTTTTGTCTATCAAAAGAACACAACGTTGGAGTTTCCAAACTAAAGCAGAGTCAGAAGTGTTTCTGAAAGTCAAAAAGCACCAGATAGTAGGCGTAAATGTAGTAAAAGTTGAAAGCAAAACGTTCTTCCACTGGAAATTCACATATTTGTATTTTTACAGTGTCTGTGCTGCTGTTCACTCTGACACAGTGATGTTAACTAGGCCGAGGCAAAACTGGATCTTCATCTTTTTTGCAGACAAACCCTTCCACTGGCTTTGTGTTTTCATCGTTAGAGCTTACACCTCAGCCTTAAGTGCTCATGTTCACATGCAGTCAGAGTGGCTCTTAGAGTCTGTCCACATTCTGTCACACTTACATACAACAATAATGTAAAACAACGCTAAAGTAATCCAAAATATTTACAACACTTTAGTCACTTTGAGGAATCTGAAGGAAATGCATTTAAGATCATTTATTTTACAGTCTTTAACGAAACACATCTTCAACACAACAAAAGCAACGCTGAGTGTGTCTCTCTATAAATTAGAATAATGATTCAATGACTCCTCTATCCTCAACTTCCAGCTGGCGATGAAGGGGCCTCCAGGTCCACTCGGCCTCAGGGGGAGACCTGGACCACTGGTAAGAAAGACTATGTCCTTTTGTGTAATAAAGTACTCTGTTTTGTGCATACTAAAACAACCTCAAATGATACAAATGCAGGCGTGTTTGTACAAATAAATGCTGTTTATTTTGTCTAGGGTGGCCCTGGTTCACAAGGGCTAAAGGGGAACAGTGGAGAGATGGGCCCAGCAGTAAGTTAACAGTCACTGTTATGGACTGGCTGGAACTCAGTGCTCTATACATTAGCATCCTGTGTCTTTAATTCATTTATATTCAATCATTCTCTCATCCCCAGGGTCCTCCAGGACTAACAGGTATCTCAGGTCAGAATGGACGACCTGGAAAAAGGGTGAGATAATTATTTCTCCTCTCTTCTGTTGTGATCTCATTCAGATTAATTATGACGCCACTGTCTTCCCTCTGTATCTTTAAGAAGTGCAGTATTCTACTTAGGAAGCTAATTTATTTGTATGTGTGTGTGTGTGTTTCAGGGTCGTGCAGGTGCTGACGGTGGCCGAGGTGCTGTTGGAGAAACTGGAGCAAAGGTGACCCAGTAGATTCCACGGTTGCACTGTTTTTTAATCACATCTTACATTATATTAATAGATGTTGGTCCAAATTTCAGGGAGATCGAGGCTTTGATGGCTTACCAGGTCTGCCCGGAAACAAAGGACACAAAGTGAGTAATTGACTGGAGGTGGAGCCATATTCATTGTATCATTACAAAAACCAATTGTCCATTTCATTGTGCGTCTTCTCAGGGAGACAGGGGGAAGCCGGGCCTTGTGGGACCTGCTGGAGCACCAGGAGAAAAGGTCAGAGGTCACATCAGATAGAGTGTTAGAGAATTAAGGAAGATGAATGTTTGTGTTTATGTGCAGTTTTTAAAGTTGTTTCTTTTACGTATGTATGTATTTATTTATTTATTTTTGTAAAGGGATCTGAGGGACCACCAGGACCAAGAGGAGCACCAGGTGATGCTGTGAGTGTTTACACTGACATGAAGACAAACTAAAAATTACTTATTTAAAGCGACTTTGGTGACAGAGGAGAAAACAACTGTAAGTTGAGATTTCAGTTCTTCAGATGCCAACATGCCGAGGCCTGTATGATCAGTATTATCAGTGAGAGCAAAGTGATACCTAAAGCACAGGATAATGATAAGTACCAAGAATATGATGGTTTAGTGTTTCAACCACTGACTGAGGGACTTAAATTGCCAAGAACTGACCATATTGTAGCAGAATCGCTCACCAACAGAGCTATTTTTTTTTCCATTATGAAATGAAAGCGGTTCTCAAATACCACCACAGTTTTGCCTTTTTCTTCTTATCTATGTGTCTGATCTCTACTACTGTCAAACAGCTTAAACTGACAAGAAGTAAAGCAGAATTTTTGTTCAGTGGGTAAAAGTGGCTGTGTAGAAATCGCCAGAGATTCATTTCTGCATCTATAAAACTTTGTCAAATGAGCAACAAAATGAAGCATGAAACATGGGAAACTAACACTAATGAATCTCTCATTAGGGATCAATAAAGTTCATCTGTATCTATTAGTGGTTGGTTGACCAAAATGCAGTTTGCTTGCTTGTGTCCCTAAAACACATGCATTTGTCATTCTACCATTTTATTTGATAAAGAGCAGAGGAAGTGGGAGACGCTGAAAAGTAAGCAAAAATATATTAACTAATATTAGTTTCCACTAAATCTAAAGAAAACTAGAAAAGCACTTGGAGAGCGCAGACCTCCACCAAGGCAGAACAGTCCCAGCTCCCTTGCCATGATTAATTTATGTCTAAAATGAATTCCTGGACCTTGAAAACCAATGGAGTGAGTTGCTGGTAACAATGCAGCCTTTCTGCTGGTAAGGTTTTGCCGTGGCACGTCCTGAAAGTTTGCAAAGCTTCAAGAGGTAGGGAGAAGGTAAATAAGTGTTAGGTTTCACTTTCACTTTTGCAAGTGCCCCCCCCCCCATCACCACCAAAATTTAATCATTTGTTCCTTGTGCCAATATCAACATTTCCTGAAAATTGCATCCAAATCCGTCCATAACGTTTTGAGCTACCTGGCTAACAGACAGACAAACCCTGATGAAAACATAACCTCTGCCCTTCCTTGGCGGAGGTAATAAAGTAATGATTTATATCAACACATAGCTAAGCATCAAATGAAGCGATGCACTGCTGTAAACAGACCAGGAGCATAAACATTATTTAAGACACTTAAAAACAATGCTTTCATCTAGCCCTGTCCAAACCTGAAGTGGTTCCTCACTAATGGAAAAAGTTATAGTATTGCTGCTAAACAGAACAGAGCTGCTTAACTGATTTTTGTTGTTCCTATAACAGTAAAGATTCTATTCTATTCTATTCTATTCTATTCTATTCTATTCTATACAAACAGGCCCTGCTGTTGTCGACTATTTGGATAAAATCATCAGTTTTATGACACTAGACGTTTTACAACACTAGACATCACACTTAAGAAGCAGATATTGATCTAATGCTTGTGTTAAATGCCACAGATGAATTTCAAGCACTTTTTGAATGTTACAATGACAGGAATGTCAACTTCATATTGAATAGAAACAAACTAATCAGCACTAGCCTGTACAATTAGCAAGATATTTGGAAAAACCTGTAATACAGTACTGAATTACTGAAGCACTGGTAGGTTTCATGGAGCATTTTTCCCAGCACATTCTGTGATGGTCTTCTTAGTATAACTTTTCAATCACATCTACAGTAGAGCTGTCTGGGAAAACTGTTTTTAAGAACAGAGGCTCCTAAAGCCTGACAGCAGCCAGAAAGCTGCCAGTCAAACCCACACAGCAGACATCAATTAAACCCACCCACCTGTCAGCCAGAGTGGCCACACCACTTAATTATCTTTTACTTTAAGACTTAATATAATTTAAGAAAATCGGTTATCCAAAAAAAAAAAACCCTATTCAGTTGTCAGGAAGGAGGAAAATAGACGTGGAGACTTAAACTGCTGTATTAGGCTGTAAACTACCTTATTTCTGTGGTTTTCATAGAGACCTTCTGATGATGTTACAGGCATTCTTTAACAACTCTCAAAGGAATAAGTGGTGATCATACTGTTGTCGCCATATAAACACATCCAACAAATCAAAGTCCAACTTTGGTCATTATGATAAATAAGGTCATACACTATAATGACATGCGATTATGTTTCTATCATATGCTGTATGCTAGCTGATATTTAATTGTACTGTGGTTTTCAGGGTGCAAGAGGTCTAAATGGCCCCAGGGGTCGTCCTGGCTCCCCCGGCCAACCTGTGAGTATCAACATTTTCTAACATGTTCCCATTAATCTGCATCTTTGACAGTACAAAACCACCTCTAAATTGCTGCCTCTCCTACTGTTTGGTGCTGTGTTTATTCATGCAGTAAATCTTTCCACCACGAACATAAATCCAGCTGTGGTGTCTCTGTTGGATAATGTGGCATGATAATATCATCATTAACATCATGTTAATGTAATTCTTATCTCAGCTGACTACATGTTTCTCCTCCGGTTTTACAACATCCTATTACCTGGAGTCATTTCTTTATGTTTTGAATATGTTATATTTGTGGTTGTAGAAGCCAAGTTAGCGCTCGTTTGCATCTGATAACACTCTGAGGGAGCATTTAAAATTTATTTAGGTTACGTACTCATACTTGGTGGCAGTTAATTAAGCGCATGATGCCCCAAGCAGGGAAATGTTATTGTCAAAACAAACACGGTGGCTTATCTTTATCTAATTGTTGCAGTTGTTTCCCCACTAGGCTTATGTGACCAGCTTTAGAAATGAGTAATATCATTATAATAGACTGTATTTTTATTTTATTTGATTTTTTTAATTTTGAGTTACACTTTCTAAAGTTGTACTAGTTAAGTTCAGTTTGTATTTTGTGGATAATGCTTTGTTTTGGTTTTTTTTTTGGTTTTTTGGTTTTTTTTTATTACTTTCAGTATTTGTACTAGTCTCTTTTATAATAATGGGTATTTTCTAAAAGTCACAGCCTGGGCCAAAAAAAAAGTCACCACCTACATTTACTTCAGCAACTAGTTCAGATCTTTCCTTTGAATAATTACTCCAGTGATTAGTATTTTTCATCTGCAGCAAGTTCTTTAACCCTTTAACTCATTTCTTTAACAACCAACAGTTTGCAGAGAGCATAAAGACTGGACTGTGTTCCAGTGGGAAAGGGTCATGTGGTCTGATGAGTCCAGAGGGCCTATAGTAGAAGCCTGTATCTGGACATTTTTGTTCTGCTTGTAGATCCAAGATCCAATATTCTGGTGTTTGACAGGTGTTTATATTGCTCGGACTGTAAAGAGTTTAGTTCAAATGCACATAAAATAACCATCTGTCTTCTACAACTTTCACTCAGGGCCAAAAGTCAGTTAAAATGATCCAACTTTTATTGTGATAATTATGACTATTTTTATTACAATAACATGTTGCCATATCGTCCAGCTCTACATACAACATTCTGGCCACAGCCCTAGAAGGTTAGAGAAAGAGCTTTGGACCAAAGGGTCACTGGTTTGATTCCCCAGTCCAGCTGAGAAATTGTTGACTGATGTGTCCTTGAGCAAGGCAGTGTTTGTGTAGTGTTCCTGCATGTTCAGCTAGAGATGAGTTAAATGCAGGGGATCAGTTTCAGTACATGTCTATATAAAATATAGACTGACAAATAAGGATTCTTAATTAACATCATCTTCTGTCCTCTGCTGTTGTCTCTAATCATTATTTGTCATTTATCTGATATGGAGGCAAAAAAAAAAAATGCATTGTGTTCTTTAAGTCTTTCTCTTTGTGGCCACACAGGGCATTCGGGGAGTTGATGGGGTTCAAGGTTCAAAGGGAAACATAGTGAGTATTAAAAATACAGAAATCACTGGAGCCTGATAAGGAAAATCAGGTTTTCGTGACAGTATTTTCTGTGTGAAACAGGGATCTCCTGGAGAGATCGGGGCACCAGGACAACAAGGCAACCCTGGAATCCTGGTACAAGACGACAATGATACACACATAAATAATACACACTCACTAATGTAAGCCCACAGATATTATCACTGCCTGTCTCCTACAGGGTTTTCCAGGTCCTCAGGGATTAGTTGGACACCCAGGAGAAAAGGTAAGAGGATTTGAGTTGAATTGTGAACCACAGGTAGATAGAGTCTGGCTTACTTAATGTTTTATGACTTACAGGGACCTCAAGGGAAAAAAGGGATGCAAGGCTTACCTGGAAACGATGGTCCTTCAGTAAGTACACACTGCACGTGTTTTATATGTTAAAGTGGTTACATGGTGATTAATATGTTTTCTTGTTGACAGGGTCATCCTGGAAGAGAAGGTACTCCAGGAGAAAAAGGACTGCCAGTAAGTGTGTTATTTATATGTCTCAGTTTGTTTAAAGGACATTGGACATGGACATTTTGTTTTTACCCCTTGGCTGAGGGGTATTGTAATCGTTTTGTCGTCTATCCTTCTGTCTGTCCATTCAACAACATAAGCACAGTATCTGAAGAATGCATTGAAATATCTCCACCAAATTTATACTGTAGATCCATCTTGGCATGGAGCAGAAGCCTATTGAAAATAGGTGACCTTGACCTACTTTTTGAAGGTCAAATGTCCTTGTGTAGTTATAATATCTGAGTACTTTCAAATATGAATATGTATGTAATAAGTTTTACACAAAGACAATCTAATCTAAATTATAGGGCAGTAACTTTCAACAGAATGTTACA
>JAPQRP010000001.1:26653627-26670634 GCA_037367295.1 Apogon hyalosoma | reverse complement strand
GGATGGATGGATGGATGGATGGATGGATGGATGGATGGATGGATGGATGGATGGATGGATGGATGGATGGATGGCACTTCATCACAATTAAAATGAGTGAGGTCATTGATTTATCAATGTGCACAGTTTGTGTATTCAGTGCTGAAATGTGATCATATAAAGTAACAAACTGCTGAACCACACGTCTTGTCCCAGGTTGGTAAAAGTTCCTGCTTTGTCTGAGTTTGGTCTCAGCTCATGTTTCTCTTATGTCAGGGTGCGCGAGGAGCCAGAGGGGCGAGGGGGCCCACAGGGAAACCCGGAGAAAAGGTCAGTTGACTCATTGTTCAGCCCACACCGACCCCTCACCACACGGCTTATTTTTAATGGCTGAATGAGCCCCACTTTATCATCTGATTTTAACACTTTCTGTTCATTTCCTTCCATTTTCATAGGGCGCCTCAGGACATGATGGACCCCCAGGATCTCCTGGAGAACGAGTAAGACAGACTCTGCTGATATATGTTGCTAATATCTCATCACTTTTCTTTTTTTGTCTTACTGATCGGTCATATTGGCTGGTTCTGTATATTTTTAGGGACCTCAAGGGCCACAGGGAAGGAATGGAGAATCAGGACCTAAAGGATCAATGGTGAGTTATTTAAAACACAGATGTGGAACAGTGAACACACACGTTTCAATTTAACTAATGTGTTAATGTTAGTGTTATCTATAATAGTGTCAGAAAAAATATCTACCCCTGCCAAACATGATTATTGATCTCTAAGCATGTGGCATTGAGTATTATATGCTCATTTTGTATCACATTAGAAATGTTTATCGAAAAATTCTAAAAAGAAAACTACCTCAATTTTCCAAAAACCTTTTATACTCTCTTAAGGTAATTTTTGCCCCTCTGTCTCAAATTTGCTAGATATTTTATGGAAATATGTGATAGAATAAACACATCATTTGCTTTGCAAACTAAAAAACACATATTTGTATTGTGACAGCACAGATAAAGTTTATGTGCCAGTCTTGGAAAGTCCGCTGTAGGAAATAAGAGCGAACAATGTGGTTTAACAACGAATCCTTCTTCTATAACAGTTTTATAGCTTAAATTAAGTCATGTTTTTTCCCTAGAGACTGTCTCCAAGATCTGGGAATCTTTGGAGGATCTCAATGTAATTTCTACACAAGGACCAGACTTGAAATTTAGTTCAGGAGATTTTATTTTACCCCCAACAAAGGGATAGTACTTTAGGAACACTGAGGGTGGGGCTTGCAACAACAAATATTTTTTATTTAGTTTCAGCCACTATTTTTAATATGATGTACTTTTACGTACACTTTGTCATATTGAGTCAACAGTCTAGTCTGGCTCACAGGATGTCAGCTGTTAGAGTAATTCTGGCAGTGGGTGATTATTTCAGTCTGCATTCTCTTCTTCTTTCAAAATCCTCCTTACGATGTGGAATAACAACCTCACAGGTGCAACTTCCTGCTGAAAATAGCAAGTTTTGATAAAGGCGCATATTTTCATGTGGTGTTTTCTTTTGGCTCACTTCGCCACATGCAAAAGTTCTACCCCAGTGTAATTTTATTATTCGAGAATACATCCTGTGCTTAGTGCTGCACAAAACATGATTCATAAAGAAATACAAGCTGACAAAATACAACCCAGACAGTTTTATTTCTACTCCCAGGATGATACTGGTTTGAGACAGACTTGCCTGCAGCAGTGCTGGCACAAAACAAAACAGGGTTCTGCGAGACTACTTGAACACACATCCATGGATTTACCAAACAAAGCATGCAACAGATGGACCACTGATCAAGTCAAAGGCACTGACAGGAGAATTAACCTAGTATAATAACATAATATGTAAGACCTGCACAGTATTAACCACTGAACCACTAAATATATGACAATGTTTTTGTATAGTCGTGTACAAAAATAATCTGTTAAAACCATCACTTTTTACATGGTGGCGGACCATGTCATTTTAGCAGCCTCACAGTGAAAATGCAGACCTTCATCAATGTGAATTAACCTTTTAGTTCCTTTGGTTGCAAACACAGGTTTAATTTGAGCACGACAATGAGTGCAAGCCAACTTCCATCAAAGTGTTCCAATATTTAACTAATTTTCGCACCCTGGATGAAATTTAGTTATTGTATGTGCATTAAAAACTACACATTCTTGTGGATAAAACAGTAGTATATAATGTTGGAGGTTGGTAAAAACTAAAATGAACACTAAGGCTGTCACATTAATGAAACTGACAATATAATTGCCTCTTTCATTTCATTTTATTGCATTAGTATAGTAGAAACTTAATAATAGCTTATTAATACCCATGCAGTGCACCTGATGGAGAAGCGCCTTTTATTGGAAGAATAGTTGAAGAAAACCGGTCAAAGCCCAAATGGTGGAAAATGGTGTGGAAATACTGATGAAATATTAAATTTTTCAGTTACTTTGATCCAGCTCATTTTATACAGCGGAATGAAGATCATTATCACTGATACACAAAATTGTTGCAGTTGGCTTAAATACTTACAGTAATTATGTAATAATTATGGCAGGCAGAATTACTGGCGAACTGATCCTGTTCATACACTGCTGCATGAATCACCCAAAGTGTTCATCAGATGACATTTACTGCATTTATCTCCAAATATCTGACAGCATCATGATTACAGTACTAATAGGGGGGAAATGTCCTGGCATGTGTGTGTGTGGTTGCATGTGTGTATGGATGTAGGGTCCAGCTGGAAAGGATGGACTCCCAGGTCACCCAGGTCAAAGAGGCGAGCCGGTGAGTGAGTTAATATAGGTCATAATTACTGAAGTCCTGCTACACCCAGACATTAATCTGAGGAATGGTTTTCACCTCACATACAAGGGAACATATTTTCTGCTCATTTTTCTCTGGCTGCAGGGTTTCCAAGGGAAAACAGGGCCCCCGGGCCCCTCAGGTGTGGTGGGGCCACAGGTGAGAAACGTGAAGCAGTTCTGTCATGTAATATGTCATCTTTGTGTTGATTTATTCATGAAATGGATTTCTTCTGTATTGTTCAGGGTAAATCAGGTGAGTCCGGCCCAACAGGAGATCGAGGTCACCCAGGGGCACCAGGTGTACCTGGAGAGCACGGTTTACCTGGGGCTGCTGGGAAGGAAGGTGGAAAGGTGAGTCCAAATGGTCACAATACAGAGACCATTACCATGATAGATGGATACGTTCTTTAATGGTACACTGTTGTTCATGTTTGTCAGGGCGATCCAGGTTTTCCAGGGACAGCTGGGAAGAGCGGCCCTGCAGGACTGAAAGGGTTCAGGGGGAGCAGAGGAGCTCCAGGAGGAATGGTAACAATTATTTGTATCTATTCATGTCTGACAGGAATGCAGTCTTTATGTTCAGAGGTTAGGTGCTGTTGTCACATTGAATTTTTATTATTTGATACATTTTAATTTGTATAAGTATTAGAATCTATAGAAGCTGCTTGAGCTGCTAAAATAACAAAGTATAAACTATGTGTGATCCTTCCAGGGTCCTCCTGGTCTGAAAGGAGGCTCAGGACCTACTGGATCCTCAGGAGCCATTGTAAGTCACCTCACATTTATTAATACAGTTCATACTGAACATTTGTCCAAAGTCATTGGTTTGGTTGTTTCATTAAACATATTTACTCTTTATTTTTTTTCTGTGTAATGTTCCATTTGTTGTGTTCAGTTAAAGCTCATCAGACCATTACATCACATCGTGATCGTTTTTTTTATGGTAAAAAGAAAAAAATGTTAAACAAATGTCTGCTGAATTAATAGCTTAAGGATACCTCAGTGGAATTTCACTTTTCTGTTACTACTGAAAACCTTACTCCTCTGTAAAACAGTCTGTAAGTCCAGACACCATGTCTGTACTGGTCATACAAGTCAATTTGATGACAATGTCCACTGGAACAAAAATACACTGAATGCCTTTTATTCATTTCCATCACAGTCTTGACTACTCCTGTAGAGCATCAGTGGAATTTAATGTGGAGGTTGGTTGAATTACTGAGTCGTGAGGTTTCTAGTTTGTAAGATCCTGAGATGAAATCAATCAAGTTGTTACAGACAGCGCACTTTTCTCAAAGGTTTTAAATGTATTGCCTTTGCCCTAGTGGTTTATTTAATAATTGCATCATTTATCATCCTGTTTGCAGGGGGCGTCAGGTGAGAGAGGCCCACCAGGACCAGCTGGTGCAATCGGACAACCAGGGCGTCCTGGACCAATCGGAGGACCTGGACCGATGGGAGAGAAGGGCGAGCCTGTAAATACATCTCTTTGTTGTTTACTGGCTCTTGTACATTTCATCCTCAGTTTCATAATAAATACTGTCAGAAAGAAAACTGTGCAGAAATTATCCATCTTTTGTTGCATCAGTCAGTTTTTCCTGTGTGTTTGGTTGTTAGTGTGTGTGCAGTTTAACATACCTTGAATATGTTTGTGCCCCAGGGAGAGAAGGGTGCGATTGGACCTGCAGGTCAGGATGGAGAACAGGGACCTGTAGGGATGCCTGGGGCTACTGGCCCTGCAGGACCTCCAGGAGACGACGGGGATAAGGTAAACTGTGTTCTTTTTTAATTCATGGTGTTGTGTTGTGGGTTTCTGTTGTGATCATGAATGGTGTATCCTCTGTGTGCATCCACAGGGAGAGCAAGGAGGACCTGGACAGAAAGGCAGCAAAGGAGACAAAGGGGAAGCAGTGAGTCTGGAGCTTGAGATGTGATTCAGCATGGACTGTCCTGATAAGTGTGTCTCTGCTCATGTCTCAGTCTGCATTTCCCTCCACAGGGGCCTCCAGGTCCACCTGGAACCCAGGGGCCAGTGGGGCAGTCTGGACTTCCAGTGAGTCTGCTCTTCTCTTTGTCTTCTGTTTATGTTTTCAGCATGCTAGACTTTACAGCACTCCCAAAATCTTTAGAGTCAAACCTCTGTAGAGTATGTTCAGAAACCTAGTTATATCATTGTGCAGTTCTGTTTCTACTTGGAATGCTTTATTGAATTTCTGTCTCTGCCATGAATGTTTTAACTGTACATCACTGCTTATTAGGCTTGAAGTTCACTCTAACCCTCTATGGAACAGCAGTGCCTCCAGGCAACATACCAGTTTTTGCAGTATACTGACACCAAACATCCTGAAATATTATGCAACACTTCAAAACAGTTGCAGGGCACTAAGCTGTACTTTCCACAAGCTTTAATTCTGAATTACTAAAGATCTGATCAGACAGGGATAGGAGTGGTTTCCAATAAATCTAGTACTTACAGAGTGTGTGGGCTAAAGCAAATGACTACTGTAATTTTCCTTTATAAAAACTGGGTACATGTTTACAGCCAGGTAGGCAATAACTGAGATCAGTACATAGGATGTAGTAGCAGAGTTGCATCTCTTTTCCTATTTGTTGGCTGCTCCATATCCCTTCATGGTTCAGCTTCATTTTCTCTCTGCACTGAGCTATTATAGAACAGTAGATAGAATGCAAATGGTAATGGAGGCAATGTAACACTTTTATCAAACTTCACCATGCAACATTTTGAAATTGTACATTTAGACTATATACTGCTCAGATGCAGAACAGAAATCATAATAGTCTCTTAGAATTAATTAATTGAGATTTTATAATCTTAGTTTTTAATAAATTGCACCTAGACTATGTGTGCTATTTGTATTATGTTGTTTTATATTTTAGTTCTCCATTTTAATCTCAGACAGACAGTGTGCATATAGTATTTTCACATTTAAACATATGAAAAGCAACTAGGTCCATGCTCTGTATTTCATTGACTTGTGTACTTTATTCATAGATATTTAATCTCATAGAAATATGTAACTCATTTGTTTTGTCCTTTGACAAAACAATGAATTATTGGGTTAAGTAGCATTCATGACTTCAGAGTGCATTAATAATCACCTCATACAGTGTTCCTGTGAAATTTCCCACGAAACTAATATCTCTGGTAACAAAATGCATTCTGCTCCAAGTAATCCTTTTAAAATCAATATTAAATAGAACAAGCACAAAGTCTGTTTTTGCGGTAGATTAATATCATCAAATAGGTCCACAGTGTTTCTTTTTTGGCCCAGAACAGGAAACTACTGGTTAAAGTTTCACATGACCTGTATCTCTCAGGGCGTCGATGGGCTGGCAGGTCCACGTGGACAACAGGGCATGTATGGTCCAAAAGGCGACGAGGGACTGCGTGGTTTTAAGGGTTCCCAAGGACCGATCGGATTACAGGTGAGCTCAGACTGCAGCCGGTTAATTGATTCCGCTGATGGAGTGAACATTAAGTTCTGCCCTTTAATCCTCTAATCCTGTGTGTGTTTTTCAAGGGTATGCCTGGGCTGCCAGGAGAAAAGGGCGAGAGTGGACATGGGGGCCTAATGGTGGGCTTATTTCCTGTTTAAGCATCAGGTTATATTTGTATACAGCTTTATTTCATTTACACATATAAATGAACATATGTCATCTCTCCTAAATGGTTTTAGGGTCCACCTGGACAACAGGGTCCTGCTGGCTCTCAAGGACCTGTAGGGGGTCAGGTGGGTCTCATAGAAATGTTTTCATGGGCCACGTTTAATGCAGTCTTTGTTATGAAACGCTCTGATGTCCTCTGTTACTCAGGGGCCAGCTGGTCGAGTGGGGATGGTGGGACAGCCAGGTGTGGTTGGAGAAAAGGTAAAGTTAAATCATATTTTCTGAGTAAAAATGTCAGTGTTAAAACTTTTCTGAACTAAACCTCACATCATCATAATTTCTTGTGGAGATTATTAAACTGTTCATTATCCACCACTTATCCGGGTCTGGGTCAGGGGGTCAGTAGTGGACAGTGTAAAAAGATGCAGAAATTCAAACCTGAGTCCACCAAAGTGGACACCTTCCACCACATGGCCACACCTAGACATTCTGCCCATAAAAGATAAGAACAGTATCAGTGACTGGTGGAGGGAAACAAGTCTGACACACTAGTAGCAGTCTGAACCGAGTTGTCGTTCAGACCTGGCCTGTAGCCACAAGCCACAAACCCTGTATTCCTGAAACACCCCTATAGGATACGGCAAGGAACCGGGTTTAACCAGGTTCTTCAAGTCCACAAAAGACGTGACCCATTGGGACCCTGTTGAAGGTGAAGAGCTGGTCCAGTGTTTCATGACCACGTCTCTCATGAATCTGAAGTCCAACTACTGACCACACTCTCCTCTTTAGTAGGGGTGTGATCCCCATACAGTTAGAACATACCTTGTGGCCCTCTTTTTTTTTTTTTTAATCTGTAAACCAGTTGAAATCAAACTAAATAATCTTCTTCCCTTTTTGTCTATTTTGTTCTTACATGTTGTTTTGTTATGACATAATTTCCTTCTTGTTATGTCTTTTACATTGTCTTTAGTCATGTTATTTTCTTCTTGCAGTCCTGACCCATCCATTTAGGGTAAAACTGGTCTTGATGTTTGCATGATACACAATGATGCAAAATAAAAATAATTTGCTCAGATGTATCAAACCAAAGTAACAAGGCTGTTTTGAAAAAGTATGGAGCAGATAGTACAGATGTGTGTTAGAATGCAGGAAGTACAAGTACCTGAATGCTCTATTTACATACAGGTTCTCTTTTATCATTTCTTTTTCAAAAGTGTTCCAACCTTGAGCTCTGTTGCTCTTTTTTTCACTGTTGTTAAGGCCAAACTTAACAGTAGCTATAATGTGTCGAGCAAGGTTGTGGGTCAACAGCATCACAGTCATACTGTACATCATCATACTGTCTCCATGGTGAATATGAGCTGTTACTATCAAGACAACAGTACAGATCCATTCCATTTCAGCTCTTGTCAATGAAGTATGGTGATATATGTATGCTAACATGCACTTTATTGTTCTTAATTGTTGGTGATTATTGTGAATTGTGTGATTTGAAGTGTAATGACTTCTCTGTTGTGATTTGCTACAGACAAACTAAACTAATAAACTTGTTCACAAACATATTTTCTGTCTGTTTAGGGTGAGGACGGAGAAGCAGGTGATCCAGGACCAGTTGGTGTTGCAGGAAGGCTAGTGAGTGTGTTTTGTGTTTTTACTGGGCCACCGTGGATTCACAAAGTCTTGAAACTTACAACGACTGAGTGTTGCTAAAAGTTACTGTATTTCTCTTCTTTCCCTCTGCTCTCCGTGGCTCACTGTGCTCTTTGTGCTGTTTTAGGGAGACAAGGGTGACCAGGGAGAGAAGGGAGATACAGGTGCCCCAGGATCAGCGGGTCCTCCAGGATCCAGGGGCCCCACAGGGGAGGATGGAGCTAAGGGCAACGCTGTGAGGATCCTCAGGAACACTGAAACTAGAACTCTGTTCTGCTATAAGACATGATACAAAGCACTTTTCATTGCAGCTAGTGGTACCATTCCATAGTGTACTGTACCCTGCTCCACACAACCTTTACATCCTATAAAATTTATATACTTTATGTAACCAATATCACTCAAACCATCCTTCTTCACAGGGTCCTATAGGTGTCACAGGGGACCTTGGACAGCAAGGAGAAGCTGGACCCAATGTGAGTACCATTCTCATCGTCCTTTTTATACTTTTCTCCATTAGTGATGAAATAAATACAAAAAAATGGTTTAACGTAATCTGGTGAGATAATTTGATCATATGGTGCTTTATACTTTAGGTTCAGATATGAATTTTTAGACCTTTAGCATGTTATTTGGGTGTGAAAGAAATTTGTTGAGTCTTGAATTTCCTTTGAGCAGACTGTTATTTCCGAATTTTTACCTACTGATGCAAATTGCACCAATTAGACTCTGTCTAATAACAAATGAAGGTGCTGTACATGTATAAACATAAGCTCATGAGTACTTTATAATCTCTTAATGTAATGTAAATATCATTGTTAGAAATGTTTGTATCTTGTCTTTAGATATTTGTTTATTGTATGTTTGTATTTGTTTTGTTTTGTTGTCATCTATGCTTAAAAATGCTTTAAGTGTCTTTTCACTTAATTTTACTCAGCATTTAATTTTTAATTACAATTCTTTTAAATGTTCTACCTCTGGATTTCTGCAATATTTGTCACATTCTGAACATAACCATTTTAACATATACCAAATAACATCTGGTTTATTCAACTCTCACTTCGGAAGAAAAGCAACCATTAAACTAAAAAAAAAATATTGATTTGATAAGTATTGACAACTGAAATGAACATTTTTATCATGATAATATTTCAGATCAACAGGAAGGGGAAGTCCTATGAGGTGTAGGTGTGATATGTTGTAATATTTTGTCCATACAGTTGACATCATCAGCTTTCATTGGCACAAAAAAGTGCAGTCCATAATTAATCCTCCCACCATTTTTTGTTGTTATTAGGGTGTGGATGGTCTGCCTGGATCTAAAGGAGATACAGGAGACCCTGGCAAATCTGTGAGTCCTGTATAGATACACTATACACTCTGACAGTTACAGTATAATATACCTTAATCCATAACATTAACACAATAGACTAATGCTTGTGCTACTACTGTCCCTGCAATCAAATTCCTTTGAATTTTTCAGGGGCCACCAGGAGCAACAGGGGAACCAGGACCACCTGGACCTCCTGGCCGAAGGGTGTGTGTTTCTGTGTTTAAGGGTTTCACTTTGCCTGAATCCAACATACGTACATCACCATCTGATATGCGTAGAGTTCCAACTAATTTCCTGTTAAATACAAGACAAGAACTCTTTCCCCTGTTAGGATGTGGTAGGGAGAATTTGTTAATTTGTTAAAGTATTCTCACAATGTGTGTCTCCAAGCATCTGTGTGACAGATTCAGGTTAAAGTGTTTTAATGTGTTCTTCTTCAGGGCCACTTGGGGAAACCGGGCAAGGAAGGAAAGGCAGGCCTGAAAGGGGCCAAGGTGAGAGATCTGAAACAAGTCTTTGATCATTAACTTCTAGATACTTGTAGCCTCTAAACATTGCTGTGCTATGTATCAATTTAAGGGTTCACCTGGATTGGAGGGTCCCATAGGGAAGACAGGGCCTGTTGGTGGTCAAGGGCATCCTGGGAAACCAGGACCTCAGGGACTAAGAGGAATCCCTGGCCCTGCAGTAGGTTACAGTGGACAATGATCACATACAGATGAAACAGAAATGAAAAGATGGTAGTTTAGAAATAATTGTGGTCTATGTCTTCTTTTTAGGGGGAGCAGGGTTTAAATGGACCACCTGGCCAGTCGGGACCACCAGGTCCCATGGTAAGATAACACAGAACAGAGGAATAAATATCTGTTCCACAATCAAACTATGACGTCATTGATAATCAAAACACCTGAAACACAAAAGTGGAAAAACACCCTTTACTTTAAAAACAGTCTGTCAGTATACTCCTTCATCATAAGTTTCTTGTTCTCTTCTTTATCACTGGCCAGATTTTATCTAAACTTTCTCCTGCCATCATGTAATTTCCTCAGGGTCCTCCAGGATTACCAGGACTTAAGGGAGACCCGGGTAGGAAAGGAGACAAGGTCTGTCCACACATGAAAGATTTATGACTGTATTTGTCCCCCTGTGCTGTACAGTCAAACTGACCTCATTTTTCTTTGTCTTTGTCCCATTTCAGGGTCATGGAGGGTTGATAGGTCTGATTGGGCCACCAGGAGACCTTGGAGAAAAGGGGGATAGAGGCCTACCAGGAAACCAGGGTCTACCAGGTCCAAAAGGAGATGAGGTGCTTAAAGCAGAAACATAAACTTATACACATTAACTGTTTCTCCAATTCCACTTACCATACTGTGTATAGGCTCAAATACACAAAACTCACTGACACTAGCCCGACTCCTTAGACAGCGTATGCTAATGTATGAAATGAAAATTATGGCTATGAAAAATAAACACATTATGAAATGAAATACAAATACTGCTTAAAACGTATCTAAAAATTGACCATAAACATACATATATACTTATATAAAATGTTTTCAAGCATTATATTTTGTTCTGTGTTTTATATTAGGGTCCAGTTGGCCCACCAGGTCCCCCTGGCCCCCCTGGCCCAAATGGTCTTTCTGTGAGTATGCACAATAATGTCCTAATATTATTCCATTGTTATCATAGAAATTGCAAAGATTCTGTTTGATTGTGTAACGCTCTGCCTCCTCTCTATAGGGTGCTATTGGTCAAAAGGGATCCAAAGGAAACCAGGTAAGTGGTTGTTCAGCATTTTTGCTCTGACAGAGTTTTACATCTCCAGTATCATCATGAAATTATCCTTTTGTTTGGGTTTTTTTATTAAGGGTCCAATTGGCCCCAGAGGAGACACTGGACCAGCAGGACCTCAAGGACTACCAGTGAGTTCTGTTGACAGATATATAATCAATTTGCATTCAACTCTCATTCCAGGGTTAGAATGAACAATATCAGCCAGTTGAACATTTTATTGTACATGGTATTTCATTGTGGACATTAACAAACACTACATCTGGGACACTTAATGACAGAAGGACTAGTATGTTTGATTTTTTTGCCCCTATATGACCTCTGTGATTCAAGCACTTCTGTGATGGTTGGCAGTTCAAAGCTGTGAACTTACAGATATTTTTCCCATCATTGTTCAAGATTCAAGGTACTTTATTATTCCCTCTGGGCAAATTATTGTACAGCCAGCAGTGCACACATCAAAAACAAATGTCCGATACAATACAAAGACAGCAATCACACACTACTTAGGAACCTTATAGCAGCAGGAATAAAAGAGTTGTTGGGTTGTGTTTTCTTTTTTATCCCAAGCATAGAATTTGAAGGGCTATAGGGGGACCACTCTTTACTGAGCCTCTGGAACAGAAATAACATTCAATATTTTTCCAGTCAACCTGCTACAGTTTTCTACATTTATATGTACAAATGATAGAGCCACTCAGAGCATAATATAATGGACATTTTATTTTATTTATTTACGAAAAGGAGGAACAATGCATATTAATGAACATTTAAAAAAATATGCTAGATTATAGCCTAAGGCTAATTTCCATCTGTAGACCTCATGGCAGGTTGATGTTACACAAAAACACACAAAATATATACAGGGTCAAATACAGATACCATGAAATGCAACACGGAGAATGTTAGCACAGACATTTAGTACAAAATCATTTAAAATTCATCTGTATTGCACATACCATTAGCCTACACAAAATATTGAGCAGAAAAATCCAAGTGCTCTATTTTAAGGATAGACTAAATCTAAGCAATCTCTATACACAAATATAAATATATTGCACAAGGCTCGATCTCATCTTATCTCATGGTCAGATTCTCGATTGTCTCTCAACCACAGTTTCAAATGTTTTTTAAATGTGAGGAGACTTGTGCATTCCCTCACTGAGAGAGGGATGCGGTTCCAGAAACTTGAACCCTGGAATGACAGAACATTCTGTGAGAATGATGTCCGCCTCGAAAGGATTTCACAGTCACCTCTGACAGTGGCTTGTGTTACTCTTGAGCCACCGAGAAATTTTTGTTTGATAAACTCCCTCAGCAGAGGAGGAGCTAAACCATTAATAACTTTGTAAATTAAACAGGCAGATTTAAATTGTTTGAAATTGTAAAAATTTAGCAACTTATATTTACTGAGAATGTTGCAGTGATGGTAAGAAAATGGTTTGTTGTCCAGGACTTTGAGTGCCCTTTTGTAGCAGGATACAACTGGCCTCAGGACAGAAGAACCAGCAAATGACCAGCTGGTAAAGCCATATTCAATATGAGAGAGGATCGAGTGTAAAAAAGTCATTGCTGCTTTGTCTATCAAGGATGCTCTGATGTGTTTAAAATGACATAAATTAACAGATTTTACAGTGATTTGAACATGCTTTTTGAAGGACAGTTTTTGATCTAGAGTCACCCCAAGGTATTTAAACAGTTCTACATTTTGTAATTCTTCTCCTCATAGTTAGATTTTTGCTGGAGCCACAGTTGTTTTTGAAAAGGACATGGACACAGTTCTATATTCACAGGTTTTGTAGTCTGATAGCACTTCCTGTGGAATTAAATCAAGTATGTTGTGAAGGACAGGGAAATTGGTGGGGTTGTAAGGAACATGCAGACTCATGTCAAGATTTGACAAGATTTATGACTTGGATCTTATGACTTTATAGTCGCTTAATTTGACATATACATTGTAACTGACAGAAATGTTGTGTAGTCTGAATTTGCCAAAATGTACTTCTGCATTGTAATCTGTGTTTTCTGTGACTTCACCTCCTCCCTCTTTTTGCCTTAACACCACCTGTGTCCTGTCTTCTCTGATAAACTGTCCTCCACCTGTTTCCTCTGCTGTCCTCAGGGTTTGCCAGCAGCTGGAGTGGTGCCTCTGCCAGAGCGAGGACGGAGGAGGCGAACACACAGCTCAGTGGACGGCGCTACACTTGAAGATGATGAGGAGGAGGAGGTGATAAACGGAGGTGGAGAGGAGTGGATGCAGGGAGACCAGGCAAAGCAGGATGAATGGATGAAGGGGAAGGAGGGCCAAGGCATGGAGGAAGTGTTTGCTTCTCTGTCATCAATGAAAGTAGATGTGGAGGGTCTGCGTAACCCACTGGGGACTTACCACAGCCCCGCTCGCACCTGCAAAGAGCTCTGGCTCCTCAACCCACAACTCCCCAACGGTACTCCATCAGTTTGTGTCACTGGCTATCTGTTTATTACTGCTGTCTGCATGTACACACTGATATCTGCTTTTGTTCTCACATTTACCTATAATATGTGTGGTCATGTTTCTATCCAAATTTATCAAAATTCTACAAAAGTAAATGATCGTTATTAACTTTTTCATCAAGCAGCAACTTGTGGATGTGAAAGGTGATGCCTGCAGTTTTGATCTGATAGTTAACTTCCCCATTCACAACAGGGTCACACATTTAATTTACATGAAGATTTGCACAACTTAGCTACACTCTCTAATGTTAGTATTAATTCAATATTTCATGATCTGTGAGCTTGTCTGCTTATTACACTATGCAAAGTTAATGTTACTGTTAGTAAACATAACTACACATGTCAACATACATAACTGTGTAAAAGTCTTATTCTATCTTTATCTTTGTTCTTTTTGCAGGGTTGAAATGATCATACATATTTATGTCTCATTCTCTTTTCATCAGGTACAACAAGAAAATACAGGAAATGTGTGCACAGGCTTAAAAGACAAAAAAACATACTACACTAACTTACCTGGTTAAATAAAAGATAAAAAATAAAATAAATGAATAAACAAAACTGAACTAGATGTGTTGTAAAGGTTAAAGTCACTATTTAGTGTGACCCCTGAAATCATGACAAGAAGCAGCACAAATCATTAAAAACATTTGATGTATTAAATGAAACCTGGTATAAAATTTTATAGAAACATTTTTTTCTCTGAAACTGTTGTTTTTCCTGCGGTTCATACTTCGCATATATTCAGATTGGATCTTAATACAGAGACTGGCAAATACATGAGGGCATTAGAACTTTAGTAAACCACCATCATAATGTTGGCCAAGAACTTTTGCGAAGTACTGTTTAATGTAACAGAGTTATCAGTACACTTGATATTTTCAGTACATCACCAGTACTTTTAGCTTTGTCAGTTTGTATTGTTCAGCTCTCACTTTTCCCCAGTTCTGCCCTCTCTAGATATAGTCATTTCTGGCTCAAAAAAACCCCCCAAAAACAAGATGGCGATGGCCAAAATATCAAACATGCAAACAAATCACCAATCCAGACCCCGTAGAGTGATGTCAGAGAACGTTAAGAAATATTGATTTCCTGTATCTGTGTGAAGATTTTACTACTGTCCTGCACCTTTAGGAGACACAGATGATGAACAGTTATTTTTACCCAGTCAGTGAAGTAGGTATTGGACCCCACTTTTTACAAACCTTTACTTTTTTCCTAAACATTCTGACACAGAAATTGCATTGTTTAGACACACAGCGCATAAGACAGTAGACTTAATTTGTATGAGTTTGTTTGATTCATCAACATTATGGTTAAAACTTTGCCAGTTGCATACATATATATTATTTCACATTAGAAACCATGTTAGCTGCTGAAGTTGATAGATATAACCAGAGGTCATCAACAAAGAGATTTGTCCACTTTGTAGCTACTTTTATATCCACTTTTTTTGCTGTCATTTTTGGGTTTCACTGCTTGGTAACATAGTTTCAAATGCTTCTCTAAAATACCAGTTTGCCAAAATCTAATGTTTGTTCTTGCAGCTCTTGATACATGATTCCATTTTATTCCTGTTTCCATTTAATATATATTTTATGTTTCCTTCTTGTATTAATTCACAGAGATCTTAACTTTGGTCAACACATGCATGTACATCAGATGTGTGTAATTCTGTTTCTGTTGCAGTTATTTACATTGACCTTTCCCAAGCATGAAAACCTTTGTGATTATTATTTTGTAATATCCAGTATTTTCACTTTGTAGTATTGCCCCTGTTTCTGCTATAGCAGTGGTTCCCAATCTTTGTTTTCTCATGACCCCATTTTAACATCCCAAATTTCTGGTGACCCCAGGCATTCAAAACTGAGACATTTTTTTGCTAAAATAAATTTGTTTTTATCATGTAATAGTCTGCTATACTGTGTTACAAATAAGCGTTAATTTTACAGGACATTTAGTCTCTATAATGTATATTATTATGGACGGAGGCAGTAAAGCCAGGTGTAGATTATTGCACAAAGTGAGAATTTGATTTTCCTTGGTCAGGATATGTACAGTTAGTCCAGCTTGGATTTACAAGGCTGACAGTTAATACTGAACAAATAATAACTCAAACTATGAATTATGAAAGAGCTGCAGCATCTGAAACCGACCACAATGAACATTTGACAGATAAACAGTACCACAGTGCTTCAGTTTGAACATTTAACAGATAAACAGTACCACAGTGCTTCAGTTTCAGCTTCACAGTTTGTCATGTCTTTTATGTATTGTAATTGTCTCTCTCAACTCACCATATATTTTTTATTAGTAAGTTTTTTGTTTTTTTTAATCAATTACTGGAAATTTCAGGTGACCCCATTTGAATTCCGAGTGACCCCACATGGGGTCCCGACCCCAAGGTTGAAAAACAATGTGTTATAGCCTCGAGTAATGTGACCTTCTACCCATCTCTGCCTCTTTTCTCATCTCCAGGTGAGTACTGGATAGATCCCAACCAGGGTTGCCATAGAGACTCCTTCAAGGTATTTTGCAACTTCACTGCACAAGGAGAGACGTGTCTGTACCCTGACAAGAAATTCCAGTCGGTTAGTTTGTATGCACAAAACAAACATGCACATCATTTAGTCGTCTATTGTGTCTTTTGTCACTGTTTAACATTCTTATTTGCTTGCTCATGTGTTTGTCATTAGGTGAAATTAGCAGGATGGAAAGGAGAAAAGCCTGGCACCTGGTACAGTAAATTCCGGAAAGGAAGACAGGTATTATCCTCTGAGTGTTATGCAAGTTAACAGAGTGTGTTTTTACGCACAACATTACATTACAACTTAACTTACAATGTAAAATGGTTTGATTTGGGAACAGCAATACGGCAACAGATTTTAATTCATTCATTCATTTTCTGAATCCGTTTTATCCTCACTAGGGTCACGGGGGTTGCTTGGAGCCTATCCCAGATTTTATTGCAATTAAAACATTTCATCTCAGTCATTTTCAATGTCAAATCAAAATCGTCATTTCTTTCAGGCTGAAAGTTTGATATTTGTTTCTTAATGAAAGTTCAATAAACTATTCAGAACATTGATAGAAAGGATTTATTACACAAAATACCCCCTTCACTACTAACGGAAAAACAGCCACAGCTGCCACCAAATGTATGAACAATTAACCCTCAAAGACCCAAACAGCACTGGTGACCAAAACTATCTACTGATCTAAACTGTTTAATACCTGTTGATCCACTAATCCTATCGATCCATGTAAATAATTGGTGTAAAATACAGTT
>JAPQRP010000001.1:26612638-26626644 GCA_037367295.1 Apogon hyalosoma | reverse complement strand
CCAGGACAGCCAGTCTGGAACTCCATGGTTTTCGCTTTCCTACATGAAAAGTAATAAAAATGCAAAAATGAATAACAGAACACGATGACAGATTCCTACCAGTATATGTGACATGTCAAATATCTAACCTGGGCGGGTGTAAAGGGCAGGAGACCATGGACCAGGGCACAAACAAGCCCGGGTTTGGAAAAAGAGGTGAGTCTGTCCGGTCCATTTCAGGTGGAACTCAATACATAAACAATAAATCAGTGTTCAGCTCACGGTGACAACACGAATACATTTAGTGTCAGACTGTTGACCGGTTAGTGTTAGTTTAACCTGACAACAGCTGATGTGACTGTTTACAGCACGGAACCAACTACACAGGGAATATTTCTGTGACAAACATGCCATTGGTTTGTTCGGTGGTTGGATCCACTGTGACCGTTGTGGTCCTTTAGTTTCTTATAATTCTGCATAAGTTTACTCAAATTTCACTTATGAACTTGCTCGTTTTGTGTTGGCAATTCAGAGTCCGTCTGAATTTCCTCCTCCGCAAAAACGCTCAGAAGAGCCTGGACCTCGTCATCCATCCACTTGTCATAGCTTCTCTTTTGGTCCATTTTCCGAATTATCAAAATACAAAACTTGTGGAAATGAAATAAAGAATGAACGAAATTGTGGCAGATGAATGAAATTTACCATTTTTGAGTTTTACTATTATAGGACTGTGGTACGAGCAGAAAACAGTGGTTAGCTGTGAACACTGTGCACCTGCCAAGCTCTGCTCTCCAGATTACACACACAATAAGACATTAACCAGCAGATAGCATAGCAGCTAATTTAGCATGCTAGCGTTAGCACAGACGCTAAACTCATTAAAAACTCAACATTAGCAAACTCAAAACTCAACAGAATTCTTCTAGGATGAGGCGGATATTACAGACGTGAAGTTGTAGAAGTTTCACCTCCTTTAACTCATGAATAATAACTTTAATGAACTTTTATTTATCAGCTCAGCTCTACACCAACTCTCCTCCTAATGATCACATGACCTCAGCTGACAAACTTAACCAAACACCACGAGGTTCGGTAAAACAACTAAAATAAAACCCGCTGATAACAAAATTTGTACAATTATAGTGGTTAAATCTCAACAGCTGGCCAAGTTAAGCTAGCTAACTATAGGGCTACAGCTGAAAATCAAACATAACAGTTGTTTAAGATATAAATTTATACAAACTCTAACACATACCAAGGAATACAGAATTTACAACAAATGTCTGCTAATACAGGAAATACATTCAATAATTTGAAAGAAATATGCTGCTAGGTCAGCTGCAATAGAAAAGAATGTGTTCCAATGGCTTTACACTTAATGTTGGAGCCGTCGGCCCCTCCATAACCAGGAAGGACGTCCATATTTTGTCCGCCATTTTTACAACAGGAGTCTATAAAAGTGTCGTAACTCTGTATATATCGAAGGCTCTGGCTATCTGGGGTGGCCTGGTTTCCTGGTGTGCTGGGTGGGACTCCTGCCCGGGGGGACGGGTAGCTCCTGGGCCCAGGGGGCTCAGGGGCCTGTGCCTTGCTTGCCCCTGGGTGGCCGGCCCCTGGCGGGGGGGTTCAGTGGCTGGTGTCCCTGGCCCCCTGGGACCTGTGCTTGGCTGCTGTGGGACCTCCAGCTGGGGACTTCCTTGACCATCTTCAGGGCGGGCGCACTATCGCCTCTCGGAGGGGGGGGGTGGATCCCCCTCTCTATGGTGTCTGCTGGTTAGCCGGGCCCCTGGTTCCTGGAGGGGTTGCGGGTGCATGGCTGTGTTCATCACTGAGGTCACCTCAGTCTCTTTGCCTTATTCTCTTTGCTTCACTCTGATGCAGTCACTCAGTCGCAGGAGATTAATGTGAACAACTGATGTTGTGTGGATTTGTTGCTGGTATTATTTATGCTGTCGTTTATGATATTCAGCTCATGTTTTCTTTTCCTATATTCCTCATTTAATAAGTCTTATTTATTTTATTTTATTGTACTTTTTTGTTTTTTTTTTCTTTCTTTCTGCCCAGTTTACTCAGTGCTTGTTCTAGTTATTATTACTATTATAATTATCACCATGGTTGTTATTGTTAGTATTGTTGATATTTTCATATAAGGTTCTTCACCACCTTCTTCCTTTTTCTCCCCCCTTCACTCTTTCCTTCTCTTGTCCCCCTTTCTTCTCCTCCTCCCTGTTCTTTCATGTCAGGTCCAGCATTGAAATGTGGTTCAACAAAACTCAAAATAAAGACAGTAGAATATCAAGGGGAGCCTCATATACTTTATAAAGTTTCCCTTGGCAAAGCACAAAAAGGCAGCCAGACTACCATTCTGCTGTTATGATGCTGGACAAGACTAGTGAAAATAAATAAATAAATAGATGGCTCTGGTTGTGGGGCTCCATCGTATATAATTTTTGTTCATTACTTATTTCACTTTTGTTCTTGTCTGTAACTTTTTGCTCCTGAAAAACCTGTGTGGTTATGCACATCAATAAACCCACACAGTTTAACAAAATTGTGTGTTTATTTGATTAGTATAATCAATAATTATTAGATTTTGATATTCCCCGTCGGTTAATATATTTCCGTTCAGCGGTCACACAGCCCATCTCCTACATTGCCTCCTTCTCCGTCACTTACGATGTAATACTTTTAAAGGAACTTTGATATCTTTGTTGACTTCTGTGAGCTCGCGAAGACACTGTTCCATGTCGGCTGCTATTATTGTTGAGGAAAAGCCTACCGGAAGATATCAAAACCATGGAAATAACTCCGCCCAGTGGAGTTTCATTTTTATGCCAACCAATTCCAGCACTACTGCCACCTTCCGATTTGGAGGGGAAACTACAACACTTTTTCAAAACAACGCCGCTACAGTACGCTCGAGTGTGAGAGCACATAACGCTAATAATAATAAATCCAGCTTTAGTTTTCCTTACCATAGGAGACTGACAGAGTGACTCACTAATCCCTCTAGTGGTCACATAAATCCTCCAGCCTGTCGATGTGAATAAATTCAGTTCATTTCGCTACAATCCAGTGTGTTGGCATCTTTGGCAAAACTTCATAACTCTAGAGATCATTTTAGGTATTTTTTTAAAATATTGGAAAGTAGAAAAACTACCTAGTCCTTGTAAAATACATAACACCTACCAGTGCTTGTGTGCTGAAGTTTCTCTTTTGTGTTTAGGTCTATTTGCTTGGTTGATGTTAAGTAACTCCATAATTGTCCCAGTTGACTGGTTTTAATGTAAAGGTCTCAGGTTGGTTTTTCCGTGAAAATCCTTTTGAGTCATTTAATGTTAGTAAATGACTGGCTCCGAGCACAACACTCACATGAACATGTGAGCATGCATTTTATATGACAATTGTTATCCCATCCTGTCCAGGGAAAACCACATGGGTTTACCCTCAATGTTGTGATAAATTGAAATAAAAAGTGTTCCCTAATGTGTTGACAGTAAATGTTTCCTCCATCTTAAGCTGATAAACCCTTTAAAAACTCTCTTGGATTATGTGTAACATGCATTGTCACAAAGCTTAAAGTTGGCCTGTGTTTCTGAGCTCATGAGTGATGCATAATTCTCATAGAACAGCAAAAAAAAAAACCAACAATTTTACAGAATATGATACATTTATGTACATTAAATAATTTAATAGCATTATCATGAAAGAAGTAAATAAAGTGCCAGCCATTAGTTTGGACTACTGTCTGGAAGCTTAGAGTTTACATTTAGGTGTTGCTGTCTTGAATATCTGGAGCCAGAAGTGACTGTATTTGTCCAGAAGTTTAAGGTGACCTAATGCTAATTCTACATTACAGTTGGGTAAACCTGTAAACTTCCTCACCCATTTGTGTAACAAAACCATTTGATTGTTTTGTTAGTGTTACATATCAACCACAACAACAGTCGATCTCACAGTCAGACTCAGCGGGCGAGCAGGCTGTTAATAGCACCATCCAAACCCTCACACGGCTGGTGTTACAGCTGCTCCATTTACTGTAAAATTGTAGAACTGAGCAGTAATTTACAGATGGAAACCGAAGACTTATTAGAGATTCCAAACACAAAAAGAGACCAGCTTGACTCCTGGAGAAAATAACTAACAAGGGTTGTTTTTGTTTTGTTTTTTCAGAGAGTTCAGTGTAAGCCTATGACTTTTAAAATCCAGCACTAGTAGTATTTTAGTAAATTATGTCAAGGTAGTTTGGTCTCAAATCAGACTTGCTGTTTTGTAATTACTGAAATATGTGGTTCTTCATGATGGATTTTAATTGTTAAGGAGTAGTGCATTACCACCGGAATAGCTGCAATTAAATGTAACTTTCTGCTTGTGATGTGCTGCTTTATTCACTAACTTCTACTTCTATTTGTATTATATTGCATTGAAAAGCTGTTTTTTAATGAGGTGTTCGCCTCTGCCACTGTGGCCTAAGCTTTCCCTCCATTACGTTTCTAAGATGGCGATTGTTGGAGCTGAAAATTGTCAATTTTTTAACTGTTTTATGTACACCCAGATATTTACAGCAATACGTTTTTACTATGCCTGACATACTTATTGTAAACATATTGTAATTAGGGTAACTTCGGGAGTACACTTTTGAGACACGATGCATGAGAGACAGAAGCTGGATTCTAGTGGCCGTCAGCAGTATTACACTTAAAAACACGTGCATCAGTGTCACATCCAAACTGTGGTTGTTGTCCTTTGCATTTAAACTAGACATACTTGGCTCAGACAGTAGCTGAGGCTAATATTTGTTGTCTCAACTGACATTTCTGACTGCAAGGTAAATGAATAGCTTATGACATCACTCTCACATAGGTCTCTGCTGATCCAGATTTTTTGCCCTATTTATTTAGGTGTTGATTTTACTTACAAACAAGTGGCTCCAGGCACAACAAACCCTGCCCCTTGCACGTATTGTAGCTTATTTTGGTATGGATCCAGCTGATGTCATCATGTCTATGGATGTGCTGATGTCACCGTATCATTTGCCTCTATATTTGTGCCAATTTTGAAGTAAATCGAAACAAAATTTATGTTTTTATAGACATTTGAAATTTCTCCCATCATAAGTAAATGGGAGACCAAAAAAAAGCTTAATTCACAAAAATTTTTTAACTTTGACCTACTTTTTCCAAAATATAACCACATCGATTGTGGGTCACTGGCAATTTATAAACTCAGTTTGGTATGAATTTAACCAATTGTTTGTTTTGCTGCTATAGACATGTGAAATTTCACCCATTGTAAGTAAATGGGGGGAAAAATTAAACAAAACAAAAAAAAAAAATTCCTAAAAAAATTAAACTTTGACCTACTTTTCCCAAAATGTAATGACGTCTATTCTGGGTGACTGGTAATCAATAAATCCAATCAACCAATAGTTTTGCTGCTAGTGTGTTCACAGACAAACAAATAAGCAAGCAAACAAACAAACGGACCAAAAATGATACCCCTTACCTCCCCTTTGGGGGGCAGGGTAATAAATTTTATTTTATTGGGCCACGACATTAACCCTCAAGTACCCAAACAGCCGCAGGTGATCAAAACCATCTACTGATTTAAGATGTTGAATAGCTTCTGTACCACTAATCCTATCAATACATGTCAATAAATAAGGGAAAATGCATCTAAACAGTCATCTTTTCATGGCTATCAAATATGATCCGTTTGGATGTTCAGAGAGTCGCAAGGTAACATGGAAACACTTATCTTCTGCCGCATGGATTCACTAGTAAAACCCATGGAGTTTGACGAATAAGTGGCTGTAGATATCTGTTTTTACATTCTCAAAAGACTCACTTTTCTTTGAAAAGTCTGAGTTACATTATTTTCTTCAATCATCAGTAAATTAAAATTACAAAAATACCTGATTCTCACTGAAAAATGTGGAATGCAGAGGTAATGTAATACATTGTGATGAATCGCTTAAGGAAGGTTAAAAGTGGAGAGGAATTCCATTATAAGCTGCCACAAAAAAAAAAAACAGCCATGAAATAAAACCTGCACATGAATTCAGCAGTGATATGACTCCAGAAACATTATATATAACAATAAAACAGATCATTTTCACAGTCTGCTGTTAGGTCTAAGGATCTGAAAATTTATTGTACTATTAATTATTGGCTGTAATTTTAATATTATTATTATCTTTTTCATTGTAATATGATGTTGTCATTGTTGTTGGTCATTATTATTTTTGTTTGTTTGTTTATTTGCTTGATTGGTCTTTTGTTTATTTGTTGTTTCCCCTTTCTTTCCATTGTGTCTTGTTAACTGTATCACTAATAAAAAAAAAAATAAAATAAATTATTGGCTGTAATAATGTCAACAGACCGATCAACTACATGACTCAACATTTTGCTGCAATTTCTTGTCTGATCTGATCTGACTGATAATATTTATCAGCGATGAAGTGAAAAAGCATAAAAAACCCAACACTATGTTTAAGCCATCTCTCCAAATCCTCTTCAGTTTTGACCACAGACTGTATTGCTTTGTCATCTGAGTTATTTCTGACCACATGATGGCACTGTTGCATCGGTTTGTAGATACACACATACACACTCGCATGACAGGTCAATCCAGTGTATTGTGCTTTCTTGTTGGCATCTGCATGTAATCAATATAAAAAAGGAGCAGAAAAGGATATAGAGGAGATGAAAGGAGGAAGAAGTCTTCTCTGGAAAGTAAAGTAAAAAAAAATTGAGAAAAGCTGAAGGGTAAAAAAAGAAACACAAAAACCAGGAAAAATAGGATAAATACATAATTTTCTAAACTAATCATCCACTTGCACTTGACTTAAGCCCAAAAGGAGAATGTGACTTAATGAAGAAGTTTAGAGTTGAGGGTATGAGTGGAAAGGAGGGATTCTGACAGGCAGACTGAGGGAAGAGCGAGGGAGGGAGGGAGAGGCAGAGAGTTAGTGGATAAAATGAGAGAGCAGCTCTGGCTCAGCCACAGCGCCTTACTGCCAGGCGAGCGAAGGAACGAGTCCAGGAAACACCGACAGTGCAGTCAGACCTCTCCAGCTGTGGTGGGATCTTCTGCAGCATGAGCTGAGCTTGTGGATGTTTGGACCTGTCTTCACGTGGAGGCTCCAGGATTTATTCTCTAACTAACCTGTAACAGTGTATGAGTGGAGACCGTCAGGACTCGCAGTGGGACAGCCACAAACAGAATATCTGGATTTTTGTAGTGTTTTATTGAGATGAAGACTGTTGAGCATCATGTTCATACCTACTCTTTTTAACATGATAACCTGCAACAGTTTGGACTGTGTTTGAGCAGCAGACTGAGTTTCTTTTCAGTTGTGTGTGTGCAGGTTTAATGTGTGCGTTAGAATGAGTGTTCCCATGTTGAAGATCGGCGCGGTGCTCAGCACCATGGCTATGGTAACTAACTGGATGTCCCAGACTCTGCCATCACTGGTTGGACTTAATGGAACCATCATCTCCTCTGAGGGCACACATGAGCGGATCGTCAGCGTATGTATTATGTAGAAACACATACACAATGTATGGGGAGATTTCAGGTTTTATCATCAGAGGTGGATTTTTCACTCTCAAAACACATTTAAACAAAGACTGGGTGATAAAACAATAATGATAAGTAGCACAGTATATATAATGTTTTTATTACACTGATTTTAATTGTAACTAACAGTAATTTTATTTTTCTTTTGACTTTTGGTTTTTATTGTCTGCTAAAACACAAATGTTTCAGTGCTTCACATGATGTTTCTCATGCCCATTACATTAGAACTATCATTAAATCAATATCATTGTGTCTGAATATCCTTCCTCCAAATTTCTGAAATGTTGCTGCTTGACAAGTGTCTGTCAATCATAAAGCAGAGTTAAAAAAGTGCTATTTCTTCAGCTTTTATGCAGCTCAAACATTAACCTTTAAACTTGAGAGAATGATGATTTGACATTTACTGTGATAATCATCGTTATTGACTGCTAGAAAATTTTTATATTTTGTTTGCCATAACCGAGCCGTGTAGTAGTTATATGTAGTTATTATCCATATTCTGTATGCTTGTCAGTCATCAGAAATCTTTCACACTCTCAAACATCATTGTCAAGCTGCAGGTTAGGTTCTACACAGGTAACTGTATATCTCACCAATGAGCTTTTGCATGTTTCTGTCATTTGTTGTTGCACCCACAGTGTTGTCAGTGCTCACAACTCAGTAAGCTGTCTGTGTGACGCAGCAGCTGTCATTTGATTGAAGTAAATACCTCTGACTGTAGAAATGTGTCAAATTTCAAGGATCAACACATTCAGGATTACATATACATGTAGCTCACATGAAGCACAGTTTTTAATGTGTTTATTAGTGCAGAAAAAGCACAGAAGGCGAACGCATTTGGAAAAAAAAATGAATGTGCATTCCACATTTGAGCAATAAATAGCGCTAATAAATAAATATATATCCTTTTCAGTTAATATGAGTCACTTGTACAGTAGGCTGAACACAAACATGTTGGTTTCACTATCCCTGAGAGGACACTTACAGACATAATGCATTTACAAAGCCATAACTCAAACATTAACAACCTTAACTCTAAAATATGATCTTATTTTATAGCATTCTGGTGTAGAGTGGTTTCCTTGGATCCGTATATCATCTACAGTAAATTTGTACGATGATAAAATACAGATGTTGCCCTGTAGTAAGAAATATACACACAGTCTGGCCAAAAAAAGTCACCACCTGGATGCTTTTAGTTCAGATCCTTCCATCAGAGAATTACTCCAGTGGTTAATATATTTCAACTACAAGGTCTTTAACCCTTTAACTGATGCAGCGAGGAGCTTTTCATCTCTTAAACAACCATCAGTTTGTAAAGAGAGTAAAGGTTGGACTGTGTTTCAATGGAAATGTGGTCTGATGAGTCCAAGTTGACCCTGATCCGGTGTCATGGACACATCAAAGTGTGCTAGTAGAGGCAGATGAAGTGTTTACCCATCATGCTTAGTGCCTTTAGTACAAGCCTGTGGGGGCAGTGCTATGATCCGGGGTTGATTCAGTTGGCCAGGTCTAGGTTCAACAACAGTATGTGTCTGTAAAATAAAATCAGGTAAATATACTAAATGATCACTTCTGAACATCTCCCCCTCTTTTTTTTTAATTTATTTTTTACGTATTCCAAGATGACAACACCAGGATTCATCAGGGTCAAATTGTTATTCATTAGCCACTTGTACACAGAGATCCCGGAAAAAAAGGTGAGATGGTGATCCCACCTGTTTACCCCCATTGACTGATTTCCACAGCCAAGCCAAAAAAGTAACAGAGGTGAGACAGGCTGGACTTTTACACAGCGGACCTGCATTCCAGAATCAAAGGGGCGGTGATGCCGTGCAGTGTATAGTGTGACGTATAACTTGCACATTGGAAATACCCCGAGCATAGCGATGTTGCTAACCTCTCCAGAGTCAGCCCATCTTTCACCATTCCACAAATGTTAGCATGGATAGAGTCCTCTGCCCAAAGTGACGACAGCTCACAGATCTCGGCGTCTCCCCAGTTCAACATCTTTCTGGTCATTTTGATATGTTTGTTTACTGTACAGGACCGGCGCTCATTTTTAAATCGCACACGCAATACGTCATCAAAACGTCACACCTTGGTAACAAACGAAGAAGAGGTGTTTCTTTTACATAGCATTCCGGAATCATGATTCCACGGCTCTGTTACTACCTCCAGAGGTGTTACAGAGCCGTGACAGAGGTGGGGCCAAATGATCCACCGTTTCGATTACACAGACGTTGTTCCGGAATAAAGGTGAAATATTCCCGTAACAGAAGTGCTGTGTAAAAGAGGCTAATGATTCATTCAGGGAGCTTTTCTACAGGCTAGGGAGTACTCTGATCTGACTACTGGACTGAATTATCAATACAAAATATATGAATATGAATGCAACTATAGACTGAAATTAATGAGACATTTGTTGTGACATTGCATAAGCTTTGCATTGTATGAATAATGCCACAGCAAGCACATCCCATAATCAAAGCTAATGGCAGTCCAAAACATAAGTATGCATGAGGTTTGTTTTTTTTGTAGTTGGGCAGAATAGAATGTAATATTCAACAACCACTTCTACTCCCAAGGAATAGTTGTGGATTGAGCAAGCCTGCACACCCATAAGTTACTTAACCTTTGGCCTTTCACCTTTTTTCTTGTGTCTTTGTATTTACCTAAAATAAAGGATTGTTACTAATTAGGCATACATATACACACTTGTTTACCAGCGCATTATATTCATCATATTTGTAATCTAACCCTAAAATCAAGTCTTTACTAGAGATAGAACAGTTAACTTGTTTGGCCAGTAGGACATTTTAATTTTGTAGGTATTGACAGAATCTATACACTTCCTCATGGGGTTCTTGATGTGGTCCTGGTAGTCTGGAACCTCTTTGACGCCCTCTTTAACAGGCTGAGCAATGTTATGTTTGACTTCTAAACTAGAATGACTAACTGTGATTGAAATTTTTAGAATAAAAAGTAAAATTGCACAATCTGATTTTTTTTTCTTACAGTTAATGTGATGTTAAGTTCCAGATTTGTTGATTACTTCCTCTTGAGTCCAATGGTCACTTACCCATGTTCATATATTTATATATTTAGTTATTTGGTTCAATTCAACCCTTGTCCAATTTCTATTAAAATGACAAGTGAATTTCTGTGATGCATTTTTTCTTTGAGAGAATGATTTTTGCAGATTAATTGGATAGAAAAATGAACTCTCGTTTGACGTGTAACCCTAAAAAGTGGAACCTCAATTAATGTCCCCGCAGTGACACTGGTCCTCCTGGGTCAGTGTGCATTCAGGTTATAGTCCCCACTCGTACAGTGGAGTCAACACATACACGGGGTAATAGGATTGCTGTCTCTGATGTACTGGGGTGATATTTCTCCTGGGGAAGGCTGACTCACCCGTGGGACAGCCAGCAATTTGTTGCCCTAGCAACACCCCTGCAACCCCACACACACGTACAGTAGCCGGACCAATGCACACACACACACAGCAGCACTTCTAAATCAGTATATATAGCTGCTGTGTGTATGTGTGTTTGTTTTGTACTTCTAAATCAGTATATATAGCTGCTGTGTGTATGTGTGTTTGTTTCTGTGTATTTGTGTGCGCTTCTTGCATGATTTAGCTCTCTGGCTCGAGACGAAGCTCACAGCTGCTGTATGGCGGTACTTTGCAAGTTCAGCAAAGTACATGCAAGTCGACGCCTACACACAAGTGCACACACAACCACTCACAGACGCAAGAAGTGGCAGAGAACAGATGGAGATGTTGAAGGTGAATGGCTATGCTTCGTCAAAAGATGATAGGCAGCTTATAGAGACATTATAAAATCTGTTCAAATCTGGCTTAAAACTGTAAAAATGCATATACAGTAGAAAAGTTCAGCTTGGAAATAAACATCACCAAGACAAAAAATGTATTACAAAACCTTGACCAGAACAGCTCATTCTGTTGTTTAGACCATGTTTCAGGCTTGGCAGAACACGATTTTATTAAATCTATTTAGTTAATAATGCTATATCTTTACTCTGATTAAATGTACCAGCAAAATGAGACAGTTATACAACCTTAACAGCCTTAAAATACACTAATAAGTCAGTTACATATAGCTTTAGAGATGTACAGATGGGTGCTTCTATGAAACTGGGTTCATTTTGGTACCTGGCACTTTGACAGCGTTTTAGACCCAATAGTAAAAGAGAAATGTAGACATATTTCCCTCCAGGTTGTACCTAATGATGATCTTAGATAAATGCAAGAAATGTATACTCTTGCTCTGATCCATCCCAAAATGAATGAGTTTTTCATAAAATGTTGGGTCCAAAAATAGGAGCAAAATTGGGACAGGAAAAGCTACCAAGGTATCAGTGCATTTGATCTGGAAACATGGCTGTAAATGGTCTTATATGCCACTCTAAATAAACTTTGACGACCTTAGTGGTTTTTCTAATCCAGACGTGCAGGGTTTTCATGAATCTCAGTCTCATTCCAGGTTTCGTATGTAACCCATCATGTCCACTTGCGTTACACGCAGAACCTGTCCATTTAAACACAAATAAATTGTGAGTGATTTTGCAACAGCGGCCATTTTTGTGAAACACTCTGCCTTGGATAATTAGACTCCCAAAATGTACCTGTGAGAGAATAAAAAGATATTCAGAAAAATAGTAGCATGTAATTTTTGTGTCCTTTTTACTGTGTTACATGTGGATTTTTGTATAAAAATTATATAAAAATGTGTTTTATCTGAAAAATAGTTTCTCTTTTATCTCAGTAAATATTTATATTTAAAGTAGACCCAAAGTGCTTCCAAACTTGCTTCATAGCATTCGTTTCTGGTTTGAATTTTTAGCCCTCATGTCCTGTTTTTAGGACCAGTTTCATAGAAGCACCCAGATACATAACCCTGTTCACCATAATGTGGATATTTTGCAAAACAGATATTTTTCTCTACATTTTAGCCTCTCTTCCACACATTAAACACTTCCAAAACACTTTCAAACTAACACTAAATGAAACTTATGTGTTGCTACTGCTCAACTTTATGACAGATAAAATCCACTGCATTTGATGTATTCAATATTATTATCTGTGTTTAAAGTTAGCTACAAATACTAGTTTTTCCAAACATTTGTACTGATAGTTAAGCAATTATTTTCTGTTGTACAGACAGGGTTTTGGTTTTTGTTTTAAATGAAGGAAAATAGTCATTGAGAAAAATATCTGTAGTAATGTGGACAAGACAGCAGATTATGTTAATCTCTCAAGGGAAATTCATGTCTTTCAGCTCATGAAAATAAAATAAAATCTGAAAATAAAAAATGCGGGGTGAATGATTTACAGCTGCCTTTTCCAAATGTTAGGTCACAACCAAAAATGGTTCACAGAGCTGTTTTTATTAAGTTATGAACTGTAAAATACATAAAAATACGATACATGGGCTCATTTTCTTGATTAAAATAGTACAAGAGTGTCCTGTGGAAGAGTGTATAAATGCAGCCTTATGGGAAATACATATAGAATGGAACAAAAATTATGTAAAAGATGCAAAAAGATATAAAATATGAAATGAGATGTAAAATATGTAACAACATGAATATAATATAAAGATATGCATGTATTATTTTGAAAATTAGGGTCCCATGGAGACCTTTAGTTATTGCGGGGGTCTTAAACTGAAAGCACTGAATTGTAAGTGTATTGGACGCAGTCGAGATGAAGGCTCGTCTATGATGTTTGTTCCTGTGGCGGGTTTAGGAAGTGCATTACTGTCACCAGAGTTAACATCTTGGTTTAAATCTGCAACCTCACCACTAGATGTCACTAAATATCACACACTGGACCTTTAACTCTATCTGTGGCAAGCAGGTTACATAACACGTCTATGTTTTTGGGTCAGTGGTTGATGGATGTGATGGGTGGAGAGAGAGAGTCAGAGTGAATGAAGACAGGAAGTGGTGATAGACAGAGCAAAACCATGAATTCACAGGCATAAAGAATTTTATTCTAACTAGTCCTTTGACCCATGGGGATCCACGGGTTCTAGATATGGTAGTTTTTATGCTGTTGTTTATTCGTGCATGCTGAACCGCATTTGTCCAGCAGTCACCGACAAAGTGTTCTGGGCATAGTTGTAAGGTTACTATATTCCAAAATTCCTAAAATCTCCCAAAATATTGGTCCTATCAACTTGCCATTTTCGTTAGTCTGTTCCTTGACCAAAAATACATAAGTATGACAAACTGCAGCAGTCAACACACACACACACACACACACACACACACAGAGGCCACTTTGCTTTTATGATATAGATTATTTCATGGCAGTTATGTTCTAATGTTCTAAATCACCATGGATGGATGGATGGATGGATGGATGGATGGATGGATGGATGGATGGATGGATGGATGGATGGATGGATGGATGG
>JAPQRP010000001.1:26582450-26593210 GCA_037367295.1 Apogon hyalosoma | reverse complement strand
GATTGATATCAGAAGAGATGCTTCTTTTCTTAGGTTCAGTGTTTGAATAGAATAGAATAGAATAGAATAGAATAGAAAACTCTATTATCTGTTCCAAGTAAAAACAGAAATGTCTCTTTTGTCATGGCTGTTAGAATGTAAAAACCACACTCAGGCATTAAAAACACCCCAACACAATTAGACACACGTGGGAGGGGTCCTCAGTGATAAGGGTGGTTTTCCTCATCACTGAGCGTCTGTACAGTTCACACAGAGGGGGTTGGACTGTCTGAGTAATTTTACTGGCCTGATTTATTATTCTGGATAGTTTTGTTTTGTGTTTGATGGTGAGGAAGTTGAACCAGGTTGACATGTTATAGGTGAGGATGGATACAATGAGTGACTGGTAAACAAGGGTTAAAATGTCTTTGCTGATGTTAAAGGTTCTGAGTTTTCCGAGCAGGTGGAGATGCTGCTGTGCTGTTTTGTAGACAGAGTCTGTGTGTTGTCCAAAGGGCAGGCAGGTGTCAAACTCTGTCCCAACAAATTTAAAACTCACCTGCTCCACACAGACATGGATCTGCAGAGGTTGGAATAGATCTGATGGGCTTTTCCCTGAGGATCCACAGCATCTTTTGCTCTTTTGTTTTTGTGAGACTTAGCTCTAGTGAACTTTCAGCAAAGATTTGGACCAGGATCTGGACCCCCTGCTGGTACTGTGTCAGAGCCTGGGTGTCTGTAATATGTGCAACCAGGGCCATGTTATCTACATACTTTTGTCTGTTCTGGGCTTTTTAGTAAAGAGGATATTAACTCTGGTCCATACTCAAACATGGTAAATGAGGGTAATACACATTAATAATGGATACCAGCCACTATTAAATGAAAAAAGGAGAAGATGATGAATTTCCTTCTGAGCTTCAACATGGTGGTGATTAGACACTAATGAAAACATAATTATGAATATCATCCCCATTTGTTTCAAGAAGGATAAGTGTAAGGCACATTTACAGAGTGCCACAGATTGATGTCATCTCTTTAATGATGTAGGAAGGGTCTAATGGGTCTAATTGTGGAATCAAAATATAATATTAATTATTGTAATTTCATTAGTGTATAATCACCTGAAAATAAGAACTGTTATGTTTTCTTTACCCTAAAATGAATTATTTCTACAATAGCTCAGAATGGACATCCTCTTCTTTTTTCATTTAATTGCGAATGGTATCCAGTATTAATATGAACTACTGTCACCTCTGTTTAAGTTTGAACTGACATTAATAAAAAGTCAAGAATGTGTAGGCAAACACTGGCTGTAACGACTGTGCAATGCAGACCAGGGCCTCCGTTACCTCATAAGTGTTCGTGATTATTGAGATAAGTTAAATGAATAAAGAAGTAAGTTAAATGAATGTGGAGTCGATGGATTCTTTATTTTGAGGGGGACTGGCCATCATACCTGTGTATGAACGAACGAATGAATGAATGGTTTATTTTTGGTTTGTACATTAATCATTGCATATAGTACAATAATTATAATAAACATAAAAACCAAAAAAAAGGAATAGGCTAGAAGCAAAAGCTTATTTTGTGCCTCTCCTTTTCCCCTGATACACTGTTTACATTAAATCAAATGTGTACAGCGTCGAGCATTCTCATGATAACAAAAGAATCAACAACAATAACACCATATCTACCATCTCAACTTAATAGTCCTCAATGATTTTATACTTAAGGCATTTTTTTAAACTTTCTCAGAGAAGTGAACAACTTAAATTCATCATCAAGTCTATTCCATAATTTCACACCCACAACCCGAATCCATCTAGACTTCACATTTGTCCTCACTTTCGTACATTCAAAAATATAAAGACCTTTTAAATTATAGTTATTCTCCCTTAATTATTAAGAAATCTTGAACTGTATTTAGAACAATATTATGTTTTACTTAATAACTCATCTCTAATATTTTAATATATACAATATCTTGCAATTTTAAGTTGAATAAATAAATTATTAGTTGCTACAAAATATCCTATTTCATTAATTAGTCTAATAGCTCTTTTTTTGTAATTTTACTAATGTATCTATAATAGTTTTTCCTGCATTTCGTCATATTTCTGTACAATATGTGAAGTAGGGTATAACCCAAGAACAATATATCATGTATAGGCTGTTTTTGTTCAGTAAGTCCCTTGTTTTATACTATATGCCTATAGATTTTGACACTTTACTTTGAATATACTCAATATGGGGTGTAGAGAGATAATTTTAGCTTAATATAATGAACAATGTTTATTTGTATTTTAGTTGTAAATGTAAATGTGGAGGGTTGGGGGACAGAGGAATGACATGCAGCAAATGTCCTCAGGCTGTGATTGAACCCAGGTTTCTGATAAAGCCATGGGTTATATGGGATGCATTCTACCATGTGAGCTACCAGGCCGTCCGACCCTGTTTAAGAACTCACAGACCAAACCACGGTACCTGAATAGTAGGGTCAGAAATAATTTATTATATGAGGCCTTTGTGTCATGGACATATTTATAGGAAAAACTAAATATTTATTCTTGTTGTGTTATTTGTGAGTGTGATGGTTTTATCCATTCAACCAGATCCAGCCATCTGTCCATCCATCCATATGTTCAATCCAAACCTGAATCCACTGCCAGCCTACCTGACAGAGAGCCTTTTGCACTTTTAGGGACCACTGTAGGTGAGGCTCTGGTAAAGCTGGTTGGCAGTCGGTTGCAGTCTAAACTAAATGTCAAACCAGTCTTTATTCAGAGCTAAACCTTTAATTCAGACTTCATTTTGTGAGGCCGCCTGGCTCTCTAATGTCCAGGTAATTAAACGTAGGGAGATGTGACTGATGTCTTGTTCAGGAAGAATTGATTGTTTATCTCTCTGAGTGCAAAGACAAAATTAGAAGTTAATGAAAATGTGTTAGATGAGCCGCTCTGTAATTTACAACTTTAATTCTGTTGGTTGCCCTTTAGACAAATTACCTCTGGCTCTTTCTATGGCCATTACCTGTAAGTACATTTCACTCAGCCAGTTTTGGTCTGCCTGCACTTTTAGGGTTCCCCTCCCTCAGGCGAAATGACACTAAACCAGAAACGCCAAATGTCACACTGCAGCGGCTTCAGCAACAAAGAAAGCAAGAAATGCTGAACACAGTGGTAAATTAGCAAACAGTAAACACAACACAGTGTTGTTAGAGGCATATAAACATTATGGAATAATATATCCATAATTAAAAAGCATCACATGGTATATGAACCGGACAGGGGATCCATAATCAGGCATCCAACACCCACACATGCAGACATATAACGCCTCAACTCCCCAAATCGAGCGCATTACAGCCTTGCCTTCCGATAAATCCATTCAGCCTTTCATCTTTTTCGCCGGGCAATTACCAACATCACAGAGCACTGGGGTCTGATTTTAAGTTTTTATACAGTTAGTTTATTTTGTGTGTGCTCTTGTTGTTCCTTGGGGGGGGGGTTCCACAGTCGCAAGCTTTTGCACTAAGATACAGAACTGGTGAATATTTATAGGATGTGCAACTACAGAAAATGTATCAGCAACACATGGACAGAATGGAACAAGGGAGTTGGAGATGGGGGGTGGTCAAACCAAGATATGAAGACAGTCACATAAGAGTAGGTAGATGAAAGGCCTGTAGAGGAAAACCAAAATGAGGAAAGGAGGGTGTATTCCTATGGGAAGGAGGGAGGGGTCTACTGAAGGGGGAGTAATGGGCATGTAAAGGTTATAGGCAGAAAGAGGGAGGGGATACATGTGAACCAGGAGGCTACAAAGTAGAAAGGGATGGAGATGAAGGAGGTGACATGGCAGGGGAGGGACTGAACACCTCTGCTTTTCCCTATCTAACGGGTCGTGACATTCTCAGGTTTTTTGTCAGAATAATTATTCATACATATTTAATGAATTAGCAACTAGAATCACTACATATGCCTCAGTAAAGTGTTGAAGTTGCAGTTTACACCCACGCTGTTCAGCGCTGATATAATATATTCACTGTAGACACGCAGGAAATGATGAATGCTAATGATGAGCTCTTCACTAAAAGTATCTAATGGGGTTTGAAATACAGCTGTGGAAGTAATTATTAGAACATTAGGAATCCGATACGGACCCTAAACAGCTGGATCTGGATCAGGTATTGGTGACTAAGGTGCTGCTCTGCTCTGCTATAGTTTTTACTGTGGTGCAAAATTTTGAAATCAATAAATCAGTAAAAAGTTACCACTTGATAATTTCTGCAACAAGTTCTTTAACCTTTGAACTGATGCATTGAGGAGGTTCTCATTTTTAAAACAGCCAACAGTTTATACAGAACATAAAGATTGGACTGTATTTCATGTGGTCCGATGAGTCCAGATTGACCCCGTTCCAGATTGATGAAGCGATTACCCATCATGCCTAGTGCCTACAGTACAAGCCTGCGGGGGCAGTGTTATGATCTGGGGTTGATTGAGTTGGTCAGGTTTAGGCTCAGTGAAGTCAGCTGACTACCTGAACATACTGACTGACCAGGTCTGAACATCAGTGGATTATTTCTTGGCTGATGACACAGGCATATTCCAAGACGACAACGCAAGGATTCATCAGGCTCAGATGGTGTCAGAGTGGTTCAGGGAGCATGAGATTTCATTTTCATGCATGGATTAGACACCACAGAGTCCAGACCTGAACCCCACTCAGATTCTATATGTTGTGGATAGGAATGTAATGATTACCACTATATTGATAAACCACAGTAAAATTTCCGATAGTTAGTATTACCATTTCAAATTCTAATTTTCAGCAAAACCGTGCTTAATTACCGCACTTTGAAAGATTCATGGTGATGCAGCCTCTGAAAACATGTTGGAAGGCACCCACATGGACAGCGTAGTTGTGGAGAGCTAGAGATGTATCAGTATGAAAAATTTATATCATGGTTATTGTGACCCAAATTATCACGGCTATCATTATCATCACGTATTGTTGAAAAGTGCTCAAAATGTTCAAGAAGTGCTTATACACACACTGGAAGAACAAATAAAATAACACGCACAATCCCCCTTCACGGAGACCATCTTCAATTAGTTTCCCCTCAGCATCCTTTAAAAATACAAAATACGTCCAGGCTTCCGAGTTTGTGTGTGTGTGGGGGGGTCTCTGGAGCGCTGTCCGTGTGGGTGCCTTCCGCCATGTTTTCAGAGGGTGAACACTGCAAACTGCGCATGTGCGCCTGGAGTGCTGCTGCTTCTCCAGGAAATGAGCAGTATCACCCTGAGTCTTTCAAAGTGCAGTAATTTAACACGGTTTTAATGATGAGTAGAATCTGAAACGATAATACTAACCGTCTGGAGTTTTACCGCTCCTGGATGTTTTTCTTTTTCTTTCTTCAGGTTAGAACATGTAGCAGGTGGAACTAATGTTTTAGAGTTGGAGCACCCTGGACTCCTTTTTGGATACATACAACAAACACATCTACTGCCACGGTGATCTGTCACTAGACTAGACAAAGAGTTTAAGTTTGGAGAATGGACAAGGATTTGACTGGAAAGGAAAATGTGCAATGTTTCTGTTTTTGTACAGTTTGCACTTAAATGTTCTGAGATGCACAATGGAAACAGGCTCAGTGACCCACCAATATTGTTCAAATGTTCATCTTTGTTACCAAAATGTGTTTGTTGTTCTAAAAAAAAGTAACTTTATTATCATAGTTGTAAGATAATTGCACATTTCCTATTTTTATTTGGAAAAATATTGTCTCAGGGAGCAGTCTTGTTGAGTTTATTTGTATTATTCAATAAAAAAAATTGAAGTTATTTTTAATTTGCACAAAACATTATTCATGGAAAAGCAAACAGTATTATTACAATATTGATGTTTCTGTCACTAAAAGTTATAATTTCACCACTGTTACAATGCTGTTGGGGTTGAGGGGGGCCTGGAGATTTTTCATCCTCCAAAGGGGGGTCCGACATAAAAAGACTGAGAACCACTGCCCTAGAGGAAGAAAGCGGTATTGCATGAAAGACTTCTAGGCTGGCAGCTGGTTAGCATGAGAACTGCTGGAGGTATGGCTGCAGATTTATGTGTTATGCATGAAGTGTAACTCCACCCACTGCAGGAGAAAGTGCTACAGAGACTAAAAGAGGCTGAGAGGAGGATGAGGAGGAGGAGGAAGAGGAGGAGTTGAAAGTCCAGGTGTGTGTGTCAGGGTTGGCTGAGGGACATCCATCCACATGACAGAAAATCACAGTGAGGGTCACTTTACATGGCTTCTATATTTACAATGTTCTCACCGCTTTACCTTATCTACAGTTCTTTCCCACAGAGGACTGAAGTCTTGTACTGCTCTTCAATGCAATCAGACTCACCTGAACAATCACAGCGATTCTGCTGACCCCTCAAGTGTCCATTTCACTCGTGTACCTGTGTAACATTGGGCTTTCAACACATTGGTTCACATCCAAACATAAAAAAAAAAACCCTGCTGATCAAGGCAGTGGTAAAAGACGTTCAAATGTGGGTTAAGTGTTTCCGGACAGTGATGTAACAACTTCAGGACAGTTGACCTGAACATCTCAGCTTAAAAGCAGACTTTACACAGAGGTGATAATGGTTATTATCATCTAGGTGGAAAGTCTTAAGGAGATGGTGTGTTGATAAAATGCAGATTTTTCTATTATCAACAGCATTAGTTCAAGGTGTAATTTGATTTACTGTCTGCAGGAAATAAATAAACTGCAGCCAAACAAAGATCACAAATACCAACACAATTTGCAAATCACACAGTGTCATTTGTAAGGCTGATAACAGGGAATACATGACCTTCTGAACCTGTTTGTCCTGCGTTGTGGTGGACCATGGAAGATCTTTGTCCTGATAAGGAAAAACAAAAATTCACACCGCATCAGCTAGGACGGATCAGGCTGTCGTCAAAGATCTGGTCCTGTACAGGTCATGAAGATTGTTACCCTGCCCCCCGAAGGGGGAGGCAAGGGGTATTGTTTTTGGTTTGGTTTGTTTGTTTCATTCTTTCTTTGTTTCTTTGTTTACACTCTAGCAGCCAAACTATTGGCTGAATTCATACCAAATTGGGTTTATAGATTGCCAGTCAAAAGTAGGTTAAAGTTCAAATTTTATGAATTCTTAAAATCTTTTTTTTCCCCCATTCACTTATAATGGACAAAATTTCAAATGTCTGTAGCACCAAAACTATTAGTTGAATTCATACCAAACTGGGTTTATAGATTGCCAGTGACTCAGAATAGATGTGGTTACATTTTGGGAAAAATAGGTTAAAGTTCAAATTTTTATGTTTTTTTTTCTTATCTTTTTTCCCATTTACTTATAATGGGTGAAATTTCAAATGTCAATAAAAACATCAGTTTTTTTTTTCAATTTACCTCAAACTTGGCACATAGAGGCAATTGATATGCTGACATCAGCACACACATAGACATGATGACATCAGCTGGATCAATGCCAAAATAAGATACAATCTGTGTGAGGGGTGGGGTTTGTTGTACCTGGAACCACTTGTTCAGAGATGTACCAGGAATTTTGCTGCCCACCTTCACAATATCCTGTAAGTCACTTTTCTATTTAATAGGAAGTGACCCATCCTAGTAGATAAAATAAAAGGCATCAGATTCAATATAACAAGAATAAATAATTTTCATAATCACAGTGTCGACATTAAAACTGCAGTTTATGGTAAAAAAATCCCGTGCTGATGTGTTTTCTTGCACTTAGCATCAATCTGGGGCTCAAACCACAGTGGCTATGAATACTCACACTGATCCACCAGTTCAGCAGCAGGGGAGATGACCACATGATTTCTCCTAAAATCAATGAACATCGCTTTTGTTTTTGATGCATTGATGTTTAAGGAGGATGATTCACACCAGTCAGTGAAATCAGTCACTGTCTGTGGTAATAGGCTTCAGCACAGTTTAGTCAGTTTGCAGCACAGAAAACATGTTTTAGTGTTTAGTATCACTGGGAAACTCTTCTGTTATCACACTGTTTTAGGTCATTTCTTGAATATTTTAAAGCAGAAATGTTAAAAAAAATAGTTTCTTTATTCAACTGAAGTATTGTCACACTAAAAGAAATTACACTTTAGAAAATGTTTTTAAGCGAAGTGTGGGAACGATGATAGATAAGGAGTGGCAGGGATTATAAACAAGTTGTGTGAGAGGCTGTTGAGTTTCCTGGATGTGTTGTTGTGTTTGCTTGTACGCGGGGGTGTGAGATGTTCTGATGAGATGATAAGATTTTTGTCTTCTCTTTTGACACTTGTTTCAGTCCTCCTTCTTTCCTATTAGATCCAGCTCCTCCCTTTATCCAGCAAACTACATTTTTGTGGTGATTCGAAGGGTGAAAAGACGTCTAAGTGTCAAGAGTAAAACAAAGATTAAAAAAAGGAGTATATGAGAAAAACCCTTGCCACAACACTCAGATGTGAATGGATGTAGTTAATATTGATCTTCTTTCGTGCTCTGACAGTCCATGTTTTCTCCCCCCCCACAGTTTATATTTATCCAGTGAAAGAAATGTTTTCTAAGTGAAAGGCTTTAGTCTGAGTTATTAAAGTTAACAAAGACTGAATGAAACTAGCAGTGGAAAACATCATCATGTTGACTGAAGTAAAAATGAGTTTCCCTCAAACAAAAACTAAATGTAAAATGAGCCAGAACAAAATGTAATTGCAGATGAGATCAGTTTTGTTTTAATTTTCAGCCATTGCATTTAGCTTTTGATTTAGCTCTAATTGGGTCTGGAGATGTTCACGGATCATGGTGTTTGAGAATAAAAGCACAGCACAGACTTTTCAAGGTTCAAACATCTGCTTAACTAAGGTTTGTGTTGAGTCTTTTTGTGCTGGAAGCTGGTCTTTTTTGTGTCAGTTACTTCCGTTTCTAAGCGAACAGGGATGTGTATCCAATTGTTAAGTCTGATGTCACTGTGTCATAAAACTAATTTCCGGGTCCAAACAGTCTGTAAGAGTGGGGCCTATGTGTTTGTTTACTACAACTTCCCCTTTTAATAAGGGACCAGATTGGGTTCAGAAGGGGCTCGGTTCAATTATTTAACTCAAATACAGTTATTTTCTTCCCAGAGTCAGTGTTTAACCTGCAGTACATTTTAATATGGAACCGGCTCGACTCGACTCGGGTACCAGGTACTATTCCTGGAGACCGTTTTTCATTACAGGATAGTACTAACTTTACAGTACCTGGACGTCATAGCAATGCAGTGCATTACTTCCGTGTCGTCTGTTCAGAGAGTTGCTGATAAACTCGCTCGTTGTGTGTTGTCTCATCAAGCTCATGCTGAATTTTTACGTCAGCCATCAAAGACTGAATCTCCTCAACCGACCGTGGTGTAGTTTTGCGGGCTGTCATAATGTGGATTAACCTACCGCTATATTTACTGTCAACTTCTGCATCTGTTTTTGTAAAATGGCAGGTCACAGAGACAACTGTCTGACCAATCAGCGGTCTGTAGTGTTTATACATCATGCTCTAGTGTCTAGTGCAGAGGTGATACCAAAAAACTAGCACCGGGTACCAGATTCTAGGTCCTTTTTCGTAATGGAAACGCAAAAAGGCTAAGTCAAGTCGAGCTGGTAAAACGTAGTGGAAACACGACATAAATACTCTTTAAGCTCCTGGTGTATTTATATCAGTGCATCGCCTCATTGTGTGTGTTTACACAACTCATTACTTTATTTACCTTCAGCTTAACTTGACTGCACAGATAAGGGCTGACAAATCAAACATGAAGTGTGAAGATGTGACAACCCATAAGAGCCTTATTCGACATCAGGTAACATGATTTAACTAACGCTCTAACATTATCTAGCACCAAACATTTTTTTTTGTCTTTTATTAAGATTTATAGTTTTACTCATCAGTTTCATCCACTTCCTCTGCTCTTTATTATAACATTTAAAATGCAGGGTACATACAGGTGCTTGCAATCCTTGAAAATGCTTGAATTTCACTGTTGTGTTTCCAAGGTCTGAAAAGTGATTGAATTTTAGTTTAACCCATAAAGACCCAGTGCTACTTTTACAGCGGTTCTCAAATGAATTTTTATCTATATTTAATCTTTATTAAGTGATTTATCACCATTTATTATAATACTGTCCTCTGCATTTTGTGATTTTTCACTGAAAATCAAGTATTTGCCTATATTTAATTCACTGATCATGTAGATGTTCATTAAAGCTCAGATTAAAGTTGAGGGTTATTATATCAAAAAATGAAGAAAAGTGACTTTTTCGGTAAAATCTATCATTAACTGAACACAAACCCAGTGTCTCCATCCACTTTCATTGATCCAACTCCATGGGTTTTACTGGTGAATCAATGTTGTAGAAGATGACAGTGTTTTCACGTTCACTACGAAGCCTCTAAACGTCCAAATGGGTCATATCTGATGACCATGAAAAGATGAAAAACTGCATTTTACACCAATTATTAACATGTATTGACAGGATTAGTGGATCAACAGGTATTAAACAGTTTAGAGTGGTTTGGTTAGTTGTGGATGTTTGGGTCTTTATGGGTTAAAGGGGTCATATTTTGTTTTTTTAAATGGAATTATGCATGTTTAAACATTTCCCTGTGGTCTACATAAACTGTAAATGTTATGCTTGGGTTCGAATTCTTCATTAATTCAACTCCACAGGTCCATCTTCAACCCTATTTCTGAGTAATGACACCAGAAAGGTTGTTTGG
>JAPQRP010000001.1:26553614-26571380 GCA_037367295.1 Apogon hyalosoma | reverse complement strand
GAATAACCCACCAAACCTGACATTTTGACATATGGTACAGCCTGATTGCTGATATTACCGCACGACGCCTTTAATGTTAACTTTTTGCATTGTTCATTTTGGGGAAACTGGCGTACTGTTGGTTGTTTTACTGCCATTAGCTTTCTGTTGCGTTTTTCATATGATCCCCAAATATATATATTTTTTTGTACTTTTTTTACTTTACCATTTTGTGACTGCACAGTAATCTATGACTGCCAGTAACTTAATGCTACTGGAGTGCATCAAGCAGAGGTTGTTGAAATTGGGATTATATCATATCCAGGGTACTTAAATCAGGAAACATTGTTCACAAACACAAACACGGGATACTCCAAAATCCCAACAGTCTCCGGGATCCTGATGTGTATGTAAACAGAGTCATTTTTAGACTCCAGTTTATGTTTGATAGGGTTTCAGGCAATGAGGATACCATGGGACTAGACTACAGAGTGACACTTCTGTCCCATCCCACTTCCACAAAAATACTCACAGAATAATGAGTCCTGTCTGCTCCCGTTCCTGGGTTGTGTTTGATTGTTTTAAGAGCTGGAGTAGTCTTTAAGCAATGCAGTGTTTTTTCTTTTCTGTTCTGGGACCTCTCACACCTGACACATTTCATACCGTTCACTATTAATTATTCATGGAAACTGCTGTTTCTATATGAAAACTGACCGACTGTCATAACCATTTCTGTCCATTACAGTAGATTTTTTTTTCCTTGTCTTTTCCCAGTCAAATGACAAATAACAAAAAAAAAAAGACTCACATGAATCCCAAAGGCACTCTGAAAACCTGCCTCACCACAGAATTGTTTGACCAATTTCTATACAGATCTCAGAAGCCAGTAGTGTGCATAGACAGATAAGCAGGGCAGCGGCAAAAAGTGTCAACAACATGTGGGTTAAAACTGAATTTATATGAGAATGTACCAAATGTCATATAAACCACTGACACAGAGGCCTATGAGGTTGATGAAAGACATGTGAGTAAACATTAAATGCATTAATTCACGTGGGGTTTTGTAATAGTGTTTACCTTTGCACACACTCTTACCCATCTTTGACTAACATTTCCGTGTGAAAATGGAAAACAATCTGTCAATCATCAGATCGAGATCACATGACCTGTTTCCATTGTTCCTCCAATCTTTATACTCAAATCAAAGCCAATTATCCTTATCGATAAGTGCTTTTCTTTAGGCTACACAGCTATTTAGTCCCAATCCCTTGAACTCTCTTCCCATTGTTTGTGTGTAAATGATGTTGTTTTCAATATCAAACGTGTCTGTGAGTTGTAATGTTTATTTTATGATTTGATCTTCAATCACAAGTTTTCACATTTTTTTCTGAGCACATTTCTTCCTCAGAGATGGGTTCTCCGCCATCCTTCCAGGTTTTAATTATGCATTGGGAAGTTTTTAACCCAGTTTTTGAAGTTTCAGCATCTCTTTAGTTGTTTTCTTTGTGTGATGCAGGCCAATATGCAAGGTTCTGGATGGATATATAGGTGCATCAATGAAACTGGTCCTAAAAACAGGGCATGGAGGCTAAAAATTCAAACCAGATGTAGACTAATGTTATGAAGCAAGTTTGGAAGCACTCGGGGTCTATTTTAAAAATAAATATTTACTGAGATAAAAGAGAAACTATTTTTCAGACAAAACACATTTTTATATTGTTTTTATACAAAAATCTGCATGTAACACAGTAAAAGGACATGAAAATTAACTTTTTTTCTCCGAATATCTTTTTATTCTTTCACAGGTACATTTTGGGAATCGAACTAATTATCCAAGGCAGAGCGTTTCACAAAAATGGCCGCTGTTGCAAAATCACTCACGATTTCTATGTGTTTAACTGGGCAGGTTCCTTATGTAACACCAGTGGACACGATGGGTTACATACAAAACCTGGAATGAGACTGCCGATTCATGAAAAACCTGCATGTTTGGATTAGAAAAACCACTAGGATCATCAAATTTAACACAGTGTCTTTATTTATAGCGGTATAGTAGACCATTTTAAGTCGTGTTCCAGGTCAAATGCACTAACACCTAGGCAACTTTTCATGTCCCAATTTTGGTCCTATTTTTGGACCCAATATTTTATTAAATATTCATTCATTTTGGGATGGATCAGAGCAAGAGTATATATATTTTTTTGCATTTATCTGAGGTCATCATTAGGTACATCCTGGGGGGAAATATGTCTAAATTTCTCTTTTATTATTGGGTCTAAAAAGCTGCCAGGTACCAAAATGAACCCAGTTTCATAGAAACACCCATATACTGTAGGGATTGTAACCAATTATCTGTCTGTTGTTTACACAGATGATAATAATGTTTAAGTACTTGGAGTCATTTCTTTGTGCTTGTGCAAAGGTCACATGGGGAGATTTTTGTACTTATTTAACTGTATTTGCACATTCGGTCCACGTAATCAGGTGATTATATTTAAGCAGCTTTTATCAACGATTGTTTTACTGTTTTCATCAACTATACAAGAGTATCAGGTATATTAGATCTTCACCCCTGAAGTCACATACATTACACAGAGGTCAAAGGTCATGATGCCATTTTGAAGCCCATACCAGGTTTCCTATCTGTCAATAACAGTAACTAAGTCTCTGTCTCCACTCGTTTTTCCGTTATAGTCCATTTTAGTTTTTTAGGTATTGACCAAGTGACCCCCGACCTCTTTGTCAACAATAGGTCAAAACCTATACACACAAGATGCAGAATTGAAAGACGAGCATTTTGATGCTGACCGAAAGTCTCTAAGATGAATAGTTCAAAAGTTATATTCAGAATTAGATTTTGATCTTTATTGTGACCTTGACCTTTGACCTAGAGTCTTCAAATTTGACCTTCAAGGTTCTGATGTCAATGCTCATCAACAGTGAGAGCAAAAAGAAGCTATATGCAAAACTGAGTATACAGGAATGAAAAGGAAATTCCTGATTTGGCCTATCTCTAATCATTGTGAAAACACATTTTTGGTGACCTTGACCTTGACCTTTGACCTACATTCACCAAAATGTTATGGGATCCATTCTGGACCACCTCGCACCTTTCCTGAAAATGTCATGGGAATTGGTCCTGTAGTTTTTGTGTAAAGTTGCTGACAAACAAACACACAAACGGACAAACAAACAAACAAAAAAAAAAGAACCAAAATCAATACCCTCGCCTCCCCTTCGGGAGGGCAGGGTGATTACTGCCAAGCCAAAAAGTCTTCTTTGGTCTATGATGTTGGATTTCTGTTAAAACAGTAAATAGATCATAAATAATTACTTACAGCTTCATCTGAGTTCTGAAAAACTGACCACATTCAGAAGGAAAATTAGGCCCTTTTATTTGCATTAATTCACAACTTTCATATTTACACCTACACTACCAGTCAAAAGTTTGAACTCACCTGGTTTTTCTTTATTTTCATGACTGTTTACATTGTAGATTCTCACTAAAGGCATCAAAACTATGAATGAACACTTATGGAATTATGTAGTGTGACATAACTCAAAGCATGTTTTTATATTTTAGCTTCTTCAAAATAGCCACATTTTGCTTTGATTATTGCTTTGCACATTCTTGGCCTTGTCTCGATGAGCTTCATGAAGTAGTCACCTGAGATGGTTTCCAACAGTCTTGAAGGAGTTCCCAGTGATGCTGAGCACTTGTTGGCTATCTGCCGTCCATCTCATGCCATTTAAATGAGAAGGTGAGTCCAAACTTTTGACTGGTAGTGTAGAAATACCCACATTTCTATGTGTTTGAGAGGTAATTTCTGACTGAAAACGACCAGGTTATATGTGAGTATTAACATTAAAATTTTATTACAATAAATTAGGATTCACATATGCAGAGTTGAGTCTTTGGTCCCGTTGTGGGTTGCAGTATCTCTGTGGATTTCTGTCTAAGTCCATTTGAAAGGAATCTAAGTCTTTTGTCCAGTTCTCAGTAAAAGTGCACACTCCCTTTTACAGTCCATTTTTAATCTTTCAGATGGAGAGGGTGTTTTTTACTTGAAAGGTCCTGAATGGTGCAGCTCATGAGGACAAGTCACATTCACTAGACTAAACCAAGGGTCATGTTTTTGCAGCTAAAAAATGCTTCAAGTGAAAGGAAATTAAAAATACACTCATGGATCTACAATGACTGAAAGGATCATAATATTATATTTCAATGGAAAAGACTTCTAATTGAAAGAACCAGAAAGAAATTAAATGTAATATTCATGGTCATATTGTAATTAGTGTATAATCTTCTGTAAGTGAAATATTGTGTTTTAAGAGGTGCAAAAATTACTCACATCTTTGCGTCAAGTAGATGTATGTGTTTAAACTGGACAGTAATTGCAGACCCTCACCACACTGACCATGCTGATTAACTGTTGAAGAAATGTGTACATGTTACAGATTTAGAGTCTTTTTTCTACCATCAGTTGCTTCTAAGTTACTTGTGATTAACGGGAGTTCATTATTGATGTTGTCAGTTCTTTTATCAGATATGAAAAAAAAAATGAGTGATGACTGTACAAAGCAAATCTGAAGTTACTTTATTATAAACTGAGGTCAGGGACGGTCATTAAATACGATGAATAGAAATGAAATGAGAATGACCTCTTCTTTCTGGATCATTTGATGGACTAGCATGAAACTGATTATGTTGATAGTTACTGTCATGTAGCACGTGTAGGATTTATTTCAGAATCACTGTCTTCATATCATAGAAAAAAAAAAAAAGTCAAAAAAAGTGCCCTGTCTCCCAGAAGTGAGGAGTCCTTTGAATCTGGACCATTATCCAGGACAGGGGTGTCAAACTCATTTTCTCTCAGAGGCCATATTCAGCCCAGTGTGATCTCTAATGGGCTGGACCAGTTAATAACACAATAGTCCATAAATAAAGACAACTCCAAGTTTTTCTCTTCATTTTAGTGCAATAAAAAAACATTAAATTATGAAAATATTTCCATTTGCAAACTATCCTTCCACAAAAAAGATGTAAATAACCTGAAAAAGCTGAAAGACAATTTTAACAATATTATGCCTCAACTTATCATTTATACATGTGCATTACACACAATGTTACACAAACATGTGGTAACAGCCATAATGTTAGAATTTTGAAGTTTGGAACTAAGATAAGAACAATTTCTACAATATTACATCTCATCTTATAGTAAAGACAGTTTACAGCTTGCAGTGGATCTACAAATGCACAAAACATTTAGTAACAGGAATAATATTTGTAAAATTGCACTTAATTTTCTTTAGATGTTTCATGTTTGTTCATATTTGTTCAAGTTATTCACATTTTATTGTTAAAGGATAGTTTGTAAATGTAAATATTTTCACTGTGTAATATTCTTTTTTTCACATTAAACCAAGAACAAAATTTGTAGTTGTCATTATTTATAGGTTATTATTATTTTACTTAAGATCATATTGTTCTGTTTGTGGCCCCTGAACTAAAACAAGTTCAACTGCCAATGTATTGGACTGTAGAGAGGTATTTCTCTCTATTTCTTTGTTTAAGGATCCCCATTAGTCTCTACCAAAGTAGAGACTATTCTTCCTGGGGTCCATTCCCAATATTAAAGTATTACAATTTATACATTTTACAAAGCCCATATACAGAAAAAAAAAAACATAGTTAAAGCATTTTTAGCATTGTTTCAATGTTAATTACAGATTTCTTAAGATTTGTTTTAAAAATAACATGATTACTTCTCAATATAAAAATATTACAATTTATACATGAGATAAAGGAATTTAATTTGTTTACACCTGTGGTTCAAGGGATTTACGTGACCACTAGAGGGAGTAGTGAGTCACTCTGTTGGTGAGAAAAACAAACGTCATGGGGTTTTTGACCAAAGCATCAGTATTGAAATACCCTCCCCCAAAACAGATTTACGTACAAAAGTACCAAACGTACCCAAAGAGTAAAGTAAAAGGTGGTTCTACATGTATACCAGCTGTTTCTTTGTAAAGTGAACCTCACATCTCATCATTATCAGTTTTAGCTGCTGATCTCTGACATCTCATTAAACAGGCGACACCTCTTTTCCACAGTCGCGCCTCCCGTCTCTCGTCTGTTTTGTCTTTTCACGCCTCTTACTTTGCAGCATCTGTTATGTGTGATACACACTGTTCTGTACACTATACACATTTTCACATCATTTTTGAGTCTTCTCAGGTACTTTTACAACTTTAGTCTCAGTTTTTTTCCTCCCAAACTTATGACTTTGTAATTTCAGATAATATAATTTTTTTCTAAAAAATTTGCCCCATTATTTCTTGCTGTTCTCAGAAATGTACAACTGTAATCTCGTTGATTCTGAAAATGTTCTCATAATATTAATGGCTGTGTAATCTCAGAGAATAATATGCCTTTCGCACAAATTTGTGGTTCATTTGCTCATAAATATATGACTTTAATCAGAGAATATTTGAGGTTTTTGAGGCTTTTTCTCATAGATATATGACTTTATGAAGTGAGAAAATATTCTGTTTCCAAATTTATTGCTTACTTTTTCTCATATATTTGACTAGTTGTGTTGTAAATGTATTTATTTTGCCTGGTTCCTAAAAATATGAGTTCCTCTTCATAGGTAGACTATTTTAATCTCAGTATAGTTTTTTTTTTATAACTGCTTTGGAGTTTTTCATACACTTTTTTTTGTTTTGTTTTGGGTTTTTTTTTTACCTCTAATCTCAGCAAACATCAGCCTTTCTCTATTATAAATTTCTCCCATCCCCCAACAGGTAGGAAAAAAAAATCCTGAAATTTTCCAAAATACACTGTTGTTGGAAACTATTGACTGTGGTATTTGTTCTTGACACTGTAGTGTTTGCTTGTGCCATTTTTCCCTTAACACTAATAGCATGTTGTTGAAGGGAGCTGGTGTTAATTGATGGTAAATGATGTTAAACAAGCCATCCAGGGGACCTCATCACACACGGACGCTCACAGTTGCTGCATTACCTGGTTGCTCTCACTTTGATTACTGTGTATATAAAGTGACATTGCGCAGCAGCAGTAACACGGTGCATTTGATGACAGGTTGTGGCCGGCTGACATCAGTTAGCAGCCCAATCACCGTGAGAGCCTCAGGGTCACGCTTCGGCTCCTGGATGACTGACGCCATGATTCCCAGCTCTGACAGCAGGGTAAGTGTACAGTTTGTGTGTGTCTCTGAGTGTGTCTATGTATGTGCACGATAGTCGAAGCAGGTGTTGCGAACGCAGTCGTAAGATAGGCCAGGTCTATGTTTTTCTTAATGTATTTTTTCTGTCTCTTTCTGCCTTTACTTCTAACACGACTCCTGTGTGCACTTTGCCTCAGCTCTCGACAAGCTTCACCCATTTTCTGTGCACATACTCACACACATTCTGTTTGGGGAGCACATATTAAGCTAGTTGTCAAGGCGACTGTCTCCCACTTGCCAGGTGTGATTTATATCGCCATGGTGACCCTTGCCTGTTCCCTATTAGAGCTTCTCCCTCGTGATGAGAAGAAGCTATACAGAGCAGCAGTATCCCAGTTATTGCCTCGTGTCTCCCAGTTACCACTGTGTGACAGAGTTACGCGTGGGGGCTCTTTATTTGGATCTGTCTGTTTGCATCTTTGTCCCAAAAATAGGAGGCTGCCTCTTTTTTGGGCCCTTAATGCTGCATACAAGGTGTTCCTAAATCTGAGGATGACATTCAGCAAGTACTGCATTTTATACACATACACCTTCCAAATTGTCATTCAATACAAGGCCGTAGCCATGAGTAAATAATATGAGTAAATAAAATATATAAAATATCATAAATATGCTGCATTATAAAATATTTAATATGCACCCTGAAGAGTACATTATTTTGTGGATAAATGTATGATATTAAAAGGAACATGTATACTTTTTTAAAGGGTTCTGCATAGTTTTCTTATATTTTCTTCTTCAAAGTAAAACTTACAGACGCTTATTTTGACAGTTGCTCAAAATAACACTGTGTCTAATAACCTTCACGTGCTAAATCAGCTGATAGTTTACATTATAGCTCTGTTAGCTTAGCTCTGTTTTTACATAGGAAACAGCCACAGTAAAACCACAAATCACCTCTGTTTTCTGTACGGTTGCAGCTGCATTAAAGATCTGTTTGGAATGGAACAAACAAGGTCAGAACTGTCACAGCTTAGTCTGAACTGTGGATCAACAAACTGCAACTTGGCAAAGAAATCCTATAATAACTTTATACCTTCATAAGCCTCGGAATCAAACTCACCGGTGTAGAAGAAACGCTGACATTTCAGCATCAAACGCCATTCTTTACATTTACAGCTGTGTCCAGTGGAGAAAACAACAGTACTTCTAGTTTTTATCACTTTGTCACTTTCTTTGATTCTAAAAGTTGTTTCTTAGTGTTTCTCATCCCATCTGGTCACTTTCTGATCCTTTGGTCAAAAGCCCCATGACATTAGTTTTTCTCACCGACAGAGTGACTCACTACTCCCTCTAGTGGTCACATAAATCTCTTAAACCATAGGTGTAAGTATATTTAATTCCTATCTCTACAATGCAATGCATTGGCGTCTTTGGCAAAACTTCAGAGCTCTTTTTTCTCAACACTCTAATGATTTTAAATCCCTTTTTATCTTTAAAAGTAGAAATACTACATATAGCCAATTTAATTTACTAAGCATAAATGTAAAATTAAGAGGAAAAAGTCACAGTTCTCTTTTGTCTTTATTTTTCATCCCACGTCAAAGGGGATCATCTCTATGACCTACTAAAGTCCTCACTATGTGACAATAAACAACTCAGATTTTAATAAATCCACTCTCAGTTGCTGTTTTTTATTCTGATTATTTCTGCTTATGATATTATTCTTTTAACATACAGTATGCACAGTTCACATCTTCTATGCCTGCCTGTCACTGAACTCTAGTTCACTGTTTTTAAGAGTCACATACTGCACTCTCTTTGTTGCCTCAGCTAATAATCTATTTTTGACACAAGAGTTTGACAAAGACAAAGAAAAGAAGAAAAAAAAGAGAATGAAAAATCTTTTTTTTTTTTTTTTCCTCAGGTCATACTGATGTTGTGGAATCGTACAGTCCCAGTGTGTTTATGTAGCAGCTGCTGTAGCTGACAGGAGGCAGGCCTCAGATAAAGTTGTACCAGTGCTGGTTTAAGACAAGTTTTGCAGACTTTGCCAACATTTGATATCAGAGCTTAGAATCAGAACAGCGGACATGAACCCAGTGGCCTTTATATTCATCCTAGTTCAGGTTTAGTTTGTTCTAGACCTTTGCAGGTATTTACAAATGACTCTTCATTTTGATGCTGTGTAAGATGAGATAGAAACACACTAACAGTGTTAACACATTGGATTAAAGCTCTTCAGCTCTGCTCTTTTCATCACATCATAACTCATTTTCCTTCTTTTCACCGATATTCTTCATTATCTTTGTATGTTCCAGGTCCCTTTGATACAGCATCCTAATAATGATAGTAGGAGAATGTGATGAATTCACTAATCCACAGTTCTGTAAGAGCTACAGTAACCATAAGCCTCAGCTGCTGTTGTCATGGAGAAGAAGCCTCAAATGTTCCTACAAAGTGTCATTCCACCACAGACACTTAGACTATAGATGAAACTTTGCAATCCTGACTGTAGGGCTGGGCGATATGGAAAAAAATCATATCACAATAATTTTTTTCATATCAGACAATATCGATATGTATCACGATATAAATCAAATCACTATTTTCATCAAGCTTAAATTTTCTGTTACTCATAAGTTAACTGTGAAGAGATCAGAAGGTTATTTTTGATTTAAATATGATTTATTTTCTGTCAAAGGTTGAACATGACAGATGTGCTGAAGAACATTATACAACTGTTTCAGAGAAATAAAAAAGGTCCATATATTTAAAACTAAACTAAAAGTCTGACCAGCAGGCAAAAGCTTTCAAGTTTTAAAAGAGAACACAAACAAAACACACCATCTTCACCAAACAATACCAGGGGTATATACGTGGGGGTGTGTTCTGTAACTGCCATAACTGGCATAAACCAAAAATGAAACTTAACACATTTTGAATGTCCGACTCCTGGTGTCTATGCCTCACCTTACATTTCAGTAACCCGGTCGCCTGAGTTCTTGGTCACATTTTCTCCTGAGGGAGCCCTCATTACCTCCTGCTGCAGCCCAAACATTAGCGTGTGTGCTGCGGCTGCTCTTATGCCTGTGCTGTATGCATCAACCTAACTTGATGTGGCTCTAGTATGATTGGTTCGGTGCGGCGCTACTTAATTATGATTAACTGTTCTTACATCTGTCAGAACATGGACGAATGAATTCTATCAAAATTGTATTGAGTGTGTCTCATATTTCTATCGAGGAAAAGTTATATTGTGATATATATTGTTATTGTTTTATCACCAGCCCTACCTGAGGGTTTCTGTGCTGAAAACCTGTATCACCTGTTGAATCAGTTCCCTGATGGCTCTGAATGCTCTTCAGAGGTTTCTGACAGTTAATCTTGTGGTTCAGTGAAGTGTGTTTCTTAGCTGGGGTGTGACAAATTAATTACATGTTTGGTGAGTTGGGTTATTTGTACCTTTGATTTTGACAATGTGAAAATGCATGTGTTTGATCCATGATTCAGCTCCATGAAAGACTTAGTAAACTTAAAAATAGACTTAGTAGACTTGCTGTAAATTTTTAGTATTTTATTTATTTTACACATTTATTACAAAATTATTACAAACAGTTATTAAAATCAAGAATTATTCAACAAAATACACTTTGGAATAGGACACCCCAGAAGCAATCCTCAGCTTATAAATGGGGGCCCTTAAACATGTAATAAGAGACACATTTTACATTATAATCTTTAAGACATCAAATGTTCTAAATAACTACACAAACATATTTTAAAATATTTACCTATCTATCTAACAATGATTCATTTCCCTTTTCTAAGTCCTATTTTAACTTGCATATTCCAATATTCTCAGATATTTTAATGTAAGACATGGGGCTTTACCAACAAGAGTGTATATAATTTGTATATCAGCCATGGGGGGTTTTGGGTCAGGCGTATTTTTACAGTAGCTCTGGGCCTTGCCTTTTGCAGCACCTCAAACTCCCCCTTGTCTCACAAAATGATATTTTTATTCATGTTAGATCTTATCAGATGGCATCGCAGTTTCCTAGTCTATGGATAAGATGTTGAAGAAGTTGCTGATTGTTATGGATTGGTTTTTGGGTTTTTTTGTTTGTTTGGTTTTTTTTTCACTTTTCCCATAGACCTCCAATCAAAAAGATCAGATTCTGGTCTTTCTTTCTATACCCCAAGGCCATGATGTGGTTATGAAATTGATGTCTTATGACCTTCAGTGACACCGAAGATTTCAATCTATCTTCTTCTCTGAAACTACTGGTTGGATTCATTTAAAAAATATATTTATGTAGCTTCCTTATGACATTGTCTTCAAAGTTTGATCACAGTTTTGACAAATTTGGATTTTTTAATTTGTGATGAATTTTACTTTATATTACTTATAATGGGCCATATTTTTATGGCTTATAACATGGAAATTGTTAGAGATATCAATATAGTTAGTATTGAGCAGTGAAAGGAAGTCATATATGGACTTTCATTTAATTTGCTGAGTTATCTCCAGTTAAAGTACACCCACAGTTCGCCGTCATCCACAATAAACACTTTTATTTAGTTTTTTCTTTAAGCATAAAGCTATCTTGTCTGTTTTGTGAACAGATTTTTTTTTCTTAACAAATTCACTATGAAAAATGATCTGCTAGCTCTAAACTCTTGAGAAAAGCAATGACTTCTTACAAATGGTATGTTTCTGATGACTGTTTTTTGGTTTCGTCTTGTGTTAAATGGACAAGTCAAGTAAGTGTTGACCCAGACTCTGTTGCTTAAGGACACCCTGTGATGCTCCATGAGGAACTCATTTCCTTCCTCATAAATATTTGCAAGGCTATTTTTTTTTAAAACCATAAGCATCTGAGTCATGTTTTCCTCCACCTCATGGGAAAAAAAAGCTGCAGCAGGTTTAAACAGCTTAGTAGCTATAATTTAATATTCAAAAATAGACATTCAGCTTTTTTTTTTTTCAGACATAGTCCAAATGAGCAGAAGCATCTATGGCTGAAAAATCAACCCAACATGAAACTGAAAGAAAAAAAAAAATCTACAGTTGATTCTGACTCAAAAAGCGCGTCAGTCCCCATAGACACCCAGGTTACAATGCATGACTTTACAGCAGAAATAAATATGCCCAGAGTCCAAAAACAGATTGGTTCCCTACAGAAAATCTATCTGTTCATGACACAGAGTGAAGTTTTATATCACTCACCTATTTAAATAGTGTATAAGTTGTGCATAATGACAATTGACTGACAGCTTGCTCACCTACTGAGTCAGATTTAATTTAATTTATTGGCTTAGATTTATTGAATAATGCATGTCCACACTAACGCAGATAGTTGTCTAAAAAGTTATTTTTTTCCTTCTTCTGTTCATACAATCATCATTTTACAAAATATCTCTGACCACAAAACACAAAAGTGACTACAAACTGGTCTAAAGGCTCAGACAAAGCATAGTTTCTGTTGGACTTAAAACTGTGGACAGTGTGGATAATAATGGATGTAGCAGATGCTTTAATCTGTCATGAAGGTGAAGCAGCAACAACAAGTTCAGTCTTAAACATGTGTTACTTAAACTGTTGGTTGTGGTTGTGGAAGTGTATTCTTTACATCAGAGGTCTCAAACATGCGGCCAAATCTGACCCGCCAAATGGTCCAGTCTGGCCTGTGGGATGAATTTGTGAAATGCAAAAATGGCACTGAAGATATTAATCATTTTAGTTCAGGTTCCACATACAGACCAATTTAATCTCAAATGGGTGAGATCAGTAAAATACTATCATAATAACCTATTAATACTCACAACTCCAAATTTTTCTCTTTGTAAATATAAACATTTTCCTGTCATTTTGCTGTATTTACACTAAAACAAACTATCATTTCACAAAAACATGAATAACCTGAACAAATATGAACGTTTTTGAAACGTCTGAAGTGCAAGTTTCCTAATATTCTGCCTGTTATTAAATGTTTTGTGTATTTGTTGATCCACTGTGATCTGTAAGTTGTAATTTACATGTGTAAATGATAAAGTGAGACATAATATTGTTAAAATTGCACTTAGTTTTCTTCAGAAATTTCAGATTGTTCATGTTATTCACATTGTTTTAAAGAATAGTTGGTAGATGTAAACATTTTCATTGCATAATTTCACTTTTTTCACTCCAAAACATAGAAGAAAGTTTGTTGTTGACATTATTTATATGTCATATGTTATCATTTCACTGCTTTGGCTTAATGTGGCCCCTGAACCAAAATGAGTTTGACACCCCTGCTTTACATGATCCATAATGCTGGTCCAGTCCATGCTGATCTTGATCTGCTTGAGGTCATAGACTGATTTGCACACCTGAATTAGATGTTTTGGGTGTAGCTTCATTGCACAAAGACAAAATAGACATGAGCGTGAACATTTTCTAATGTCTGATTTATCTGAAAACATGGATAGACTTAAACCAGTCTTACACAATCTCAGTTTTTGTGATCTAAAATATACTTTACATGTGGACAAGAGGCCCAAACACAGAGAAAAATATCTGTTTTCAAAATATCTGCATTAGTGTGGGCTGGTATAAAACAGACACCAGGGGACTTTTTTCTTTTTTTTTTTCTTTTTTTTTTTAAAGCATCTTGTAACAAATGTAGTGATTTTTATGCTGAAAAAATGTTTCACAGTAAGTATGTTTGCCTACATTCTAATATTCCACTATTATTCCGAACTTGACAGCGGTCATGTAAACAGCATGTTCCACTTTCATATTCTGAATCAGGCCTTTTCCCAAATGATGTATTCAGACATGTAGGATGTACAGATATTCTTCTCACAGCCCCTGTTTATAGTCAACTGGTGTGAGTCCACATTTCTGGTCTGAAGGAGAAACACATCTACTGTTAACTGTCAAAGACCTAAACAACTAGTAGCGACCAAAAGCATCTACTGATCTAAAATGTTTAATAACTTTTAGACCATTAATCCTATCAATACATGTAAATAATTCAAGTGAATAATACAGTTTGTCATCTTTTCATGGTCATCAGATATGACCCATTTGGACGTTCAGAGGCTCCATAGTGAACGTGGAAACACATTCACCAGTAAAACCCATTGAGTTGGAGCAATGATAGTAGTTGTAAATGCTTGTTTTTGTGTTTAATTTAGTAATTCAGTATATATTGCTGAAAAAGTCGCCTTTTTGATTTTCTGTGTTTTGATGTAACCTTTAATTTACTCTGATCTTAAGTTAAATATAGTAAAATATCTGCTTTACACTGAAAAATGCAAAATGCAGAGAATAATAGTCCAATAAATGGTGATAAATTGATCAAATATTGAAGAGCTGACCTTTTCCCAGAGTCTGTTGAAGGAAACTAAAGAAAACCATTATTTGTAAGGGGGTTTTCACAGCTGCATGTAAACAGGAATATTAGAGGAATATTTATTTTCACTGGCCATGTTAACAGCATATTGAGAATATTGGCTTTTTTGGAGCTGAGGAAAAAACTGAAATTTAGTGTGAATGTAACAGCAGTCAGAGCACGTGTCTTTGCGTTGTATTAAGTTGACCAATCAACAGTCAATGCATCAAGTTACTGACTATTAAAAGTCAGATAACGTTTAGTCAAAAAAGTCCATATTTTTGCAGGAGCTTACATTACTATAAATAGTTACACAATGACATCATGAACATGCAAATTAATTTTAGATGTGAAACAGTTATTTCAGATACAGTAGTTGACTACACTAAAAAGTTCTTTCTTCCTGACAGACAGTGCTACTGTACTTGTGGTTAACGAAATAGACTAAAATGACAGAGGTTTTTGTCCTATTTTTGCTGAGCTGAGTGTGTTGAACCGCATGATTATTTTTAAATTCCCTCTTCTCCTGAGCACACAACTGTGTTCAGACTTCTCATGCACTGAATGAAAGGGACCAATTGAACTGTACTACATTCATTTCAGCTGTTCAAATAATAAAACCAAAGAGATAAACAAACAGCAAATGTGGCTCTTGGGAAAAATATAATGTGACTTTGACAGCTGTTGTGCTCTTATTGTTGTGATGCTGGAGCAGTTAACTTGCATCCTCATGCCAGCCAACAGCAATGTGCTGTCTCAACAATTACAGAAACAAATCCATCCACATGACACATACAAACGCTTCCAGCATGAACAAGCAGAACATCTCAGAGGCCCATGACATCTTACAAAGGTGGTAAAATGAAAATGTTCACAAATGGCATGCTGTTTAGGAATGTTTATAAGACTCTGAAATTCTCACTCAATGTAATTATATTTAAAAATAAAACAAAATAACATAACTCAGTTTATTGAGTTTATATCACACAATTTATTGACTGAAATTACATCTATTGGCATTCATGTGAACTTAAATATAGAATACAAATTGGTTGCGGATTTCAGATTTGAAGTGTATTTTGAGTGTCCCAGTTCTTAATTACAATGGTCCTAATGGTTCTGTCAGCTGTTAGTAATTGGTGTTTTCACACAGTATGTGGAGCTGACATTACTAAAAGTGTTGACTTTCATCATGTAGTAGTTTTAGGGATCTACTAAAGGTTTGCATGTATAAAAACATGTGCAAACTCATTGCACAAAAACATTTACAAACTGATTTACTAACAGTGCGCACTAAGGGTTTTGTCTTTCAAAGGTGCAAAATAGCGTGTCTGCATCCAGTTAGTACGTTTGACACAATGAATATGCAGTATGGGGCATTTACACTTAATTGTGCGTGTGCTGGGAGGAGAAAATGTATATATTTTAATTCAACACATGCAAAGTGATTTATCAAACAAAGCAATTTTGCTGATAGAAACTGTGTCTATATTAAACACGTCTCAAAGGGAGGGGCAAACGCTTTGTGTGTATTATTGCGCACACATGGTTGCGGTTATTATCACAAGAAGGAGACACTGAAATGATGAAAGAAGACGCAGAGAATGCATTTTTCACCCTCGTGTGAACATATGAATGAGGAAACTCTCATTAAAACATATGGCCTATCCTATCCATTTTGGAGCTGTTGGAGGAAGTTAGAGCAGATTTGGAGCCACAAGAAGGAGTCACGCAGTACCTGTAAGGACAAAACTCTAGGCAAGTTTACATGTTTTTGCATCTGGGTCATTCCAGCGTATGGTAGCTATTACAGCTGGGATCTCCCAAACCTATTTATAAGATGTGCTGTCGAAAGTCCTAAATGCCATGTCGTACTGGATGGTCCCACACACTCGGGACTCCTTAAATGAGACCAGACCAGGCTTCTTTGCTGTAACTCATTTAAGTGTTTATTTGCTTCATCTACCAACACCTCTAATTCTATAGGGTCAAATTTAGGCTTGCGCTTTCGTCTCTCCAAACTCACCATGCTGCAAACCAGCAAAAACAACAAAATCCTCATTTAAGTAGGTGTGTTTCCAACATGCTTGCACTTGTTGTCATTTACACATTCACTCTTGGTAAATCACCCGCAAACTGCAGTTCAACCCCACACGCAAAATTCTAGATTGTGCACACAATTTAGCACACGCAAATTAGGATCTTAGTAGATCCTGTTCTTAATGTTAAATATGACTGTGTGGTCAGTGTTGACATTTTATTTTATTTTATTTTAGTAACAAACAACAAATTTAGCAAAGATAATAACTTTATACTTTCATAAGCCTCATAATCAAATTCAGCATCAAACTTCATTCTTTTCATTTAGAACTGTGTCCAGTGGAGAAAATAACAACAGTGCTTCTAACTTTGATCACTTCTGTCATTTTTTTACTCTAAAAAGTGTGCCTTAGTGTTTCTTAGACTCACTCCTCCCTCTAGCGGTCCCATAAATCCCCTGTACCATCAACATATGTAAATTCTGTTTATATCTCTACAATCCAATTGATTAGCCTGTTTGGCAGGACTTCATAGCTCTTTATTTTCAACACTCTAATGAGAACTGGAGGTCATTTTGTAATATTTCAAAGTAGAAATATTACATGTAGCTTTTTTTAAATGTGATTAATGATTAATGTGCATGTAACTATTTGTTTTCCCCCAAAAATAATGCAGTACAGTATGTTCAGAGCAGCTGCAAACAGCAGTAAACAAAATTCCATCTCAAAAATCTAATTTGGCTCCTCCATATTTTTAATGTTTCTCATGGCAAATATTCCAATCTAGACTGATTTAACACAAATGAGACAATTGACTACATTAATATGTATGCGCAATAGATTACCTGTATTTTATTTGTTAAAGCTGGGTGAAAGTAGTGGCACATACACACTGTGAGTCAGACTGAGTAAAGCCATCCTCATATGTCCTTTGGTATCCATGACTACAGTGCCTGCACTGGGTCCTATTTTGGCATTTATGAATTCTTCATTAGCTCCGTGTGTGAATGTGTGAGTATGTGCTTGTATTGTATTTTACACACACATGCGCACACCTGTCGCTGCATTTGTGAGCAGCTGCTGAGGTGTGGGTACCCCCTGATCTGTCAAGATGTCTCTGCTGATAGTGTTAGAGCGAGGACAGGAAACACAGCAAGACTGGGGGGGTGGGGG
>JAPQRP010000001.1:26534060-26552561 GCA_037367295.1 Apogon hyalosoma | reverse complement strand
ACAATGTTTAATAATTTGAAGAAAAAAGTGAATAAATTTGCACTTACTATTTAGAGCATCTAATTGTTAAAAAAAAAAAAAAAAAAAAAGAAAAAAGAAAGAACTCAATCAAATCATCCATGTATAATAACAGCCTTTACACTGTTTATTATGTGTCGAAAACATGGACATTCAACCACAACCCAAAGGCTGTTTATACTGGCTTCTGAAGTTACATGAACAAAACAAAAATGAAAAAAATTGGTTTGAAGCAGATAAACTAGACTTAGAAGGTGGTGCCATATGGCTGATAATGTTTGTTTTTTTCATGGATGAGACCCAGGAATATTCTGGGCTCATCAGAACACACCACTGGTCTTACTACCAGTCATGTTTTAGTGCTTAATGGGAGTTAAATGTAAAGTGTTCCTATCACCTGTTACACACATTAACTTTTTTTTTTTTTTTTTAAAGGAAAAAGTAACCATGACTTATTATAAAATCTTTTTTGTGATATTAAGGGAGTTTTTCCAGATAATTGCATCTCTAGAAACATTTTCTAACAGCATACTTCAAGATGTGTACAAAATAAACTTGAACTAAACTAAATGAAAGACACCTAACGCATCTTTTTGCTCTTCTACAGAAGCAGCACTAGCTATTGTCGGCTTAGAAATTCAGAATATTTCGCCTTTGTTCCGGAAAAACGTCTGTGTAAACAAAAAATGGTGGGATCATTTGGTCCCATCTTTATCGCAGGTTTGTAACACCTCTAGAGGTAGTAACAGAGCTATGATAAAGGTGGGATCATGATTCCAGAACGCTGTGTAAAAGGAACACTTCTCATTCCGCAACCAAGGCGTGACGTTTTGATGACGACCACCAATTTACTAATTCATTAGTCACGTGTATTAATTGGCCATGAAAAGTGGTGGAGATTCCCTTTCATCCTCTCCAATTATAGTTCCAACTCTAATATTCAGGTATGAACGCTGATTGGAGGACTTGACAGATTCCTGTGTTTGTTCTGTCGAGAGAGAGGTCGACAGCCCGTCATCCTCTTCCTCATCAGGGCAGCCAGTCTTTTATCTTCAGATGACAGATCAGGTGGTCTTTGTCCTCCACCTGTTTCCTTCTGCTGTTTTTTTTTTTTTTTCACATCAGCTTTAATATCAAACTATTTCTTTTTCCTGAACCTCGGTCTGTGTCTCAGGGGACACATTCACTGACTCTGTTGTTGAAGCTCATGTTTTTTGGGTTTTTTCGTGCCTGGTGGGTTCCTCCTCAGAGACTATTGTTTCAATTTCTTTGGTCATAACACAATTTTGCCTTTTTGCTTCAGGGGCTTTAAATTATATTGTCCCTGACATCTGTGTCTTTTAACCGTCTGCTGTGGTGGTGACATTTCCCCTCTGGGTGATTAATAAAGATCTATCTAGTGTCTCTCTTAGAATAATTTCAGCACTTTCTTGATGAAACACCTCAAGGCACAGGTATTTCCTTTATAGAGAAAAAGAGAGCTTGTCTGACTAGAATTCAGTGGTCAAAAGGTGAAAGGCAATAACTTGGGAATTTATACTGTAATTACAACAATGTGTAATAGGATGAAATGATGAAGTGATGACATTTGATAAGGTCAAAGGCCAGCTTCACTACAGAAAACCTGTCCTGGCCATTATTCAACATTATAACTCAAAAACATTGACTGGATTGACGGTGTACGCTTCTACAAAACACAGGTATATTTAATGTAAATGTTGGTAGACAAAAAACCTTCATATTAGCATTTTCTCATATGTGGTATCTTCACGTTTTAATATTTTGCCTTTAATGTCACATTTTTCAACTTTCACACCCCAACTTGTGTTATTTTGAATTCAAATATGATTGAACCCACAGTGAGTCATTTTTCAACACATTTACAGTCCTCTTCTGTACTAAACCGTAATACTTTTTTATTTGCTTACCATTAAAATACATTAAATTTCTCGGCAGACAAAGTTGAAAAGTCCACAACTGGTCAGATCCAAGCAATTATCTCTGGGGTTGAAAAGTGAAGCCAATACTGAAGTGTCAAAATCTGCTCTACATTAGTGTCCATTGGGTTCTGGCTGCAGAAGTGAGTCAATTCCCACTGACCCCGATGTTAAAATGAACATGTTTGGAGCCTGTTACAAAAACAGTTTTGGTCTCTGCAGTTCATGTCGCCATTAATGACAACTGTTCAGGGATGGATTTTTACATAACTCACCCATTTAGATCATATTACGGCCAAAACGTTCTGCATAATTAAGGTGGCGGTGGCTGTGACTGACAGGTGAGTCTGTCTGTTTAGGCTTTGATTGACAGCTAGTGTTAGCTCAGCTGCCAAGTCGGCCATTCAGCACTCTTGTTTATTGAAAAAAACGTATTTTCTCCCTGACAGGCAGCTCTGCCGTAGTTGTGTTTAAGGAGTTTCAGTAACTAGGCCATGAGAGTGTTCTTTCATGAAGTTTAATCACAATATAGCATTAGCTGATGTTAGCATTTAGTCTTAATGAATTATATGGATGTGAACTAGCCTGCTAATTAGTAGATGTAGATTAGTAGATTAGATGTCCCGATTCGATCTAAACATCGATTTGGATTTAGTCACAAGATTGGATTGATCCGGTTCTGGAGGGTGCAAGAGGGGGAAATGTCCTCATAAACAATGTCCTGCCCCCTCAAATTAAAGTTTCCAAAGGTAGGGAAAAGGAAAATGAGCTGCACAACAGCAGGAGACTTAGTGGAATTAGTAAAGTGTCTTAAGTTTCACTTTCAGTTTGTATGGTTTTATTATCTGCCTATACTTATTGTGGGGTATACACGGCATGAAACGCACCCCTATATAATCCCTGGCCGGACTTGTCCATAGACGCACTATAGCAGGGGTGGCAAACATATGGCCCGCAGGCCAAAACTAGCCTGCCAAAGGTTGTAATTTGGCCCACTATGGATTTGGAAAGTGTAAAAATTATACTAAAGTTATTAAGAGTCAAAGGTGTCATATTGTTTTAGTCCAGGTTTCACATTCAGCCCAATTGTGATCTCAAGTAAAATAATAGCATAATAACCTATAAATAATGACTCCAAATTTAAATCGGCATATCACAGTAGAACGTATTGGATCAGTGTCCACAAAACTTATCATTAAAAAAATCGGATCAATCCAAAGCAAAAAATAAATAAAAATCCAGCTCGGGACATCACTACAAATTAGTTCAGGTAGTCGTAATTAGTGTTAAGAAGTTTACTGACTTCAGTGCTATTGTTATCAAACTGTTATCGTTTAGCATTTACTGAGTACCGGATAATATCCTGGTGTTTAATATGACACTGTTAATCAATATAGTCTGTGTTTTCAGCTCCAAATCCACCATCTTTATCCAAATTTCAGCACTTGGTTCATAAAACCACCCATGGCTCTGTCGTACCTCTCAAGCCTTCACAAACCAGTGCGTGACATCAGGAAAGATTCATCCTACCTATGGTTAAAACATATAAAATCATACATATGTACAAATGCATTTTTTTGTTCTCAAACACTGAGATTATATATACTGTATTTTGTAGAATGGTTTTCTCTGGTGTCCGTGGGGTGACATTAGTCTGTGGTCTCCACCTTGAAACAGTGCTGACTGTACAGCTCTTCTGTGCCACCATGTAGGATGTGTGTGAAGCTGCTTGACTTCTTTGCAGCAGTACATAGCCTGGTAGACAGAGGCTTTGAACCGTGAAACAGCAATTCAGATTACATGTATGGATTTTAAGTCTAATGTTGACACAGCACTAATGATTTATTGCACCCAGGATTAGTGAATTAGTCAATAAATTGCAAAATCAATAAATATATATTTGCACAGTTAGAGCTGTGGATCTTGTTCCCTATCCTTTACAGTGTAGTAAACAATCATTTAACAGCATGTGAGTGTGTTATTATGAAAGGACTTTACACTGAAATCCTACTCTTTCCTTTAAAGGATAAGACAGAAAATGGTCCAACAATCTTTAAAACTTTGATATGCCAACAGCTGAACCTCCCGCTCACTTCCCCACTCGCACCATTCATTGTATAATCGACGTCTGGAGCTTGTTTATAGAAAGCAAATGGTGCATTCAAATGCAAGAAGATTTTGGCTGAAAGAAAACAAAGACAGTCGTGTTCCTTTGAAATCTTGCTTTATAGGGAATTAAAACAGAGAAGGCTTCATCAGATGAGCTGGTGAAGCAGGGAGGAAAAACAGGGAGGAAGGGGAGGCTTAAGAAGAGAGAGAGAGAACAGTGATGGAGGTGGAGGGAGCAATCAGTTTGTTTCGTTGTCTTTGGAAACCACAAGCTTCATCTCAATCAAATGTTATTATTGAAGGCCATCAGAATCTATGCAATCAGTTACCTTTGTCTAAAAGACGTTCATCTATGGTGAGTTATGAATATTGCTGCCACAGACCAAATGGTATTTTAAAAAATAGCACCGTCACACTGTGAGGTTTTCTCTCCTCTGACCCACAAAACATAATCCCTTTTCATTGGCTCCCTCCTTCATGCCCTCTGTACTTTCTTCTGTTTGCTGAGAGAAGAACCAACGTTTTTTACACCAACAATCCCATCTCTTCTTTTGCTTTCTCCTCTTTCCTTTCATCTGTTTCACCTCTCTTTGCGTAATTAATCCTCCATGCTGTTGATGCTCAATTTGCCTCCGTTCTCTTTTATTCTTCCCCCACTGTCGTCTCTGGTGATCCCCCTCCTCTTCCTCTGTCCTAAATTTACACCTCTTCTCATTACTTTTCAGATTATCTGGTTTTACTCTTCATAAGGCTGTTATTTCCATTTAGGTCAGGCTGGTTTCAGAGGTGAGGAGGGGTAGACATCAATCCATTTACCTGCAATAAATCAGAATGTATTACCTTTGATTTAGAAAATAATTGCTTTCATTTCAGGTCGCTAAGGAAAATAGCATTTTGTCTTACATTTTTGGTTCACATACATTGATTTTGAACCCAGATACCTTCATCATTATATTGCAGAAATTAAATATCTAAATATAAAAGATACGGTTTGGGAAAGAATTATTAGACCTTCTGTGATTGTCAGTAGAAATTCAATATAAAAGTCTTTGGAATTACCTTTCTACATCCGGTTTTGGAATATTAACTGTATTCTCAATATTTTTAGTATGAGATGCTCTTCATCAAAATGTTACCTATTTTTAAGAAAACTGAGTGTTTGTTTGCTTGTAATTTGTAAAGCAAGTATTTCATCAGTGTTTTTTTGTTTTTGTTTTTTTGTTTTGTTTTTTTTCTAATAGATTTTTGACTCATTTGCACACAAGAAAACCCTGATGGCTTTGCAAGTCACATTTAGAGAAATGTTGACTTCTCAACACTTACAGTGGTCTAATAATTGTTCCCAAGGCTGTAAATACAGACTAGATCTGAGTGAAATTATCTCCCAATGTAAGAGAATTCCACTTGTTAAGATTTCTTTCAATAAGAAGAGAAATCTACACTTTATAAAAGTGAGTAGTTTATTGAAATAAATGGTAAAATGCTCATTGGTTGTTTAAGTGAAAAGATTATAAAACCAGAGCTAAACTCTATGGATGTGGAGATAAAAATGCCAATCCTGCAGATTGTTTCTCCTAAGTAACAGCCGAGTGACTGGAAATATGTTGCTTTTCAACACAGCAACAACTTGAAACTTCACGTAGACCCTGCAACACAAAACACCCACAGAGGAAATAACCTGGATGTAATAATGGCTATAATGTCGGTAATATGGTGGTGTTACATCATTATGTAACTGTGCCGCCATTTCTTGACACTAAAAGGGACTCTGATAATCATCAGTGCTATATGAGACATGCTGTGTTTCCAAAATGCGTTTATGTGACAGACTCTTTGCTTGTTTTGAATATCAGCTTTATAAGACTCAGTTTGGTCTATTTGGAAAAAATGTGTAACTTAAAGCTGTAATGTTTGATAATACACTGTTGCCCATAAAGTTGGAATAATTAAAGTTGGAGTAATTATGTCTCCAGACACATTCCTCTTTTTATCCATATTTATATACATCAGTAATCTCCATTGACCAGGTGTAATGATTACACAGAGTCCCAGTTACACTTTAACCATAAAAAATACATTGCTATAATCATTTCATGCGAGGAGGTAAAAGTATTTTACCCCAGCTTTATGGGCATCAGTGTATTGTACAGTCACAGAGATAAAAAATCCATAATTTCAGCATATTATAGTAACTAACATCCAACAAATGACATAATACCTTTTAAGTAATTTTGGATCATGCAGAGGTTGATAACCTTGAATAAAAAGAAACAAATAAACTCATCAACTTCTGCAATTGGATTTGCATCTGCATGTAATTAATCAAGAATCAAATTAATTTAATCAGTATTTTAAGTTTGTTGATGTTTAACTGCAAAATAATATTGAGATGCGTATTTGTCTCTACACTACATTGAGAAAACAAACTTACCTATAAACTAAATTTAAGCTCCACAATACCCACATACAACTTTTACAGGCAAGTGCCAACCAACTGTGGTCGGCTGAAATGAGGATTTTTTTTTTTTTAACTTTATTGCCATATTTTTCCTATGACAGGCAATTAACATCATTAATGAAAAGAGAGAGAAAAATATATATGTAGATAAAAATAAAACAATAGACAAAGAAGAAAAAAAACACATCTTGAGATTGGGCCACAGGTCCCAGAGCCTGACCCCTAACCTTAACCCCACGGACATGACACAAGTGGTTTCGCAAGGTTAAGGAACAGAGAGAGGTAAACAACATATGTATAAGTTTCCACTGTATTACACATAGTTTAAGCAACATTTTAGGTAGTGCAGGTATAGGCATCTTAGCCCAAATATTCAATGATTGGGGTCCATCTTTTCAGAAAAACAGACACTTTCAGTTGTAACTGAGCCGCCATGTACTCCATCATGTGGACATGTTTTACTTTCTGCAGCCAGTGAGTAATCACAGGAGGAGTGAGAAATCTTTTGAAACAATAATTATTTTTAAATGCACTGTGCTATGTGTGTCTCCTGTGTGCTGAATCAACAACAGCAGCACGGCAAATCTCAAATCAATGACATCTTAAGCATCATCTAAATAAACTTACCTAGCAAACAGATAACATCAATAAATTAAATAAATTAGAAATGGCGCATTTCGATCAATTTAAACAGTACAATATCAATAAATAATTAAACAATCAATAATTAAACAAATTGCGCTCTACATACCAGTGGCATCTCTATCCTTCTACTTGAAGTCAGGGAACTGGTCAGGGAACAGACACCAGCTGGGTCCACCTGAAGACTAACTGAAACTTCACTTTGAGCTTGAGCGCTGCCCCTCGGGGTTCAGTCGAAATGTGCTCTGCTCTACAAATGCAGAATGATCAGACAAAAATATATAAGCTCTCCATGCCTATGTTTTTGGCTAAACAAATATAGAACATACGAGAGAAGTGTTGTGAATTTAAAACTACCCATCCCATATCCAACTTCCATAGCACTACTAAATAAGATACCAGCTTTGATCAACAGTTCTGGAGTCCCATTCTTATGGCACTTTACATGGTTACAAGTTTTTATATAGTGATTATTTTCATCTTTGTTTATTTGCTGGTTTTACTACCTGTGCTTTTGTCATTGATGTATTTATTTACTGTATTTTTGATTGTACATGCTGTCCATAAAGTCTCTTTACAACTGAACAAATTTATTACAAAAGCAAATGAATAGACAAATTTGTGATGAACTGGTGACGTGTCCAGGGTGTACCCCGCCTTCACCCATAAGTAGATGGGATAGGCTCCAGTGACCCCTGTGACCCTGGTGAGGATAAAGCGGGTTCAGGTAATGAATGAATGAATCTGTGGAAATTATTACAAAATGAAAAGTAATTATTGAAGTTTTTTGCCTCATTTAATGCATCTCTATATGGACACTGGATTTCTTGCCGTGTTGGCTGTATCACAACCTCATCAGTGGTGTCAGTGGCATCAGTGATCTTTTACTTCACGTCGCTGGTGTCCTGTATCTTTATTTGGTAAACGATATCTTTAACATAACCCCATTGAAATAAGTCCAGGGCAGTGATATCTGGTGAATGAGGTTTCCAGGGGATTGGGCCATCCCTTCCAATCCACCGGTCTGGAAATGTTTGATTTAGGAACCCACCAACATGCAGTCCCCAATGTGGTGGTGCACCATCTACCTGGAAACTGATGGTTGGTTGAAGGTCGTCCAGTTGTGGTGACATATTCAGTCAAAAGGTTAAAGTCAACATTAGCAGTCATTGATCTGTCGTTGAACAAAAATAGACCAATGATTCAATTGCACATGATCCCGCTGTGATAAAAAACTTTGAAAACCACTGAATACATAGAACAAATCTGATGAACTTATCTCATTAATTGCTTTTGTAATAATGTTTTTTAATTGTTAAAATGCTTTCTGAACACCCTGTATTATTCTCATTCTCATTTTTTTTCTCATTACTTTATCAGGGATTGAGTCATTACACATCTGATTTTATAACAGTTTGTGCTCGTTTATTTTGCACTGTGACAAAGGACTGTGTGACAGAGTTTTTTGTGTGTATTTGTCATTGGTGATTTCGGTACTGTATGGTTATAGAGCAACATGTAGCACTGTTGTCCATTGTAAGACATGATAATTCTGCCTCTACTCCTTCCTTATGTTTTCAGGCTGTAGATAATCTGCTCCATGATGTAAATTTGGGTTGATCACAGTTGTTTTCAGACAGATTTTAGGGATAATTATTTGACTGACAGCTGTCATTACCATCATTTATTTTCCCATAACTACATGAAACAGCATTAGGTTTATCTGTATTTACATGTTGTAGATTTAAGTTCTTACAACAAGGCATCATTTAATTTATGATTCTATCTTATCAGATTTTAAAAGCTGGAGCAGCTACTGCATAATTAAAAAACATAATGTGCCTGCACTTGAAAACTCTCCGCCTGACTTATCAGGTGCGCTACTGCCACCCAGTGGCCTGACTTATCAGTGCATGCCAAAGCTTTTGGACAGACAGACGGACAGATGGACGACCAACTGATGACAATACCCTGTGAGGGTAACTAGTCCATGGATCCAAATTGATATAGAATAAGGTTAAATTAATGTGGACATGCCTGTTTACTTAATTAAAATAAAATAAATAGATTAATAAAACTACAGTCCACTAGACCATCCTGACACACTCAAACCTTTTTGGAAAATGTAGGCCATCTGATATCTAGGATTCTGGGCTTTAAATAGATCATATCATTTCCCTTTTTGTTTCAGGAGTCACTCCTAAAGGCTGATCGAAAAGTGTTACATAACTCCTGAAGATTGCTGCAAGTAAAAAAGATGTCACTAAATGTTGGCCTAAAAACTCTGCTGCTGAAACAAATCCTGCTTTTGTTTGCTATGCTATGTATCATTAATTCTGTATAAATCTGTATAATGAACTGTGCCATTAATTGTCTGTCTTTGATGTCATGTATGTTCCTTTGGTTATAAAAGTGAAAAAAAAGTGCAACTTTGATAATAATAGATACACAATTCCTCACTGTTGAGATATATTATTCGTGTTCTTTATAATAGTTACAATATTTGTCCAAATAAAAATATGAAATGGGCAGTTACCTCATTATAAATACGACAGTAAAGTTATTTTTTGTAGAACAAACAAAATTTGTCCAAAAAGATGAATATTTTACAGTATCAGTTGCTGCAATGAGCCCCTTTTACATTGCACATATTCTCAGAACAGTAAAGTCCAAACTGTACAAACTGTGCAAAAACAGAAATGTTGCTCATTTTTCTTTTTGCCCCATTGAAATAATGGTCCATTCTCCAAACCCACTCTATTTATCTAATTAAGAGACAGATCACCATGGCAGTGGATTTATTTGTTGTACGTCCTTAAAATGGCTCTGAGGCCAAAACATTATTTGCACCATTATTTACTACATGTTCTGACCTGAATAAAAAAAAAAAAAAAATACCATGGAGAGATCTCATGCCCCCCAAGCAAGCCGTCCCCCATCCCAGGGATCCCACCCCACAGTTTGAGAAACGCTGCACTACACTAAATGTATTATCAAAACTGAGAATCATGATTTTAAAATGACCTTCAGCCTTTGTTCACCAAACTTCACTTTGTCCTCTAGTGAAACTGAATATTTGTACCACAACAGAAGAAATTCCCTCAATGTTTTCTTTAGACCCCATTTACATGAACAGACAGACATGAGGTCCCAGTGACATTTATCTTTAACCTCTGGCCACTAAAGTCTCCTCAATCTTGAGTCCAGGATGAATGTTTACTCCAAATCTGATGACATTTGGTCAAACGGTTCCTAAGATATCCAAGCACCATAGACTGCACTGTAAATAGAGGTTTAAACAACATCTAAGCTATTTTTAACATTTGATGGAACATAATTTAAAGTTAAATTAGGATTTATTCTGGTGTAATTGTGAATCCTTGTTATAGCCTCCAGCCTCAGTGTGATAAGCAGCTGTTACTGAGGCGTCTTAACACAAGTTTTCACAACTAAAAATGTTCTATAAGCACATAAAATGACCTGAAATAGTGTCTCAGTACTGACTTTAATTTAGCTTGATGTGCATATAATAAATCAAAAATATAAATGTTCTTAAAATCATCTACACTTTTTTTTTTTTAATAAATTATTCTTGAGACAAAATCAATAGGACTTGGCCATGGTTTGATGAGATTACATGTCCACTCTAGACTGGGCTTTTTTTGGCAAGTGGCCTTTGTACAAAATGTGGTCCTCAGACTCCATCTCTGAGTGCTTTTCATGTCAGTTACAATGTTGTAAGTGCTCAATTTTTATATTACTGTCCCATATTATAACACTCACACTGCAAAAAAAAAATCTCCACAAGAAAGAAACCACTTATTCTGAAACCTAACCAAAGTGTTTTGTATCAAGCAAAACAATGGCGTAAACACATTTTGTTTGGTTCAATTTCTTAAAATTAGGATAAAAGTTCAGCCTCTGCAAGATATAATGGACCTGAAAATAGGGAAAAATACCACTTTTAAGCAATTTGTGCTTTTTACAAGCAACTAAAACACAGTTCTTTAAGAAAAACACAATATTTATTCTTAAATTGAGAATTGATGCCAGTTGTATCCCTCTTAAAATAAAGAAAGCAGTCTTGTTATTCTGCTTGGATATTAAACAGACCTTTGTTTTAACCCTTTAAGACCTAGAAGGCCACTACCAACCGAAAGCATCTACTGATCTAAATTGTTAATAAGTTTTAAACCACTAGTTCTGTCAATATATGTAAATACTTCAAGTAAAAGCCAGTTTCTCAGCCTTTTGTTGTTCTCAGATATGACCCATTTGGGTGTTGGAAATACCGTTATCTTTTATAACACTGATTCACTAGTAAAACCCATGTAGTTTGACATCTGACAGTGGATGGAGACACTTGGTTTATGTTCAGTTAATCATATGTTTTACTGAAAAAGTTACTTTTCCTTCAGTTTCCTCTATGACAAATCACTTGGGAAAGGTTAAATGCAAAGAAAATTGATTTGGAAGTCACCACAAAAATAGATCTAGGTCTTGTTACTGGTTAAATCTAGCTCAGTATATTAGTAGAAATATATGATTAAGGCAATGATTTTATTAATGCAAAAACATGCTTGACAAAAATGTGTTTTTAATAAAAATAAAAATAGACTAACTTTCCCAGAAGTATTCGTTCACACCCCTGATATTCTTTTTTGCAGAGCGATTTTAATTAAACAGGAGCTTCATTTTTGAGGCTGTGGTTGTTTTATGGATCTATGTACTTTTCTAACTTTGTCATCTTCTTCTTTCTGTCAGGTGTGGTCGATGGATGGATACTATAAGGGCAGGCGTGTGCTGGAGTACCGGACTATGGGGGATTTCACCAAAGGACAGAACTTTGTGCAGCATCTGTTGCCTCATCCCTGGGCTGGAACCGGCCATGTGGTCTACAACGGGTCACTGTACTACAACAAGCACCAGAGCAACATCCTGGTGAGAGGCTACTAACAAGATAATTATGTCAAACAGAAAAATTGTATGTGGTTTGATTTTTTTTTTACCTGGGGCTAGATATGGTAACACAATAAATTGTGTTTGTCATGCATTTACTAGAAAACTCAACTGAATTTCACTTTTTCATCTGTGGGAAAGCCATCTTTAAACAAAGTGATGATATTGGTACTGATGATATTATAAAAGTCAAGTGGCCTCTGTGTGTGTGTGTGTGTGTGTGTGTGTGTGTGTGCGCGCGCACATGTACGTATGTCTCAGGATTCACGCAGAATCCGGAAAGAGCTGACTGCTGCAGTTTGTCATACTTATCTATTTTTGGTCAAGGAAGAGACTAGCGAAAATGGCAAGTTTATTTATTTTGGGAGATATTAGTAATTTTGGAATACAATAGCCGTACAATCACGTTGCTATGCCTACAAAACTTTGGCAGTGACTACTGGACAAACGCGCTACAGCATGCGCAAAAATACAACAGCATAAAAACTACCACATCTAGAACCCATGGATCCCCACGGGTCAATGCACTAGTAAAATATAAAGAGAAGAAAGAAATCTGTTATTTAAGTATTTTTATAAATTTAGATTTAAATATATATATATTTACATTGTGGTTGCACACACACAGTGTGATATGAGGGTGTGGGGGGTTCTGAACTGAACTGTTATAAAGTCTGATGGCTGTGGGGAGGAATGACCTGTGGTATTGCTTCTTTTTACATGGCGGATGTAAAAGTCTAGGATGCTTCTGTGGATCCTTGACACTGTTCATCGACTCACAATCGTACTTTAAAACACCATGAAATGAAGAAGAGATGACCACAACTGCACATTAATCCTCAAAGAAGATAATAGAGCTGATCGCTTCAGCAGTGCCAAATGCATGTAATATAATTATCATGTGATCGTATCAGACAAGGAGACACAGGTTTGTTTACGATATATAGATCAATTCATACACAAAGGCAGTTCAGTGTGCTGATAAATAAATATATGGAACATGTAGACGAAAATAAAATCATAAAACAGTTGAAATATTTAGAGAAGAGCAGAATAGATCAAAATAGAGTAATATAATTAGAGAATATTTAAACTGAGGAATAGACGGAAACATTAAGTCATACAGTGAAATAAGAATTAATGAAGAGTTAAATCACAGACATGAGAAGTTGTTTTAAAAGCATTGATGTTTAGGATAAATGTAAATGAAGTTTGTTTTCTGTTGCAGATGAACACATAAATGCAGCTTCACCTTTATCATGGCCCTTATGAATGTATTAGTTTTCTATGTGTCATTGTGATACTGATCCACTGATTTTTTGTCGGGAAATTTTCTGCTCTTTGATAATTTCAGAAGGAAGGACTCTGATCAGGTCTATGAAGGAAGTGACTACAGAGGAACGACCGTAGACTTACAGTATACAGTCAAAACCATCAAGACACATTGAAAACAGGTGTTTTAGTGCTTTCCAGGGGCTGGAGTTTAAAACGATAATGACAGTATCATGATATAATTTTCATATTGCGCTAAATATCATTACAACAAATGTTTTATTTTGTTTACATTGTCATCTACACTTGGACAGCCTCAGAGTTTGTTTTTACTTTATTATACACAACATTTATCATGTCATTATAATTGTTTTAAATACTCTACATCTAGATTTCTAAAATATTTATTATGTTCTGACCATAAATAATAATTTTATACCATAACCACAACAAGTCAGGAGGAAAAATACGGCTTTAAATTCCTAAGACATTTATTGTCATATTTACTGACTCACATGACTTCAACATTTTTATCAGGTTAATATTTCAAATCAACAGGAATGTGAAATTTTACAACTTGTAAAAAAATATGCTAATATTTTTGACCAGATAATGTAGCTGTAGATCCTTCTTCACTTTCAAAATATGTAATTATAATATGATCAAAATATTACATTGACTAATAAATTGAATTTTATCATAATTAATATGATGGGAGTGGGTCAGGTTCAGACTGTCCAAAGGGACAGGAGGTTGTTTTAGCACCGTGCATCCTGATCGACTGTTTCTGTGAAGATAAATTGGGGAAAATGACTGGAGTCTGATGGAGCTGCACAGAAAAGTGCTGTGAGCAGCTTGGAGCTGCTTAGTGCAGTAAAGCAGAGCGAATAAATACAACAGCAAATACAAAATGAATATGGAGGTAAATCTCATTTCTAGTTAATGCAAACATAAAATTAAATGAATAGTAATGAATAATGAATTTATTTTCTCTGTGTGAAGTTATCAGCCTGTTTTTCAAGGGGCTCAGCTGCTTTAAAGAGAAATGGCAGTGGCTACTGCCACAGCACTGTGGCATGAAATATCAGTTTGTCTAATGCCACAGAGTCAATTAAATGTCAGCATTTGTACTGTGACAATAAGCAATAAGGACATTTTGTTGCCACAGAGCCAATCATGGATACTGTTCCATGTACTCATTAGCCTCTTGTTGCCACAGTACTGTGGTGATATATGCCGTATATGCTCCGTACACACCACAGTGAAATGATGTCAGTTCGCAAAAGTTTTATCGTCTCGGCCTTTCGTCCACATGACACCGGCGTTGTCGGTGCCCTGAAACGGTATTTGTGGAGAACAGGTCCCAGAGCGGAAAATCTCCCAACGCTGCCCTTGCGTTGCCGTATGGATAGGCAAAACAGCACTTCTTGGAAACGATGACACCGTAGTACCACGTGACCAGAAGAAGAAAACCACAGACATAACATTTTGTTACAACAACAACAATGGCAGATTATAGAGTTGCATTGGTGCTGCTAAGTTTATTAGCACTACTACAACAAAACCTGCCATCTTCTTCTTCTTCTTCTTCTTGCTGTGCTTACTCAGCGCATTCAAGAACGACATCATGCACATGCTCACTGCATTCTTCTGTGATTTTAGTGTCTCCTGTGGCTCTGTCTCTGTTTGTGTACAGCACCACATATAGGTGTGGCATATGTATTACACCGTTTTAACCCAGTTTTCTCGTTTCCACCTGGATGCAGATGTTTCTTGAAACGATTTGTGTACAGACGCAAAACTTTTAGAATCTGCAAAAGATCCAGTAACTGGCCTAGCCTTTTCCTGTAACCAGACAGGTACGTGGCATATGCTTATTGCCACAGTACTGTGGCAGCAGGTGACAGGTTACCAGTCTACACATGATATAATGAGGGCGCTGGTTGGCTCTGTGGTAACAGACAAATGAGAACCACCGGGTTATTCACATAAATCAATATGAATATGTGGTTAATTAACAAACCACCAACGCCTCCCTACATTCACACAATTACACTTTCTCCCTATACAGATACAAAAACAAAAACTGTATTTAAATAAGGTATTTACCATGTAAACACAAGTAATAGTAACATAAACCATCTAGATTAATACAAGGACTCGAACGCTCGTTTCTTTAAAAGATGAGAGCATTCATCATTATTTTTTCATTCTGTTATGGTACTAAAATTTCCATTTTCTTGAGAATTATCCTGTTATGTCACTTAAAATGACCCATATGAGCTGTTTTATCCCCCATAGTTTGTCTTTGCTGTCACCAGTGGCAGCTGGTGCAAAACAAGATTGTGGAGACGCAAGAGAGCATGAACACGGTGGTTATGAATTCATGTGCAGAGCCAATTTTTTGATGTGTCACTCACTGATGTGTGTGTGTTGACATCTCGTACGCCTTTGATTTTAATGCTTGACGAGACTGTCAGTGTTTAAGTGTCTTCTGTGGCTGAAAACTAAAAATACACATGTATAAAAAGTTACTTGCAAGAATCATAGCCATCTTCCCAGGTGAAAGCCTCACAACAAACCCACCCACCCACAATGTAATTATCCCTGTAGCACAACACATTATCTATAGCATGTTCTGTGCTTGTCCTTGGGTTAAATAGCTAATCAGCCATGTGGTCATTTGCATACCACTCTGTTAAAACAATCACAGAGATGCAGAGGAGACTAAACAGACTGAGCAGGACTAAATTCTGTCATATGGGATATTTGGAAGAGCTGTATCCTCAGATTTATTGTCTTTCTACTAAAGAGGCAAGAACTTCAGCTCTAAGACAAAGCCTATATCGAACCATGTTTAAGTTCAATACTGTTCATGACTACTAGACGTCAGTATTTTTTCCCAGGAGTCATTGTGGTCTCTTTTTTTCTTCTATTAATTAGATCTCAGATTTGGATGAGGCAGGTCGACTGTAGTTGTGGGTAATAACTTACACTACAGGTACAATGTTAAGCAATGCTAGCTGAGGTTTACTGATCTACCATGTAAGTCAGCTAGCATTTCACATTAGCTCATCCACGACCCCTCACTCTGTCACAATGCCTGCTATTTTGTCACTTCTGGCTCCAAAAGGTCAACATGACTGTGGCCAAAATGCAAAATACTGGTTTCAAAATAGTCCAGACTCTAATGGGTGACACCATCATTTGTCTGCCCACTAATTATATACAATCAATGAAGTTTCTGAAAGCATCTGTCACTCGCAAGCCAAGTTGGCAACCCAGCAAAATGATCACACAAAGTTGTAGAATAATTAAAACAATTCTTTGCATTTCCAGTGAAAGTGGGAGAGTCCAGGACAAACGTGGAAGCTTAAAATGAAAGCATAGCCTCATATCATCATCTCTCCAAATGTTTGAGGACCTTCTGCACATAGACAACCACATGTTTCAACAGTATCATGAGAAAATTTCCAAGCCACTCCAGTTTATTTAATACATGTATTCATTTAATATAACAGTGCAAAAATCTATTAAATATCTAGGAAAAACAATAAAATATTAAGAAGAATATAATACATAAAACATAGTGCAAACATGATAAAATGACACACTCTGCAATAATTCACACTGTGTTAAAGGAAAACAAGTCAATACCCCCCCCCCCAAAAAAAACAACTCCTATCTGAAAAATGCGCTTTATTGAGAAAATGTTTGGTCAGAGAAAAAAACAAACAAAACAATAAATAATACACTGTTACACTATGCTGTGCTGTGAAATATTCATAAAATGTGCAATACATTTAAAGATATTTATATCTTTATCCTTATGTAATATATATATATTTTTAAATATTTTTGTATCTGTATTTTTTAAAATTCTTGTATGTAGAACACTGCTGCTGTTTTATCTTTGAGGGGCTGGTGAAGTCACATTTTAAAGACAACATGGACCCCACTGCAGACCCTCACCAGTACGCCTACAGGGGATATCGCTCCAAGATTTGTCCTCGGCCTTCAGCCCTATGATTCCACAGACCCTCATCAACAAACTGCTCACACTGGATCTGAGCCCTTCCATATGCAACTGGGTCCTGGATTTCCTGACTAACAGACCCCTATCAGGCAGAATCCATAACCTCACGTCCTCCACCATCACCCTAAACACCGGCTCCCCCCAGGGCTGTGTTTTAAGTCCCCTGTTGTTCTCACTCTCTATGACCGCCCTCCAGCGCACCCGAGCTGTCATATTGTCATGTTTGCTATGACACAGCTGTGGTTGGACTGATCTCTGATGAGGACTACAGACAGGAAGTGAAGCTTCTGGAAGGCTGGTGCAGAAACAACAACCTCTACATCAACACTCAGAAGGTAAAGGAGATGATTGTGGACAATAGGACCTCTAAGACAAGCCTACTCCCCCTCTTCTGTGGGGGTGTGGCTGTCAAAGTGGTTTCTGATTTGGGAGTCCACATCACAGATCGTCTCACCTGGAACAAGCACACCTCCTGTCTTGTAAAGAAGGCCTACCAAGCCTCTTCTACCTCTGGAGACTGAAGCAGGCTGGACTGAACAGGTCTGTCCTAACTTCTACCGGCGTGCAGTGGAAAGTATCCTTACCTCCTGCATCACTGTGTGGTACGGCAGCTGCTCAGCTGCAGACGGAAAGGCTCTACAAAGAGCTGTGAAGTCCTCACAACAGACCATCGGCAACAGCCTGCCCACAGTCAGTAACATTTACAGGAGCAGGAGAAGGACTTCACGGATAATGAAGGACCCCACCCACCCTGCCCACAGCCTGTTTGTCCACCTGCCATCGGACAGGAGACTCCTCAGCATCAGAGCCAGAACCACCAGGCTTAGAAACAGCTGCTTCCCAGATGCAAAAAGACCAGACAACTCAAACCATAACTGAACAATAACTCACCCGGTTTAATTTAAGTGCAATACAAAAGTACCCAGTGCAACATTCATCCAGTCTAATCACAGTTACAGTGTGCAATAATATGTTTACATTTACATTTACATAATCCTTTTCCAGTCACTTTCTCCTCACCCTCTATGCCCATTATTCATTATTATACTATGTGCACTCTGCTTTTGTTG
>JAPQRP010000001.1:26521953-26533960 GCA_037367295.1 Apogon hyalosoma | reverse complement strand
GTGTGTGTGTGTATATGTGTGTGTTTTTTTGGGAGGGGGGGTTAAATGCTTGTTTTTGTCTATTTAAATATGTCTAACTTCACTATCAATCCTGTGGATTGAAATTTTGTTCTACATGTCATATATGTTGAATGACAGTAAGGAATCTTGAATGTGTCATGGTGCTATCCTGTGTTGTCACAGACCCCTCCCTCAAACCAATTGTTTTCACCTGCTTGCACCACACCTGAGTCAGATCTCCATTAGGAGTCTATTTCAGTAGCTCCTGTGCTCAGGTGTGGTGCTGGAACGTTCTATCACTGCTCCACAGCCCACTTCAGACACACTATGACTCTGACTGTTTCCACTCCACAGGTTTTAGGTTTTCATGTTCATGTTTATCCTTTTATTTAATCACTCGCCTTTACTCCTTCAGCACTGTGCTTTTGAGTCTGTTCTCGCCATCATGACAGAATCTTGGCTTTGCTGGAAACAGTACAATGTAAATTTGACAAATAAGTTTGTCTATGTCTGTTTGCAGCTCATCAGCCAATAGGCCATGAGCTATTCATGCATCAACTTCATTAGCAATTTCTCCAAACATGTTCTCTGATGAAACTACTGGTTGGATTCACTGTAAATTTTATTTGTAGCTTCCTTGGAACAATGTCTTCAAACTTTCTTCACAGTTTTAAGAAATTTGGATTTTTGAATTTTTTTTGACAGATTTTTGAAATATTAAAAAATGTACCTTTACTTGTAATGGGCCATATTTTGTTGGCTTATAACATGGAAATGGTTACAGATATCAGTATAGTTACTCTTGAGCACTGATAGGAAGTCATATATGGACTTTCATTTAATTAGTTGAGGTATCCTCCAGTGAAAGTACCACCCACCTCTATTAGGAGCTTGATCTGCATGAAAACCACAGGACTGTAGCAGCAGCAGAACCTGACAACCTCGCAAATTCAACTTATTTATTCTTTTAATGGATTCAATTTATATAGTGCTTTTCTATTAACACATACTCAAAGTACGTACAATAGATCCATTATTCATTCACTCACATATTCTCACTCTGATGGTGGTAAACTATGTTTGTAGCCACAGCTGCCCTAGGGCTGGCTGATGGAAGTATTGCTGCCGATATGCGCCAAATGGCCCCTCCGACCACCACCAAACATTCACACACATTCAGACACCAGTGTGAGTGGCACTGGAGGCAAGGTGGGTGAAGTGTCTTGCCCAGGACAGACTGGGATTCGAACCACCAATGCTTCAGTTAGTGGACGACCCGCTCTACCTGAACCATGGCCGCCCAATTTTTGATAGAACATGCCAGTGAGATACTGGGACATTTTTTACAAATGGCACTCGGGAAGGAAGCAAGATATTTAACATTTTCTTAAAAACTTTTTAAATAGATGACTTCATTCTTCTGCCATCAAAGTGTGTTTTTCAATGAGATTTAAAGACCGACAGTGAAGAGGCCTGATCTGCAACGGCCACATGTTCCAAAGTTTTAGACCTACAACTGTTAAAGCCCGATGCCCACAGCTCCCACCTCATTGTGTATTCATGTTTGTCTTTCAGGTGCAGTACCATTTTCGTTCCCGCAGTGTGTTGCTCCAGCGCAGCTTGAGTGGCGCGGGATACAACAACACCTTCCCCTACAGCTGGGGAGGCTCCTCCGACATTGACCTCATGGCCGATGAGATGGGCCTCTGGGCCGTGTACACCTCTATCCCCAACGCAGGAAACATAATGGTACAATCTGCACGTCAGTTATAGCGCTCCTTCTCATAAATGCAACAAAAAAGGTTTTATGATTAATGATGTAAAATGGAGACACTTTTTCAACCAGCTGATTTATTTCTTCCACTCACACATTCTGCTGTCAGCAGGTTTGCTGAAGTCGAAAACACCTACGGTTTTTAAAAACCCATTAAAGCTGACAGAGACTGACGCTTTGAATAATGTAATCTATCATGATGAAAAGCATACATTTTCCCAGATATGACTTTAATATACAATATGCAGCTAATTTTCTGTCATACAATACACTTGTCACACACCTCTACCTACAAGAGAAGGTGGAAAGGAAGCCAACTTACAAGCAAGTTTGATTGACAGGTCAATGAAATACAACTCAGTGGGAAGCACATTAAGCCAAGAGTTACTAAGGAAAAGCAACATCTCTCAATTTGAAAAAAAGGGCGTGAATGAGTCTTCATTTCAACAAGCTCAGGAGTGAACATCAGAACAAGTTTCTGATAAATGTCATCTTTACACTGGATCGTGAGCATGAGGAGTTGTTTTATAACGTGCCAAAACCTGTCAGATAAGTTGTTCACAGGCATGTCAGAGAACAGATGTGCTTTTATTTTAATCAGTTGAGCTTTCTACAACAGCCCCATATCAGCTAGCATGGTCAAGGGAGGTGTGTACTTTTAAGCTGCAGGACTATTTTAGTTATATGCATTATATAAACAAAATTGCACTGGCTGTGTTGAGCTCTGAGCCTTTCACTACAAAATATGGATTTCAAGAAAGGAAAAATGTTTTAATATTTCATGTGAAGAAAAGGTAACAGTTAAGTTAATATACACTGTCCAGCATAAAATACCCATCTGATAGGTAGTTCAGATCCTTCCATCGGATAAATACTGTAGTGATTAATATGTTTCACTTACAACAAGTTCTTTAACTATTTTTCTGATGCAGTGAGGAGCCTCTCGTTTCTTAAACAGCCATCATTTTGAGAGCGTACAGATGTTTCAATGGAAAAAGGTCATGAGGTCTGATGAGTCCAGAGTGGTGAAGTGATTACCCATCATGCCTAGTGCCTACAGTACAAGCCTGTGGTGTCCAAAAAATGAGGTCTGCTGAATATACTGAATGACCTGGTCTGAACATCAGTGGGTTTTTTTGTTGCTGATGACAGACGTATTCCAACATCACGCCAGGATTCATCAGAGTAAAAGGTTGATGGAGCATAAGACATCATTTACACACATGGATCAGACACCACAGAGTCCAGACTTGAACCCCATTGAGAATCTTTGGGATGTGATTGAGAAGACTTTACAACAGTGGTCTGAGTCTCCCATCATCAATACAAGATCTTGGCAAATGATTAATGCGACTATGGACAGAAATATACAGTAAGTTGGGAGATGTTGTACCGGCATTACATGACATAAATGATGCCATAGCAACAATGCCCCATAATCAAAGCTAAAGATGGTCCGATAAAATATCATAAATATAATGTTTTTCAGCTGGGCAGTGTATATAAGTATTAACACATAAAAGGGATATATTATACTCAACAATAGTTACATTTCAGCTCACTGAACAACACTGTATAGATCATTTCTTCTACATGTCCGTATAGTCCTGGTTTTCAGTCTTGTTCCAAATCCACTCTTTCAGTGTCTGTAGTTTTAGTAAAATGACTTGCCTTCCTGTCACAGAAAATGATGCCAGGATGAGAGAATGGTTCTGTTAGTCCAGGAGGTCTGAGGGTAATTACTGGAAAATTGTAAAATCACAAATATACAGAAATTCACACAGATCGTTTCTTGGCTAGTTATCTGAAAATGGGTTATGTGCTGTTCTCCAGTACGTGAGAATTTTATAATATTATTCTCAGAAGCCCCAGACATGTTTTATAAAGCAAAAAGGAAATTTAAAAAAAAAAAAACGTATATTAACAATATTTCCTCTTTAGACACTGGTTTACATTATATCCCAGCAGAGGAACATGGTTATTTTTCTTATTTTAAAGTGGGTCACTTCTACAACTGTTCGGTTAAAGAGTAGTTGTAGTTTGTCCTAATTGACTGTTTTTGTCGCTTGTAATGAGCACAACTTTATTTTTAGTTTTAAGGTCCATTTTGGTCTGTCAGTGGATAGGCTTTTATTCTAATTGTCTAGCCAAGCACTTATCCCACTGGCAGATTGTTTTGTGTAAGACAAGTTGCTTTTGAGAATGTTTGGCTTCTTTCTAGTGGAGCTCCACAATACAAGGCGAGTCTGTGATGTGTGATAACACTGGCTCTGTTCAGACCTGGCACTATGATGTGTTTTTCATGATGTGATCAGAAGTTGACAGCTCTAAAGCCACATTGGTGACACATTGCAAATGTGTTCTGGGCCACACTGAAGGCATACTCTGCAGACATCCTCTGCATAAGCTACAGTACATCATGTCATATTATCATGTTGAAAGAGGTTTGAAATTCTTCATTTGCCCACAGGGACATAAATGTTTCATATGTGTAGTGATGCCTGAACACACCGGAACAAAGCTCTGCCACTTTTTTACTCTCATTGAGGGAATATAATACAGTTTAAACTAGCCAGATGGAGTCCAAAGGGTATCGGACTGCATCTGTAGAAGATCCAGTCTGCATTATAGTATATGGCATGACTGACAGCCAATAAAAACCTGATGGAATGGCTGAAGTTATCATATCAATGTTCAAAGTGTACCAAACTGAGGAACAGACTGGTAGCCTTTAAGACACACACTGAAATGAATTTACAACGAAACATTACAAAGCTGGTGTTAAACCTGACAGTTTGTGTTGCATAAACAAAATGCTGCATGAAATGAATCCTTGCCCGACGGCTTGGGTTGTTAGATGAGCCTGTTCATCTGCATATAGAGCCAAGAAGTGCGATCTGATCAGAAGTGATGACTGGAGACACATTCTGGAGCTGTGATCCAATCATGCAAACACATGATAATTCTAGGTTTGTACTGGTCCATTCAATGCCTGCTATGAATGGGAATAAATAGTAAACACAATAGTAACATGAGACAGGTTTACATCTAAATGTACAGCAAACTTTAACCAAATCTACTGAAAACCAGCCAAAGGAATGTGAAAATGAAGAGGGTTCATCATCATTAACAGTGTGACTGTTAAAAGGAGTAATTCATACAATGAAAACACCTGGGGCAGCCGTGGCCTAGATGGCTGGAGAGTTGGCTTGTGACCGATGGGTCAACAGTTCAGTTCCCTGTTGTTGGCTGATGTGCCCTTGAGCAAGGCACTTTACCCCCCATTTGCTCTCCGGGCACCTGATATGGTGAGCCCACTGCTCGTAGTAGTCAGTGTGTGATGCATGATCTAATGATGGGTTCAAGGCAGAGGACAAATTTCAGTGCGGTGCATGTTTATGTGTGTGAACCAACTGACAAAATAAAGATTCTTTTTCTTCACCTGAACTGTTGATTTAGGAGCCAATAGATTTAAAGACAGTGAACTTACAGACAAAGGATCCCCCTTGAAATGAACCAAACCACTGATCTGAAACATATCCTGTTGTTTCCGTCTCTTTCAGTCTTGTCTGTCAAAGCCTTTGTCTAACATTTCTTTGTGGAGCTCATCATACGTGGTGGGATTCCATTGCTGGTTTCAATCTAATATGGTATTTCTGTTTGTGTAACAGTTTTATTTGTAGCATTGATATTCCAAACTCAATAGGAGGGGAAAAGTTGCATACAAAAACACACTCATGGCTATTAAAGCTACCACTGAATGAAGGCTACATTTCCACAACCTGACTAAGCTCTGTATGTTTTATTACACTCCATCAGTCAAAATAAGTGTTTCATAATCTTCATGTGCTGCATCAGCTGATAGTTTACATTATAGCTCTGTTAGCTTAGCTCTGTTTTTAGACTGAAAACAGCCACAGTAAAACCACAAATCACCTCTGTTTTCTGCACAGTTTGTGTTGTCAGTAGCTGAACTAAAGATCTGTTTGGAATCAACAAACGGCAACTGAGCAAAGAAAATAACACCCCATAATAGCTTTATACCTTCATAAGCCTCAGAATCAAACTCAGCCGTATAGAAGAAACGCTGACATTTCAGCATCAAACTCCATTCTTTACATTTACAGCTGTGTCCAGTGGAGAAAACAATGGCTTCTATTTTTATCACATTTCTCTAAAAGTTGTTTCTTAATGGTTCTCATCCCATCTGGTCACTGTCTGATACTTTGGTCAAAGGCCCTGTGGTGTTATTTTTTCCTCACCATTGGAGACCGACAGTGACTTTAGACCTTTGTCATATATAATTTTTTTGCCATTTTTAATTATTTGACAGTAGAACTACTTCATATATCACCTTGAATCAGAAATAAAAGCCAAATAACTGCTTAAAAATGATGCATCTGTCCTGTTTGACTATAAAAAAACTGAGGTGATCTGTGAGCCATGGTATAATTCATAACCATACTACACATCTCAAATGTAGGAAGTGACTGGGAATGAAAAACAAAAAACTGAGGAAGTTATTTTTAAGCAATACCCTTCTCACATTTAGTAGCAAACATAATATATTCTGTTTATGATAATCTAATTACATTTTTGTGAATGGAGTTTTCATAAAAACCTTAATTTACATTTAGAGATGCAGTAGTAAAATGTGGTGTTAAATTTGATGATCAGCTGTAAATCTACATCTGTACAAACAGATACCCTGTTAACAATACAATCCAGCTTTCATCTTATTGAACACTCAAATAAAATAAAAATAACAGTTTTCAAAAATACTTGAATAAACGATGTAATTAAGTAGAGCATAATAGGGTTCTAAGCTTTTTCAGCTTATAAAGAGAAATTACTAGCTATTACTAATTTTTATTCTCTCACAACACAATATGGGTGGTTTTAAAAAATGTAGATGTTGATGTTGTCCCTTCTGCTATTTTCTGCTTTCCATCTGTCATTCCATTTGTCATTGTGTAGTTGTTGCAGCACCGTGTGAAAATCAAGTCACTTTTTTCCCCCTAAACTACGTATAATCTACTCAACTCCACTGTTAATGAGCAAACTAAACTAAGCTCTCATTACTAACAAGTGAGGGGCCAGGGCATGCGACAGCCTCTAGTGGCTCTTGTTTTGCATAATTTTGCATTGTGTCATCATTAAGACTGATTTCAGCGTAAATGGACTGAGCAATAATATTGAAAAGAATTCACTTGGTGTATCAATCAGTTCATATCACACACCACAAGTGGAAAAACAGGAAAAAACTGTCATTGTGATGTTTTGCATTCTGTTGCTGATGTTGAAAACTGATCTACACATTGGAGTGAAGTTAATGTTCATTGTATTAATGATGATGTGAGGTTCAGTTACGCTGCTTCTCCACCGATGGTCACAGCTACCATCACATACTACGGTCTACTACAGTACAAGTTTTAATGTGAAACTTGTAAACTACGACATGGTGGTGCAGTGGATAGCACTCGTGCCTCACAGCAAGAGGGTCCTGAGTTCAATTCCAACACCGGTCGATGGGGGTAGGATCTTCTGTGTGGAGTTTGTATGTTCTCCCTGTGTCTGCGTGGGTTCTCTCCAGGTACTCTAGCTTCCTTCCACCATCCAGAGACATGCACTGATAGGTTAATGGGTTAATCTAAATTGCTCATAGGTGTGAGTGTGTTTGTTTGTCTCTATATGTCAGCCCTGCGATGAACTGGTGACATGTCCAGGGTGTACCCCACCTTCGCCCATAAGTAGCTGGGATAGGCTCCAGCGACCCTAGTGAGGATAAAGCAGGTTCAGAGAATGAATGACTGAATATAAATGTGTATTATTGTTCTTCAATGTGTACACCAGAAATGTGTGTGTGGAGTTATATAACATGCACGCACTTGAAAACCCTCGGCCTGACTTATCAGGTGCACTATTGCCACGCCACCCAGTGGCCTGACTTATCAGTACATGTCAAAGTTTTTGGACAGACGGACAGACGACCAACTGATGACAATACCCTGCGGCTAGTGTGGCCGAGGGTAAGAACTGATGCAGCAAGGCTTGCATACACAAAATTTGTGTCACGTCCAAAACGTTTGGCCATGACTGTATCAATAGTATCTTCAAAGCAATATTAATGATGAAAAATGCAGAGCACAGATTGTTAAACAAAGGAAACACTGTGGTGTCAGTAAGTATGTATGTCATATTGCGACGTAGGACACCAAGTCAAGCTAGTAGGAAATCTGTCAAATGAGAACTTTTGACTGCTGTCACTGTTGCCTCAGCCATGAAGATGACACTATTTTAGAGTGCTTTGCTATGATGACCAGGAACACCAGAACAGTACTACCTGTTTAAGGCTGACGTCATGGCACCATCCAGGTCCAAACAGTCCATAACAGCGCAGTTTGTTTGCGTGTTTACTATAACATCTCTCTTTAATAAGGCACCAGTTAATGTCTGAAATACTGATCTGTTTAATTAATTCACCTTTACCTGAACTGGACAGCACAGATAAAGGACTGACAAGTGAAACACAAAGTGTGAAGATGTGAAACATTTCATAAATACTTTATTCTATATCACTGGTTTGGCAGATGCAGTGGGAATTAATGGTAGTTTTAATTATTATTTTTATAAAATTCAAATGTTTGTTATGACTTGTAACTTTATTCATCTACTTCATCCGTTTCTTCTGCTCTTTGTCATCACATGCAAAGTGGTAGAATGACAACTCTGTGTTTAATGGACTCAGACTCACAGTACTTCAGCAGATAGAGGACAGAGGATCAGGTTTGGACTCGATAGCAGGAGGCGACGTCATGACTTAACAGCCAGATACCTGCAGTGGAATGTAGTGCAAAATGGAGCCATTAGTGGAAAAGCAGGGTAATGTTTGACACAAACAGCTGGTAGGAATGGCCTACTTTTTACTTTTATACCACAGTGTATTTCAGAACCTGTGTAGTAAAAGCTGAAGCAGTAATTATACTTTTTCTTTGTTGTTTCTTTTTTAAATAATTATCTGTGCTTCTTCTGGAGTAAAGAGTAACTCCTGTTTGTTTCCAGGTGAGTCGTCTGGACCCTCGTTCTCTTGATGTGCTCCAGAGCTGGGACACTGGGTTTCCTAAACGCAGCGCAGGTGAGGCCTTCATGATCTGCGGGACCCTCTACGTCACCAACTCTCACCTCGCTGGAGCTAAGGTCCACTTCGCCTACCACACTAACACGTCCACATATGAGTACACCGACATCCCCTTCCACAACCAGTACTCCCACATCAGCATGATGGACTACAACCCCCGGGAAAGAGCGCTCTACACCTGGAACAACGGCCACCAGGTCATTTACAACGTCACACTGTTCCATGTCATTCGGAGTGACGGCTAGATCCACATGTAGGAAAAAAAGAGCTGATATAAAGGAAGCTGTAGGATGGTAAAGAGTTGTTCAGTTTACGCCACACATACACATGCACATCCACCCAATGGTCATTCACGTCAGCAGGAACATAAATTTTGTCTGTTTGACTGACTTCTAGACTGTGGGAGCTCACTGAGCTCATAACGAGACACAATACACGTTGTCAAGCACGGGTCTAAAGGTCACAGACAAGAGTATTCATCACGGCCGAGTCGAAAATGAATTGCCTCAGCAAAAGGGACGCTGATAGAAAGAAGGAAGTCAGACAGCGTGAGCTCATACATATTCTGTTGCGTTTCATTCCACTCGTGTCTCTAAAGTGATTTTTGGAAGTTGAGGGCAAATTGTCAAAAAATGAAAAAAAAAAAGTGCAGCCTGTGAACTGAATTTCAACACAAGCGGACGCCGGCCCTGATGGAGATTTGTTTTGCAGGTTTGTGATGTAATCGTGGAAGTATTCAGTCAGCATGGTTGTTCATTCAATAAACTTATTGTCAAACTTTTCCACGACTCATTGGTCTTTTCTGTTTCCGAGCCCAGAAAGCAGAGACATGACTGTGCATCTGCATGTATGTGTGGACAAATGCGGATGTGTGTTGAACATACAGTGAATCAGTTAAGGTCATTAGGGTTTAAGTCATGAAGCTATTGAATTATAGTAGGTTTGCACTTATTATTGTTTGTTTTCTGCCACAGCTCAATTTACCACAGATTAATTTATAATGAGCTGGAATGAGTCAAATTAAAGGTTTAAGGTTAATTCACTTCATTATCCCCACAGGGAAATTCACACACAGCACGTAGCATTAGCATTAGTGATTAGCATTAGCACTTAGCCAATTAGGAGCAGTGAGCTGCCATTGAAGGCGCTCGGGGACCAATTCCAGCTCTACATCAGTACCCTGGTGAAGGCCACTGACATGAGAGTGAACCTATGTGTACTTGTTTCTAATGGAAGAGAAACTGGAGGAACTGAAGCAAACCCATGGTGGCGTTGGATTTAAGGCCATTTGGAAAGGCCGATCCCCCACACACAGTAAATCTGATTAACTCAACATTTGACATACATGTATAGCTGAATGTGCTCTACAAATAAAGCCTGTTGTGGCTATTTGTTCACAAACTAAATTACAAATGAAAAAACGGATAACTTTGGTGTCAAAGGATAGAATTTTTTTTCTTCTAGTTTTGTGTAGTTTATTTGATCAGTATGCAATCAAATTCACAAAGGTCTGAGGTTTGAGCAGTAGATTGTGTTTACAAACTCACAGCCTGAGCTTAAAAAATGCAGCCATATTCATGTGTCGATGATATTATTCACATACTATCAAAGACACATAAGTGCATTTTTGATGTTGCTCAGTTATATCACAAAAACAAAAAAAGCCTATTGAACTGTAAAAAATGTGCATTTCTGTTAAAGTGGCATCCTTCATAAAGGTCTTGCTCAAAATATGGTTCTTAAAATTTCAGTTTAGATCTGACCTATTGAAGTATTAACTAAACTCTGCGCCGTGATGATTTGTATATGTGAGCCTGGTCTACTCATTTATTCTTCTGACCAGGTGATCCTGTTTTTAGCTCTGGATCAACCTGGTTTTTCCTGTTTTTAGTTTAACCTTTTTTTGAAAATCAACTATAGGTCAGCCTCCAGCCTGACAGGAATACTTGGCATCGTAACTAGAGGTGAATATGATCCCAATTAACCTATTGGTGGTGCAGTAGCTGACATTAAAAGAAAAATCATTATTTCAACAGCCACCCTCCCCATGTGTCCTTGAAATTTGACAAACATCTACAAATTAGTATTCTCTACTGTTCTTTACCGTGATGGATTGTTTTGCCACTTGTCACTGCTTTAACTTTTGGTGATGGGTTTGTTTCCTTCTGCTGAAAGCTGAGATGTTGGAGCCTACAAATAGTGACTTACAGTTTACATTAGTACATTTTTAACTGTTATTGTGGCTGCAAAGACACAAATCATATAGAGACCACAACACGGGAAAACGTAAGATGCAAAATAAATAATTTTATGTACTTAAGAAATATCAAAACAAATCAGATTAAGAGAAAGGAGGAAACACACAAACAAAAGTGTAATATATGTCATATGTGACCCTACAGCAAGTGTGATGTCACCATGTAAGAATTATTAAGAATGGATTTATTATTTTGTACATATAAATAAACACATATGAAACACCCATAGTGCAATTTATTAATGTATACAAGTTTACATGTATGTTAATATATGAAATTGCTCCAGTTTGTATATATATTGTTGTTCTAACACTATCTGCATACACTTCCTATATGCACAGTATATTTACATTAATACATGTACAGCTCTGGAAAAAAAGAAATAACAGACCACTGCAAAATGGTCACTTTCTCTGATTTTTCCATTGATAGGTATGTGTTTGAGTAAATTGAACATTTTTGTTTTATTCTCTAAACTACCAACAGCATTTCTTCCAAATAAAAATATTGTTATTTAGAGCCTGTATTAGCAGAACATGACACATGGTCAAAATAACAAAAAGATGCAGATGTTTTCAGACCTCAAATAATTCAAAGAAAACCAGTTCATATTAATTTCTAAACAACACAATACTAATGTTGTAACTTGGGAAAAGTTCAGATATCAGTATTTGGTGGAATATCCCTGATTTTCAATAACAGCTTTCACATGTCTTTACTTTCCTCCATTACTGTTGGATGACTTTATGCAGCTCCTGCCATAGAAATTCCAGAAGCTCAGCAGTGTTCCATGGCTTGTGTCCATCCATGTTCCTCCAGAAGTTTTCAAAGTGGGTT
>JAPQRP010000001.1:26477042-26498802 GCA_037367295.1 Apogon hyalosoma | reverse complement strand
TGTGTGTGTGTGTGTGTGTGTGTGTGTGTGTGTGTGTGTGTGTGTGTGTGTGTGCGTGTGTGTGTGTGCGTGTGTGTTTTCAATTCTTTAATATGTGGATTTGTTAATATGGATATGACTTTTGGCAGACTTTACTTTGTTTGATTATGTAAGAGAAACAGAGTGTATTTATATGTATATATGTGTATGAGTGTGTGTACTTGTGTGACCAGCTTGTATCTCAGTTGGAAACAGGAAATGTGTGTTTGGTCAGGAACAGATGATTGTGCAGCTCTCAGTCCCAGGCAGAACTATGTAGTAGGGGGTGGTCACTCTGCACACACACACAAATACACACACATGCACTGTTCAGAGAAAAAAAAAAACCACCTCTACACACAAACAAACAGGCAGGCAAGCAAACAAGTGCAAGGCCATTCATGCAGAATAACTCTGAGCCTCAGCAAAGCTAATGAGATGTTTTGTTTTTGCACATTTGCACCTATAGACTCAATAATTGTGTTTTTCTTTACGTGTGTAAGTGCATTTATTTGACACTGTAATTATATATTTTTTTTACAGTTTTAACAGTAGTGTGTGAGGGGTCAAGCTATTTATTACATTATGAGGACATAAATCTCCTCCTGCAGTCATCTGTGGGGACTTGCCTCTAATGGAAACAAACTACACCATAGCTAAATAATTAAAAATGAGTTGAAGGTTTAATACACAACATTTGCAGGTGTTCATGGGTAAAGCTAGGGTTAAGGTTGTTGACATTAGATAACTCCACTTTAACTGTATAGGCTTATTTTAACTTGGTCTTAACTTATTCATCATTTATTTATTTGTCTCTTGTATTATATCATTATATCGTGTTTTTATGTTTTTAACTGTTAACAGATTTTATATTGGCATTTTTAGTGATATCTCATGACTTTTATTTGTTGTAGTCTGTTTTATGTCCATTTATTTTTAGTCTGTTTTAACTATGATCAGTGAGCTGCTGGGAGTACCTGTCTGTGTCTTTTGTCTGTGCTGTTTTTAATCTGTCCCCTCTATGTGTCCTGTGGTTTTAATGTTTTTGTGTGTAACGTTTGAGATGCCCTCTCCAGACTGTAGAACAAATCTACCTATGGGTATCAATAAAATCACCTTGAACCTTGATAGGGAAACTTTTTTTTTCTTCACAAAAATCCTTATATTTGCTCCAGATGCTTCTCTTCTGATACTAAACAGTGACATGCAAAATACTTTGGGCACTCTACACACTCAGTACTTATTAAAAACCCCCTTGGCAGATATCACAGCATGCAAACACTTCTTGAAACCAGCTAAAGGTCTTTGAACTCTTGTATTTAGGATTTTCTCCCATCATTTCATGCGAAAGGCCTTTAGTTCTACAACATTCTGTCATCATGCACAGCTGTTTCAAGAACTACCCAAAGATTTTAAATGATGTTTAGCTCTGTGGACAGTGGGGGCCTTTCCGAAACCTTCAGCTTGTGTCTCTGGAGGTAGTCCACAGTGGATGTTGAAGCATGTTTTATTATCCATTTGTAGAATCCATCCTCTTTTAAGCATCACCTTTTTTACAGACTGTGTCTGAATGTTTTCCTCCAGGATTTGCTGCTATTTACTTGAATCCATTCTTCTCTCTACTCAAGCAGTGTTTCTAATGCCACTGGCTTCAACACAACCCCACAGATTGATAGATCTACTGTCATGCTTAACAGTTGCCAGGTTGTTCTTTTCATGAAAAACTGTTGGGTTTCTTCCCTAAGCACACCTGCACCTATTGTGGCCAAAGTGTTCTATTTTAACATAATCATTTCAACAGCACTTATTCTCAAAACACACCAGGCTTCTGTAGATCTGTAGTTCTATTGCATACTTCTGATGTGATGAGGATACAGTAAGATTTTCTCCTATAGACTCATTCCATGAAGGTCTCCTTTGTGCAAGAACGCTGCACTGCCATTCAAGTGGAGGATTTTATTCGTCCTTCTGACCGGCTTATGAATAGCTCTATCCAAGAGCTTTCTTGAGTGATCTCATCACACAAAATTAGGAGGCAATAACAAGCATGAAAATAAAGTGAATGATAATTATGGTTAAATAACATTGGGAACCTGTAAAAAAAATGTGATATTAGATTATTATTATTTTTTATTTAGACCCTTTTAATGTACTTTGATCCATGCACATGACATTTTAAACACTTCACACAGGAGACAGAGGGTGGACCATTTCATGCCATTAGTGTTCATATGCAAATGTAAATGTAAAGTGCATCATGTTTGACAATTAAGGATCTCTGGTACTGGCACCTTACAACCTATTCTTGAGTGACTCCATACGTATATACATAAGAACATGCAGGTTTTAACACACAGTCACCTAATAAACCTGTGTAGATTTACACCCAATCAAATGCAGATACGTTGCCCCCTTCTGACAAAGAAAATTATTTGCCCATCATGTGTCAATTCAAGTGCTGTAAAGATTCAGTCAGTGACACTGTAACACTGAGCAATGTCAGCAGGGTAGCAAACATGCAGCAGATTTGACATTAACTGCAACAGACAGGCCAATAAAAGGCAAAAAATACCCTTCTCATGAGGAATAGCAAATAAAGTTCTGTTTTGTGCAAGCAGGCAACACAGTAAAAGATGCGAGACTGAGTAGCATGTCATAGAATTCTGTAGCATCTTTACATTTAGATTTATTCAGGAGGTTAGAGGTCATCTATGTGAACAAATTTCACTAATAGTATAAACATGAATAAATCATGACCACTTTTATTTTTTCAAATGGCCTCTGAGTGGAAAAACTGTTGGAGGCCATACTGAATGTCATACAGAAAATAAAATGTGATGTCTACGTTTCATATATTATGTACATGGAATCAAAGCAAAAACCTTCACACCTCAGCTATTTGTCCTATTCATGTAAACTCTTGCTATTTGGTTTAATTTTTCAGTTGCTGCTGTTATAAACTGAGAGGTTGAGGAGGAAGTGATGTAAGATGTAATACTGTTAAAGCCACATTACAGCATCATCCACTCTGATATGTTCTTTGTAAAAAAAACAAAAAAAAAAAAAACTGCAGGGGGTCCAGTGCATGTTGGACATGGGGTCTCCATGGCCGCTCCAGGATGTTCCTGATCTGTGATGTTAGGCGCAGTGTTGTGCAAGTTACTTCCAAACTGTAATCCATTACAGATTATTGTTACTGTTATTTAAAAGCAATTCCTTACCTTACCACACTGCTGTCTCAGAATTGTAATGTGTTATATGACTCCTGTATTACTTTTGAGTTACATACAGACTCTCATCATAAATGGCGTGTGTGCAATAGAACCCAACCCCCCCAATACAAGAGATTGGCATAAATTTGCACTCCTACGTACATGTGGACAGATAACACAGTAAGAAACACTATGGTCTACAATGTTTGAATCCCAGCAGGAACACTTGCATTTTTTTTTTTTACATTTTACATGTTCAAACAGGGGGTGCGGCACTGAGGACGCCATTATTGTGCCAAATTCTATTCCCTGCCGAAAACTGCTCCCCCTTCCTTAGTCAGCCATGAAGAGGACAATGTTCACCAAATTCACCCTGTCACAACTTGCTGAGAAATGCTCCCTGCTCACCCCGGCTCATTATTTTTTTCTTCTCTCTGACTGTGGGGTATGAAATTAATTGTGAATTATTCAGCCTCTTAACACCATCATAGCTGTGTAGCAGTTACATAATTAATAATATTGTAAGATATACCAGTTATGTTTTTCATATGTTTAATATTAAAGAATGTGCAAACTGTAAGGTATAGAAAACTTTCAAAAGTTAAATCTTAGATACACAACACACAAAATATATAACATTAAAAACAGATACTGCTGAAAACTATGGGGATGCAGTTTTCGGCAGGGAGCAGAATTCTGCACAGAGACATAGAGTAGATTTTTTAGCGATTAAATTATGGGTGAAAAGTGTGTTGTAACGTAGGCGCTACTGAACAAGCACTGAGTAAAATAGTACTGGAAATTGATTAGTAATGCCTTACACTACTGCATTACAGCAAAAAGTAATCTGTTACTGTAATGCATTACTTTTGTAAGGTGTCACTCCCAACACTGGTGAGGGTAAACTGGTCTGAATTGATTTTAGTTTAGCTGGACGTCCTGCTTTAGGAACTGGTATAATTTATGAAGTTTTCCAGAAAGCTGGAACTCCCCCCGACTGTAGACTCAGGTTGAAAAACTTTTGAAGAGCTTCACACACTTAGTACAGTTTTTCAGAGCTTTGAATATACATCAACTGGGTAAGCTGTTTTTTCCCAGAACTCAGTTTCTGTAGTTGCATCCTCACTCCTGCTTCTGTTACAGACAAAGGTCTTGATATGGGAGTGAATATGGGTTCTGTGGAGGAGATGTTAGAGGAGGCTGGTATAATCCCATTGTGGAGGAACAGCAATAAGAGGATGGAGCTGCTGCTGAAGTGGGTGTGGGCAGCTGTGGCAGTGACAAACCTGTTGAAGAACTGCTTGAGTTCATTGGCTCTGTTTACTGTTTCCTGGGTATTCTTTGTCGTAGCCAGTGATGGTATTAAATCCCTTCCACTCCTCTGATGTTGTTGTGCTGTAGCTTCCTCTCCTTCTTTGCTTTCTTCAGTTTCTTCTTCACACATGCAAACCATATGCATCAAACCTTAACTAATCCATACTGATAAGGTAAAGTAATAATTCATATTGATTAAGTAATTAATAATTTATAGATAAAAATATTCTTTATAGTGTATATTTTAAATATTAATGTTACGGTTATATTGCATTTTGTTCCTTAGCTATTATGTCAGATAATAATCACTTATGAGAGTTATTAGAACAAGCTGAGGTGTTTGTGTATTCTTTTGAGGAAAACTGCAAATAACTTTGCATTTGGGCAGTTGTGATACTTAAGGTGAGGGTAAGTGGCTATGGGATGCAACATGAGTGTCCTCACTGTAGTATTTGGCACAAATGTTTGTGGATGTGTGTTTAATCGTTGTGAGACGGTTTATTAGTCAGCTGTGTGTGACTGAGATGGGAAGTAACCCAGGCACAGCTGCAAGTGCAGCTAAACAAACACTCATACATAAAACATGAGTTCCTCTCTCCTTCTCCATCACATTCATGCACACAGACACACACCGACACACACATGCACCACTGCATCTATAAGTGTTTACTTGAGAGTATTGACGAATGTTCTTTTTGTAGGATTTCATTTAGCAGCTCTCTGTGTACTCATGAACTGGACAAACATGGCTCATATGTTGTGTTCATTATTTTAAACACTGTGTGCACCTGTGAACATGCATCTGGGTTTATTTCTGTCTTTTTTTCGCTCTCCGCTCCTCACCCAAGGCCTGTGTATGTCCGAAAGGACACAAAATACCTCGAGGTGGTTTTTATCATTGCCACTCAGCTATGAATCCATGTTTGTGTATGAAATGGGTTATGTCGTCTCCCTGAGCCTCTGCTTAGCCAGTTTGCCGTTGTGTAATGAATTAACAGCAATGCATATTTCCACTGCAAGCAGGTCACAGGAAAATCAATATTATCTGCGGAGTGAAAGAAAGGGAAATCTCTCATCTTTTTCTCATGGATGTGTCTGTCTTTCCCCTTGTATTTGTGCATGATTCTGAGTCTATCTGTCCACCTTCTCTCCCCTCTCTCTTTCCCCCGTTTACCCCCAATGAGTGACTTGAAGGGCAGAGGGTGAAAACACAAATTAACCACAGAGCAGCAAGTGAGTGACAGAGGCAGAGAGGAGAGGGAAATGGAGGGAAAGACCATGTAAAAGAAATAGGAGAAAGAGATTGTCTCCGATATTGATCTGGTAATCCTCGTCGTGCTCTGTGGCGATTCTAATCTTCCTCCTACACGAGAAGAGGAGACGCAGGGAAAGGGCGAGAGAGGAAAGGGAGCATGGAGGGAGGGATGCCAATGCACGGGGGAGGAGGAGCAGTGCCATCCAGTGGTGCAGTGGAATGCTGCAGCGCAGACGGCTTCATGTATTGTTTCAGTGATAACATCTGGTCCTGTGCTGTTGTGTGTTTGTGTGAACACAGACAGCTGCTTATCCCCGATATGAGGAAGCAGAAAATGGCAGCTACTTTGAGCATGTGGATCAAAAGAGACAGAGATAAAACAGAACATATGCTCAATCTGACCTTGACCTCATTTGTTAGGATCATAGCTTCATAGACTCGCACAAAACACACACAAAAACACACAGATACCAAAAACTGACACAGGTATCAAACATATTTTCCATATTGTGTAAATGTCAGATGGACATACATCAAAATCATCATGTATTGTTACAAAGACTAATCTTTTTTTTTTAAATAAAATACCAAATACTGGTATTAAAATGGATTTCATTAAAAAATAAGTAATTATTTAAGTATTTTATCATTAAAAAATAAATTCTACACAAAGTGATCATGTATGGCTGCACTGATAACCACTGAAAATGTAGGCTACTATAATGGTTAATTAATGGTTAATTCACAACAGTAAAGTCCAACAGTGTATACTGACAGAATAGCCTGTATAAAATGTGTACGACTTGATCACAAAAATGTAAGTCCTACACAAAAAACCATGTTGAGCTGTTTTAACTTTCACTGCCTGTTGCATTGAAAGGCAAAGGCAGCGTCACAATAAGTGTCACAGCATTTATTTTCTACGGAGCCCGTGTGGTGACATAAAAAAAAACAAAAAAAAAAAACACGTGCACATGCATGAATTATTAAACGTGTGCACAAAATAATAAAATGTACACACGAATTATTAAACGTGCGTGCGAAATAATAAAACATGCGCACGAATTATGAATGCATGGGCACAATTATGAATTATGAATTCATGCGCACATTTTATTATTTTGCGCACATGTTTAATAATTCGTGCACACGTTTTATTATTTCGTGCACACGTTTAATAATTCGTGCACACATTTTATTATCTCGTGCGCAAGTTTAACAATTTGTGCAAAAACACATGTTTTTTTTTTTTTTTTTTTAATGTCACCACACTGGCTCCGTAATTTTCCATCCAGAGTGGCCGTATTTTATTTTATTGGGTTTTTTTTTTAATCTGTCTATTTTTGCCAACATGTTGTATTAATGATGGGGGAGTCAGACCATTGGGTAAGTTCTTCTCCATTACTTCCCTAAGGTTCTCAGCAGTGGGGTTCAGGTCTGGATTCTGTGGTGGTTAATCCATGTGTGAAAAAGATCATCATGCACACTTTAGCAATTTTAGCCTGATGAGTTTTTGCGTTGTCATTGTGAAATATGTCTGTGTCATCAGCAAACAAAAAAATCCACTGATGTCCAGACCTGCTCATTCCGTATATTCAAGTAGTCAGATGACCTAATTAACGTAACATTGTGCAACCCTATATCATAAAACTCCCCCCACAGGCTTTTACTGTAGGCACTAGGCATGATGGGTAATCACTTCATCCACCTCTTTTCTCACCCTGATGGACCATCACTCTGGAACAGGATCAATCTGGACTCATCAGACCACATGACCTTTTTCCATTGAAACACAGTTCAGTCTTTATCATCTCTATAAACTGATGGTTATTTAAGAAATGAGAAGCTCCTCACTGCATCAGTTAAAGGATTAAAGAACTGAAATATATAAATCACTACAGCAATTATATCCCTGAAATCAAGTTTTGGGAATATAATGGTTTTACCCCGAATGCCGCCACTGAATATCATTTGTGTGAACATGATAACTTGGACAGATTTGGTTGGATTCCTCATCCCTTGATAACCAACATAGGGGACCCCTAGTGGAAGAACCCTATCGATTTCAGCTTCTCTATAAGTATTATAAGTCATCCAAACGAGGGCACTTACAAATGTCCATTTTCTCGCAACCATCCAGAGTTCATATGGTGCCATTTTCATTCACTAGGTGGAGTTTTGTGGGGAAAATTGGTTCTCTGACCATTATTCTACCACTGTCAGGTTGATGTAGCTCAAATTGTGCTCATATCGACTGTCTAACAATTATCATGGGTAGATTTATATTTAGCAGAGGACTGGGGGGATTTCGGGGATATACCCTTGCTGTCAGCCCCCGACAGCGTAAACCTCGTTACCCACTGGAAGGCTTTTAAGCTGTGATTTTTCTTAATATACGGATCAATCATTAAGTGAAAAAAGACGTGTAGGGTTAATTATTGTACAGGTTTTTCTGAAGCTTAAACCTCTGGAAATGCATGGGTGATAGGATTCTGGCACCATGCCGGATTTCCACTGGAGACCAAAAAAATAAATGATGTTAGGCATGGATAGAGGAGGTGGGAATGGATGGTTTAAGAGTGGGGGGTTGAGGTCCGCACCTACTGCAAGACTAGTACACAAAAACCATACAGCCATAAAACTTAAAATGAAACTTAAGACGCTTATAAGACAGGAGTCCATAAATAGTAAAACCAGGAGGGCTGGGGGGAGATAAGTTCTGCAATATCTCTCTCTCTTCTACACCTGCAGGCACCAATGTAATAAGCTATATATCGCTAAGTATTTTAACCTGCCATAGAGAATTTCTACATGATACTGTACATATTTTTGTGTCTTTGCTCAATCAATGACTCGCCCTGCAAATAAAGGGACATTTTTTTGACAAACGCCCAACCTGACCCACGGGTTAACCTGCTGATCCGTGCATCACTAGTCTGTAGTATAATCTGAAATCTGGCTCTGCCAAAAGACATGTTCAAAACCAGTCTTGCACATTTTAAAAAATATTTTTAATTTTGTTCAAAGTGATTCTGGATATACAGTTAGTTGTCCAATGTAAATTAAAGAGCAGAGAAAAAATATGATTATATGTATGAATGTGGTTTTGGACCTCTTCTTTATGGGGAAGTGAAAGCCCAAACCAAGTCTTATTACATCACTGTTGAAAGCTCAGCTCATACCTCCTAATGCAGATCCAGTGGTGGATTAATGAGCAGAATTGCATTGTATTTGTGCAATACTCAAACAACTACTTTTCGTCTGAAATTGCATAAAAAGGCACTTTAGGTGCTATAATTTTCAACATTTTCTTGAAACCCCCGTTTACATGATGTGTATTCAGTGTCAGTTGGGTGGTTGTGGGGTCACAAGACGTTATTGCTCAGGGGCCTATGATTTCTTAATTTGCTCCGATGCAAACCTGCGAATTGCTGGATGTAGGCCCACCAACGACCCATTCCTCATGACCTGACCTGAAGGAAAATTTTCAGGCTTTAGATTTTCTTTTGCAATCACCCCTGGGAAATGTCATGCTGGTAGAGGTCTGGATGTGTGAATTGTTAGATTATCATTTTGCAAATATTCACACAAAAGGAGCTCATTCATCTGGACTGAGTCTGTGAATAAATGTATCTAATATTATAAATCATGAATAACTTTTATCCACTTTCAAATTAGATCTGAGAGGAAAAAGGTCAAGGACCCCAGCACTATTGAATGCGATTATTTCCACTATGGACTGTGGTAACACATTTAACACAATAGTTGCTGTTTATTTTTGAAGCTGAATAACTGGCAACTAACAGGCTCTGTGTGGTAAAACTACAGTTCTGTCACTTTCTGGTAGATAATCAATAGCAAGGTAAAGTGTACTATATGCAGCATACATTTAAACTGATAATTATTGTATTGTTGTAGGTGTCTAAATCATATTACACTGCTCTCTCTATCCACATGCTTCTTCACCCTCACACCCCAGCACCTCAGAGCAGAGGATGTTATGAATGGCGACAGTCCTCATCAGCCGACCTTGCTAATGTTAAATAAGAACAATTACCCAAAGCCAGATTCCATAATATCTGTTGTTGGCTTTTCAACAGCCATATGCATTTCCACATACTTCTGGTCACATAGCTTCAGCATACTCCTACTTGAACACTCATTTTCTCTTTCCTGCACTCACACCAAAACCTATTTTCTGCCTGCCTATCTATGCCCTACTTTTCCTCTGGCTATATTGTGATGAAGTGAAGAGTCAGTTATTAACATGGATTATATGTCAACAGGCACAATGCTGAGCAGAAAACCAGCAGTAACACCTCTGTCTGAACCAGTCACAGTGACCTGTCACAGCTATAGAGATAAAAGTACAGAAGGAGGGAAACGAGAGAAGTGAAGATAACATCAGCTCTCTCGTGAACTTCTTTCTTGCTTTATCATCAGAAGTCTTGTGATACAGAAACTTGTGTGGAGAAGTTCCATCAGTACTTGTGTTAATACGGAACAGCTTCTGACTGTTTCTATTACCACACAGATCATATCGTTTTTAAGTGGAAGAAGTCTCCAAGATGCTGCCCACTGTTTTGAGTGGCATTTGGAAACCTTGAGTTTGGCATCTTGTTTCTGAAAACCAGTGACTATATTTGGACATGGCTGTGAAGCTGTGGCAGGAGATTTGGAAATCGCCATGGTAATGCTAACTTTGTAAAACACACACAAGTATGGTGTCACCTGAGGTTTGCATGTTAGTTAACTAAAGACCCTCTTACGCAGCACTGACTATTTCACCTTTATTCTGGAACGACGTCTGTGTAACTGAAATGGTGGATCATTTGGTCCCAGCTCTGGCACGGCTCTGTAACGCCTCTGGAGGTCGTAGCAGAGCCGTGGAATCATGATTCCGGAACGCTATGTAAAAGGAACACCTCTCGCTCCGCAACCAAGGTGTGACGTTTTGATGACGTATTGCGTGTGCGACCCCTGGGGAATTAAAAATGCCATGTACAGTAAACAAACATATCAATGCGCCCAGAAAGATGTTGAACTGGGGAGACAGAGATCCGTGAGCTGTTGTCACTTCGGGTGGAAGACTCTATCCATGCTAACATTTGCTGCACTCTGTTTGTCCTCCATTGTTGTTTTGAGAGCTAACACCGCTATGCTCGGGGTATTTCCGGCACGCAAGTTATACGTCACACTATACACTGCACCGCGTCACCACTCCTTTGATTCTGGAACGCAGGTCCGCTGTGTAAAAGTCCAGCCTGTCTCACCTCTGTTACTCCTTTTGGCTTGGCTGTGGAAATCAGTTAATGGTGGCAAAAAAGTGGGATCACCATCTCACCTTTTTTCTGTGATCTGTGTAAAAGTGGCTAAGATTGATCCCCACCGCATTTACCAAACCAGATCTTAATGGATTCTGCTGATATAGAATATTAGGCATATCAGTGTATGCAATTTGTATTTTGTTGGTCACCCTTTTATCTGTGTAAGTAAGTAAAATGTATTTATAAAGCGCTTTTCACAGATAAAAATCGCAAAGTGCTGTACATAAAATGGGTAAAATAAAACAACATAAGAATATTTCATAAAATAAATAAAAGGATAAATCCATCAACCAAAAGCTTTCCTAAATAAAAACATCTTGAGCTGTGCTGTCCAGTTCAGGGGAAGGTATATAAAGTAATGAAATACATACATTATATCAATATACACACCGGCAATGCATCACTGTAAATGGACCAGTGGCTTAAACAGTATTGCATACTTTAAATTTCAATCTACTGCAGGTAAAACACTGACCATGGAGAACGGAACTAATCATTGTACTTGACTGTCATTGTAAACAAGCACACAGGCTCCACCATCGGTGACCGTTGGACCCGGAAAAATGACTTTTACAGCACCATGGCATCAAACTTAAGAAGCAGAATGTGATGTTACCCTCAGTACAACTGCAGCTACAAGTGAGGAAACAATGAATGAGGATGAAACTTAAAATTGTACACTGCAAAAAACAAAATCTTACCAAGTGCATGTTTCTCATTTCTAATCAAAATATCTCATCACATTTAAAATAAGACATAATCACCTAAAGAGTTTTTTTTTTTTTTTGCTTGAATTAAGCCAGTGGAACAAGTGAAAATTATCTTGGTAAGATTTCTTGAAATAAGATTTTCAAGATCTGTTGTCTACAAATAAATTCTTTATATCTCACTGAAAAGTTACTCTTTAGGTGGTTATGTCTTATTTTAAGTGTGATAAAATATTTTGACTAGAAATGAGAAAAATACACTTGTTTGTAAGATTTAGATTTTTTTTCCAGTGTAATTTATAATTCCCAAAATGAAATGTTATATTGACACTTTTCAGGCAAGAATATATTGGATTACACTTCAAATTTATAGTCAATTTATCAAGATAGAGCCAACTTGAACAAAATTTTAGTTTCACTTTACCTTGCTTGTAACCTCAGTATAGCAGGAAAACCACAAATCACCTGTTTTCTGTACGGTTTGTGTTGTCATTAGCTACACTAAAGGTCAGTTTGGTATCCAACACACAAGGTCAGAACTGTCACAGTTTAGTCTGAACCGTGGATCAACAAACAGCAACTCAGCAGAGATAATAACATCCCATAATAACTTTATATCTTCATAAGCCTCAGACTCAAACTCTCTGTGTAGAAGAAATACTGTCATTTCAGCATCAAACTCCATTCTTTTCATTTATGTCCAGTGGAGAAAACAACAGCGTCACTTTCTTTGACTAAAAGTTGTTTCTTTGTGGTTCTCATCCCATCTGGTCACTTTCTGATGCTTTGATCAAAGGCCCCATGGTGTTAGTTTTCCTCACCATGGTAGAGGAAAACTAGTGACTCTACTCCCTCTAGTAGTCACATAAATCCTCCCAACCAGTCGCTGTAAATAAATTCATACAATCCAGTACATTGACTTTTTTGGCAGAACTTCATACCTCTTTATTCTAAATATTCTAATGACAATTTTGTAATATTTGCAAGTACAAATGCTACATACAGCCCCTTTAATTAGACAAGATGAGTGTTTATCAACATTGACTTCCTCAAAAGTCACATTAAATGCAGAGCAGAGGCCTCAGTTGTAAAACATGAAATAATAAAATGAGGTAACAAGACAAAATACTCAAAATCTAAACACAGAAACTGTGTAAAACTGAAACCATGCAAAAGAAACAAGAAGAAAAAAAATGGCATAAGAAAGATATTTTCAGGGACTCTTCTGACAGTGGAGGAGTCAGGAAAATTGTAGATCTACGGCAACTCATGACATATTTTTATAAGTTTGGTTCCTGAGGATACTCCAGATTTCTCTTTAAGGAGTTTAGCGGAAAAGGTCTGGGAACCACAGTGGTAGATAAAAACAAGTATTTATTTATTATCTGACTAAAAGTGCCAAATTGAAATACTAACTCTGAGTAATTGTTACACCCCTGAAAACAGGGCAGATAGAATTATGAGAGTGATTTATAGTTGTTTCCCTCTGGGTGTAGTTTAATGCAATTCCAACAATATTTATATTTGAGAAATAATATTGCTGTCACAATGTCACACAACATCAGAAGAACTTGTTATGTAGCCTGCATACACGTGTAAATAAATTAAGCAACAAATGAATCGTGAATTAGCATATTTTAGCCTCATACATTAGCTCCATAAACATGTACAGACACAAGATGGTGGAGTGCACTCGAGACATGGTGCATGATAAAGTTCATTTACTCAGTTAACAACAACAAAATTTATCTTAACTAGTTTTATGTTTTAACAATGTACATTCCACAATAAAATAATGTTTTATCACAATTACCTGAAAACAGGGGACACAGATTCACAAGAGTGATTTATAGTTGTTTCCCTCAGGGTGCACTTGAAAGCTGCGTATAACTTTTGTCACCAATTTTTCATCAGATCTGTAAAACCCAAGTCATAGCCTAAGGATCACGAATCCATAAGTCTTTCCGTGATTACGTACCTGAATCTCTTGCCTCACGGTTGAACAACTGCGTGTAGCTCCGCTTCCCACAATGCATGTCACAACAAATTTCCGAAAATGCCAGAGTGACCTACTGGCTCTGTTTGCAAACAAATGGATTGTTTATGGTGGAGTACATTTCAAAATTGTTCACTGTGAGGCAAGAGATTCAGGTGCAGAATCACAAAAAGACTTGTGGATTCGTGACACTTAGGCTACGACTCGGGTTTTACAGATCTGATGAAAAATTGGTGACAAATGTCTTACACAGCTTTAATGAAATGAGGAGAAATGCTGCAGTTCCACTAGAGGTGAGTAAAGACACAAGCAATCGATCCCAGATAGTTTCAGGCATATTAGTGGATTGGATTCCCTTATATGAAATGGCAAAGATATTATTGTAACATGAACATTTTACCTATGTTTATATTGTTTTTAAGGCTTATGTGAATTCATATGAATTCATATTTACTGCAAACCTTTTAGCTGTTTTACTGTTTATAACTTTTAATTAATCTTGTAATGAATTGAATCACTGTAATCCTATGTAAGGCATTTAGTGTTGTTACAACCTATCACACAATCAATCTAGAATGCTGACATTTTAGTGTCACTAAATATGAATATGGTATAAATATTGGTACTAAATGATGATTACAATCTTTATTCCATTGTTGACCTATTTAAGGGTGGTGTGTTTCCATCATGGACTTCCCCAGACACGCTCTGTTTGACAGTTTAAAAGGGCTTCCCTTGACACCAACACTTATTTCAACACACAGACCAGAGTCCAACTCCATGATGTTAAAGGTAAGAGCTCAAACACACCAGCAAACTGCAGGGACACAGAAAAACCTTCAAATGTTACATAAAAATCCAGATTATTTCACAGGACTGGCACCTTTTAGTTACTGTTAAAATTCAGAATTACTGAATGATTTAAAGACACTTAAAACAGCACTAAACTATAATAATTATTATGATCACAATACATTTAGTAGATATGCATATAGTTTATTTTTCTGTTTTAGTTCATTCAATAAAAACTACACCTTTGCTGGGCTGTAAGTAAATAATGACACTGTTTTCACCTGGTACGTTAAAAGTTTTTAATGAATGTTATTGAGGATACTCTTATGAATATACTGTGTTAATGTTAGTTACACATTAACTTCAGTAGCAGTGCTTCAGTCTGAGTAAACATATTTTTGTTTTTAGACCTCCGACAACACAAAATGTGTGTTTTTGCTCTAAATTGTGCTGCATTTCATCAACCAAACCTGAAAAACCAACTTCTGATCGGTAGTGACTAATTGTAAGCACAGCACTGCTGTATCCAGTGAGACATCACTGCGCTGGGAAAACCCAAATGTTGTAACTGTTGTGACAACATTGTACACTTAATGTGCAGATTAAGTATTTATTAAATAAGATGTCAGACAACTGCCTCGGCTTTTATTGTCAAATTAAACAAATAAATCCACCAAAACTTTAACTTTGGAAAACTTTAGTGATTTTCTTAGATTCAAAAAATAAAACAAAATCAATAATTGACTACTAGACCAACAGCCAAATCATAGCAGTTGATTTAGTAATGACATGCATACCAAAAGTTATTTAATTAAATGTGTTCTATTACCTTCATGACAGTTTTTTTTTTTTTTTTTTTTTAGAAATGGTATAAACAGGGCCAGCCTAGGCCTCAGCTCCACTAATACTCTTAACTATTTTTGATCTTTGAAGGATATGTCTTTTATTTATGACAATGTCACAGAGTCAAGGACTGTAAACTAATGTCTGATGCCCATAACAAGGCATCTAAACAAATCAACGTGTCCATCTAAATGTAGAACAAATTTGGAGAAAATCTACCAAAGAAATTTGTGAATTTATGTTTCCATCCACTACTGTAATGAAAATATTATGAGCTGATGGATCATCGTCATCATCAACAACATAATTTAACACACTGTTGCCTTTTTTCCAACTAATATGATTTTTATGTCTCGTTCTTGTATGAAATTCTGTAATATTGCAGTCTTCTTATTTGTCTACATATGTAGATACATGCATATAGTTACCTGTTTCCAATGCAGTTATTCATATTTAGCTTTTACTGACACCAGGGCTACATTATTAGTCAGTTATATAATAGCAAAGGTCACCAAAATGATACAGATCCAGGATGATTTTGATGCAAAACTTGAATATAAAAAAATACATCCCCTTGTCTGGCGGTATTTGGTAATTAGTGACACTGAGCAGAAAGACATTCTCTGTAACATACATGATCAAATTATGCAAAATCAGACTTCATTATTTTTTTAGCATTTTTTTTTTTATCATACACTAAACTTGTATATTTCACTTGTAATTTCTAAAGGAGTCTTTTCTTTGATGACCAAGCAATTACATCAAAATGCCATATTTCCCCCAGTAACTGCAATATGGCTTTTCCCCCAAACTATGCAGCCCTAACTGAGACACCAGCTTTTCCACCTCACCCAAGCATAATCACTTTTCACATCATCGCTTTTCTGCATAATTACCACAGGCATAAAAAAATCACAATAAATAAATAAAAACGTCAAATATGAAGCATTCTTGTTTCAAATTTCAAGGGCTCTGGGGGTCGTAAAATGAAGAGACACTTCATATGGTTGTGCCTCAGGTCGCCCTGGGGAAAGAAGGATTCTGCAAAAACACAACTGACAACACTCAAAATACTAAATGAAGGAGGGGTCTTAGGGAGCGCTCTGTTTTTGTTTGTTTCTATAGGAAACGCTGACTCTTGTGGTTCTAGTGGCTCTCACTGCCTTAGTCCACTCTGACTCCCAGTTTTATCTTCCAAACGACTGTGACGACATCTATCACCGTGACAACAAGAGCTCCAGTGGGATTTACACCATCTACCCTGGGGGTCCGACCACACCCCTGAAAGTCCACTGTGACATGGACACTGATGGGGGCAGATGGACTGTAAGCACACAGTAACTTTTACCACAATTTAGGCAACATTAGTGCTTTATTTAGAATTTATTAATGGACAGCATTGAGCCCGTTTACATGACCATAAGAAACTGATAACTGTTAATAATCAGATAATTGCACTTTAGCATCTGTCTGTCTGTCTGTCTGTGTAGCTGCGTAGCTTTGAGAAATTGAGATGTTTTTAACTGGCTAATTTTTTACCTACAGTTGAAGAATAGTTCCATCTCAACATTAAATATATTTATACTTTAAAATTCCCTTTTTTAAAGTCAGGAGGGACTGTTTTAATTCATGTTGCTAAGCAGTTGCGAGTAGTTGAAACAGGTACAGTTATTTTATGGAATATCAACTGCTTGTCACATAGGACAAAAGTAGTTACATACCTCCTTTCCACTTTTTAAATTATTACACTCTACTGTTATTGCTATTATTTTTTAATATTAATAATAATAATAATGTCTATTATAAAAAGGAAGTGGAATGTGTGTGTGTGTGTGTGTGTGTGCGTGTGTGTGTGTGCGCGTGTGTGTCTTGGGCATCAGGCAAAATCCAGGATGTACTGACTGCTAAAGTTATACTTATGTATTTTTGGTCAAGGAAGAAACTAGCAAAAACAGCAAGTTGATAGGACCAATATTTTTGGAGATATTAGTAATTTTGAAATACAATAGCCTTACAATCACGTTGCTATAACCAGAATCATGTGAACGCTTTGGCGGTGACTGCTGGACAAATGCAGTACAGCATGAGTGAATACACAACAAGTATCCGTGCTGGGGGACTGGGATGGTGCCCCTCAGGGTTGGAATGTGGTCCCTGGGAAACTGCCCCTCAGGGTCCAGAATTGGATTTTTACATTCCCCCCCCCCCTTTGCATCCCACCCTTGGTACTGACAATGATGAAGTCCAGGATCTAGAATCTCATGGTTTCCAGGGGTCAATGTGCTCGTATGGTTCTATTTCACCAGTAAAGACGACACTGGGCCCATTTGTTCCAGAGCTTTCATTATGACAAAGGGTTAAATTCCTCCAACATGTAGAAGCATTTAACCACAGCATCCAATTAAACTGCACCAATGGAATGTCTCTGATTGGCTGCTTAGTGAAAGGGTGGTGACTCTGGAGGTGGAGCCTAGAGCAGGGCGTCCTCTGTCACAGCCGCTAACATTAAACTCCTCCAGGTTCAACTGATACTGTTAATGTCACTGTTACTGTGTCAGCCTGCTTTAATATTGTTTATGAATAATCTCCATGTCGTAGAATTACATTTAGATGATGACGAGGTTCAGAGGCTGCAGCAGGTAGATCTAACGCTCCTTTAACTACACCTTTAGAACCCTGGATGAGGTCTGTTCAAATCCAATACAAAATATTAGTGCATACTTGACATTAAAGGGTTAATACAAACAAAGCCATTTGTAACATAGTTTATTCCCTAATACAATGAGATTTGGACAACACAGTGGTGCAGTGGATAGCACTCGTGCCTCACATCAAGAAGGTCCTGGGTTTGATTCCAACACCAGTCGATGGGGGTGGGACCGTTCTGTGTGGAGTTTGCATGTTCTCCCTGTGTCTGCATGGGTTCTCTTCGGGTACTCTGGCTTCCTCCCACCATCCAAAGACATGCACTGATAGGTTAATCGGTTAATCTAAATTGCCCATAGATGTGAATGTGAGAGTGGTTGTTTGTGTCTATATGTCAGTCTCCAGCGACCCCCATGACCCTAGTGAGGATAGGGGGTTCAGATAATGAATGAACAATGAGAGCTGATAAGAACATTGAATCGATAAGTGGAACCAGAATCACAAACTCATATCAATTCCAATCCATAGCTTTAACCTTTTAACATTCTCAGGTATTTCTCAGGAGGTTGGATGGGAGTGAAAACTTCTTCAGACCCTGGAACAGCTACAAATCTGGATTTGGGAACATAGCTGGAGAATACTGGCTTGGTGAGTATTTGTCAGAGCTTTACTTAAGGAACCATGACACTGCTGTTTGGGTTAAAACCATTGTGCATCTTTTCAGGTTTGGAGAATATTTTCTTGCTGAGTATGAGGAAGAAAAATGAGATGAGGGTGGACATGGAGGACTGGAGTGGATCCACAGCCTCTGCAAACTACGACTCCTTCTCCATCGATTCAGAGTTGTCGGGCTATCAGCTTCACCTGGGCAGCTTCACCAGTGGATCAGCAGGTGACGTTTTGCTTCAATGTTTGTAATATTTAAGTCTAAATATTTTTAGATTAGTATGCACAATAGTTATGGGAGAGTTCAGTGATGGATCTGTACAAATTTTTGCCAAATATAGTAATTTTATAATCATCACAGTATAATTAACTATGTGCTATACTATTTTCCTCCTTGTTTTATATATATACACACACACACACACACACACATATATATATATATACACACACACACGCACACATACACACACACACACACATATATATATATATGTGTGTGTGTATATATATTGCAAATGTTATATAAACATTTTAAATAATACAATAATAACTTATAACAAAGGAAGGAGAGAGGATAGATCAGCCTAATTTAAACAAAGGAAAAGAACAAATGTAGATTAGATTAGATTAGATAAAATAGAACTTCACTGATACCTTGGGCAAAGATCTATAGGAAATTAAGGTTCCAGTAGCAGCACAACACTGTATGTACACATGTAAGTAAATATTATTATAATAATAATATAATAAGCAGTTCTTGATTCCCATCTCGATTCCCATCCCTACTCACTCCTGAGATTTTTCACTTAGAAATGGATGTAGCTAGGGTCAGCAACAAGACTCCAACACAAATTTCACGAAGTAAGCACACAAGCATGAACCTAACATACTGAATATTAAAGATGACCAAACAACATAAATGTTTTCTTTTCCTAGGGGACAGTTTGACAAGTGCAAGAGACATGAAGTTCACAACTTATGACAAGGACCAGGACACATGGGCAAATAACTGTGCACAGCATTTTATTGGAGGGTTCTGGTACGGTTCCTGCCATGGTGCAAATCCCACTGGCATGTATGCACCTCATGGTGCATTGCCATTTGACAATGTCCAAGTTCTGTGGTCCACATTTAAGAGCCCAAACTACTCCCTGAAGAGTATTAACATGAAGATCAGATCAGCCTCTAAATGTTACTGCAATTAGTAACTGCAATACTTAAACTTACTTGGATCATATTCATACTTTAAGTGTGACACTCAAAAGCCAGTACCTAACAAGAAACACTGCACAGGGAATGTGTCAAATGGATAATGGAACTCTGTGCGGACATTGGACCATATTTCAAAGCATATTTAAGGATTCATTATCTACTGTTAGGCAGCAGCTAACATTAACATTCAACTATTAATCATTTAACATCATCATTTAAGTGATATATTTATTGAGATTTTATATATAAACATGACTTCCATCATTTTTCTAGATTGTCCATCTTGTTAAAGACTTTGTAAAGAATTGATGATAGTGTGATCGTACTTGAACCCGATTTTTGTTGTAATTCGCTGATGTACAATGACTATTCACTTATGAAACAATAAAGAAAATCATTTTAAGCTGTGGTTCTTGATAGTTTTTTGGTGTTGTTGGGGGTTGAATGTTTTGTTTTTTTTAATCGGTCTTGGATATGTCAAATATTCACCAAAATACACTAGACTACTGACTTTGGTGTGCGGCTGGTGACCACTCAGATTCAGGTCTCACCATAGTCACCCCAGAGAGTCCAGCCCCTCTCAAGGACCCAAGAGCCCAAGATAATCGTGGAGGTGAGCCTGACTGTATGTAGCCGGCGTCTCTCAATCTCCTGCACCAGCTCCGGCTCTTTCTCCAACGGAGAGGTGATATCCCACGTCCCGACAACGAATTTCAGTGACTGGGGAGCCTTTGGTTGCCATCCAATTCACAATGCACCGAACCCCTCCTGCAGGTGGTGAGTCCACAAGTATGTGGAACCCTGCAGCTCATTCAGGTTTGGCGGTCACATGCAAGCCCCTCCCCCAGGCCTGGCTCCAGGGCAGGGCCCCAGTTTCCCTTATCTGGAAGAGGTGACAGGTTTCTTTGTTTACTTCATCATGAGGGGTGTAGAATCACTCTTGGTCTGGCCCCTCCCCTAGAACCAGTTTGCCTTGGGAGACCTTACCAGGGGCTAGATGATCCCAACATAGGGGGCACACAAACCCCTCCACCATGATAAGGTGGTGATTCAAGGAGGGGAAAATTATTTGTGTTACTAATATATTATAATTATTGCCATTATTATTCATATTCTTACTCTTATTAGTGTTATTCTTATTATTATTAAGTTCAAACAATTTTTCTTTTTTCCCCCAATTTTTTACACATTTTATTTACAGTTTTCTTGTGCTGAAATTTGTATTAATGTTTATTAAATTTTACTTAGTAGATACTTGATGAGGAGGAAACCAATTCATTATCACCACTGCCCCATTTAAATTAAGTATAACCTCCTAAACTGGGAAAATTGATGTACAAATTCATGTTTACTGTTCAACATTATCAATGAGTTGTCTTGTCCTGCACTAAGATAGTTTGTAAACACAAGAACAGCCTTGTACCGTATTACCTGGTACCTGCATAGTTCCATTGAGAACACTGAAGAAGTGCACTTGGTCTGGCCTCATTTGCAGTTACAGCTGCACAGGAGTGGAACTCTGATCCAGCGGCAATCAGAGAACTAACATCTTATATTGCGTTCAAAATGCACCTAAAAAACTGGTACGTTGGGTAGCTGCCAACTTTAGAAATGATTTAGTCTTGTCTCAGTAGTATCTTTTAATGTCTAAATGGAAAGTGTATTTTAACAATTTTTTACATACTCTGATGCGTAATTAATTGTAATTTTTTGTTTCGCAAAACTTGGCTTATACTTGTCTGTGTGTTTACATATTTAAAAAAAATTTA
>JAPQRP010000001.1:26439065-26464797 GCA_037367295.1 Apogon hyalosoma | reverse complement strand
GGTAACTGGCTCAAAGTTTGGACATATTTTCAGTATGGACTACAACCGCTGCTGCTGATAAACAATTATGTCGTACTTGGAGAAATGTTCATTGGAAGTTTTGACCTTATATGTGCAAATGTCGTGATATAGCTAATTATATAATATAATAATAATAATAAAAACAGGTTGTAGAAATCCACTCAATTTTTGCCAAAATGAATATAAAGATAGCTTTGCTGCACCTGGAGGGTTAAAATTCAAACTTTTTGAACTATTATGGTCCAAATACACAAATAAACGAACCAAAGACTAATAAAAGTGGGTTTAGCAAAATATGACCCCTTTACCAAAAAAACTACTGATATATTTACCTTTACCTTTCTCAATATTAACATTATTATCAAAATTAGTAATACCTCCTCTGTCATCATCACGTTTGTTATTATTGACTTTCTTCTTCTTCCCAAAAACGTTACTCTTCTTCGTGGTATTTGTCCAGTATGTTAATTAAGAGTGGCGCCCTCTGGTGGACTGATTGAGAAATGCTCATTCCAACACATTGGACGCACAGAAGGATGAAAGCAGTGACGAACCTATTTACATATGTAAAGCGAGCATAAATGAGCTTTAACACTCGTGCACACCTTGACACATCACAGGATGGTTATGTGGGAACACGTCCCACACAATCAAGACCACATGTGAGTTTCAGGTGTGTAACTACACACAAGTGACCTTCTGACCCTCTATACATTAACAACACCAGGCAGTCAGAGCCACACTGCTGCCTCCAGGGCTGAAAAATGAAGCCATCACATAAGCATCAAAACCTGCAGGTCCTCAAATGGCTAGTGGAGGCGGAATGAAAGGCAAGTTAATACTTCAAGACCCATGTGTAAGTGTACAGCAGAGACGAACATGTTTACAGGCTTTCAAACAATTCATGGTTGCACAGGTGGTGAAATGTATAAAACTCACATGTTGAAATTATATTAACAGGGTTCCTGCGGGGTCTTAAAAAGTCTTCAAAGTCTTGAATTTACAAATCTGCATTTAATACCTTAAAAAAGTCTTTAAAGGGAATTACATTTGATATAGTAGGTCCTAAATTATGTTGCCATAAACATGTTGGCTGTGTTGTGTTTAAATGTGTTCAAGTTGCAAAGAAAGTAACGTTAGTTGACTCAATGCTGCCTGTTCCAACCCAACAATTTAGGTTTGAAATTAGGAACCAGTTATTGCTAACTTTGCAGTACCCAGTGAGAATTAACTTGGAATGGTGGGAATTAAAGCATTGGCGTAAATAAACACATTTTACTAAATTCTAGGAGTCACACATTTTTGCCAGTATGGCTGTGAAATGGGCATTAAATTCTATTCTGAGGCTAGCTGGGTAGTGATGCTTCTAAGTTCTAAGTAGTCTTAAAATGGTCTTAAAAAGTCTTAAATTTAACTTGTAGGAACCCTGATTAATGTTTAAAGCTGTGATTAATAAAGGGGCGTGGCCTCTGTGGGTGAAAGATGAGTGTCATCTATATCTGCAGTGATTGACAGCCTGATCTAGACTTATTGTAGACATCTGTGTATTTATTAACTCATCCAGTTGTAGATAAGATGTACACTGATGCTGGTTCCACACTGCTGGTCTGCTTCACTTTTTCCAATAATCAGTAATTTTTTTTTTTTGTTTTTGTTTTTTTTTTTCTGATTTGATCTGTAAACCCCTCACATAATCTGGTCCAAACACTGGGACCAACCAGCTTCAAATTTGAAACGCCAACTTGGGGTGAGTCAGGACAGAGTTTTGGTTTTCGGATCGAGTGCTTGCAAACTGGTTGTAGCCACTTCAGTCATGTTTGATATTTAGGAGAGAAGATGGTGAGGATTACCTCAGTAGTTCACTAAAGGAACCACAACTGCTGCTGTTATTGTCGTATCTGCTGCTGTTTTGTTCCATTGTGCACCTCCTCATCTCATAACTGTTACTGTATTGCGCTACTGTTACTATTGGAAATAGATTTGAGTCATACCTTTTATTTTCTGTTATAGTTTTTATAGCATTTATTTATTCTTATCAAATTTTACCTCGTTTTTTCCTCAATTCTCTGTATGTCCTGTGCATTTAGTGAATTGACAATAAAAAAATATTTTAAAAATCTTTGAAAAAACAGCCAGTGAAAGCTACCAACTCACTAACCCCTTCAGGCTAATGTGGCTACTGTCAAATAACATACTACTTTTGAAAGAGAAAGTAAAAATCTCATTTCTCACATGTTGACCACATCCCCAAGATTATTTCCTTACTCAGACTCATTTGGTCTTTTTTTCAGGACAGGAAATTTCTTGTAGCATACCCAAGAAACTTAATATCCTGTAGTATGTAATATGTCTGTATTGTCAAATCTTATTGTGTGTGCATTTTTGACATTAGAGAAATGATTATTTGTGGAGATTCTCCTTAAAGCTGCAGAATCTAATATCAGATGAAAATCAGATGCCAGATTTTGAAAAGACATACACCGGCTTTCTTTAGCGTTCTCCACTTGTTCCAAATTAAAATACTAAATATGAAGATGGATGATCTGTGAAGCTACTTTTACAAGTTACTGTATCAAGCTATGATGTGGAACAGCAGAGGCAACAGGAATCCTTACTGCTGTCTAGAGGTAGACTGCTATATCAGCCAGCCAACATATTAGACCAATATATAGATTTTTTCTAAATTTTTTTTTTTTTTTTTTTGGAAAGCCAATTTTTGATAAGTAGTAAAAATGTTATTGGATATTTGATCAGGCACCTGAAGCAGCACTTGAAGTTCAATAAATGTTAAAAGAGTACTATGTGTACGTATATGAATTATTTAATTTATATTGCTGCTTAATAATCTTTATCTGAGTGTTTCAGTTGTATTTTACAATCAATGTGCTTTAAAAAAAAAACAACAAAAAAAACATTGGCCTTAAATATCGGCCTCAAAAATCAGCTGTAGATATTGGCCATCGGCTGACCAACTTTTTAAAAATCGGCTTCAGCCTTAGAAAAACCCATATTGGTTGACCTCTACTGCTGTCAGTCAGGTACCTAATCCTAATAAACCCTGGGCCATTTGTTTCTAGTGGGAATCATTTCAATGTGACACAAAACAATGGAGTGGCTGATAGCAGAAGCTTCATTTATATTAAACTAAGCTTTGCTCGGAAAACACCAAAGGTAGAACAAAACTACAATGTTATTATAAGCATTTGAGCTGTTTGAAGGAGAAAACTTGATAATACTGTAATTCAAATGTGTTTAACAGTGGGCTTTATACTTTATTAAATTGATAGATGTACCATTTATTTTTTATTGTTGTACATGTCTGCCTGCTGAAGATTGTTGGATTCTGTCTTTTTTTTATAGTATTTAACAGTGTTTTTTAGTTGCATGGTTGGTGTTTACCTTTAGTTAATGTTAGCATTAGCATTAGTTTCTGCTCTTGCGCTTCCCCAGCCCCACCCTTTTGTTCAAATAAGGGCTCTTCCTGCTGAAAATGGGAAATTCAAGGCTTCAGGCCAGTGGGCGTCATCAGAAGTGAAACGACTTCAATGATATACATGACTTAAGAGTTTTGTTTACAAAACTTACATCGGACTCTCGACAGAAATGAGTTTTGTTGTTGCGGTTGACATTATGAGTAAGGAGAGTTTGAATCTGACCTCAGATTAGCCTGCTGTGTTTCGTCACGGTTTGGGGTGGGACTAGTCTGACTGGTTCCAGGATTTGGAGAGGCCCCTGGGACGTCCGTCACAGGGCGGAGGTTCACACTGAGCTAATGATTATCTCATTCCTGAGCCTTTTCTGTCTCACTATCAGTATTTCCTCATTTCAGACACGCAGTGCAGTAACGCAATGGGGCGTAGCAACAGAAGTGGGGAATGCAGTGTATGCAGGAGTATCTCAATGATTCTTTTCAAGCTTTACAATCTCCTCCTTGATAAACAGCAACTATTTGTCTCTCAAAGATCTTATTTCCTTAGTCTCTTCTCTTCCTGGTTCAGATTTATTCTTGGTAAACTATTTCATCCAATCAACCTCTTATGTTTTCTCATTTCCTTCTTCCTCCTTCCCTTCCCTCCGTCTTTCACGTATCCAGGACATTTCTAACTGTGTTACTGTGTGATCTCCATTTAGCTTCCTTACCCCTGGGGACTCACTATCTGCTTATGTAAAAGACCCTGCAGCCTCTACACATTCACACAAACCCACAAAGACAACTGAAAGGTGGAGTCTTTCTCTAGATTTCTCAAGGGACACAACAGAACCACCCTGTTACTGTGTTTGTTGAAAACTCTGTGTACACATGTGCATGTAATGAGTCCATTTATTTCAGTGGTCGCATTTGTCTTCAAGAGCTCTTTACTCTAAGTCATGACATGCTATTTATTAAGTGGTACAGAAAGGGCAGCTGTTACCTGTCCAACAGGTTTCAGTATGTGTGTTCAATTCATGGATGAATGTAGGATTGTTGAAAGGAGTGTATTGCTTGTGTTCATTTTCATTCTCTTCACTGTTGTACTTCTCTGTGAGAAAGAGCTCAATGATCAAATGAATGACATTATTATTTTTACGTTTTTGGGTTCGACAGTCGTACAGCCTGATGTTTTGCCTGCTTTATTTGATACTTCAGCTCCACATCCACTTGAGTTTGAGCTTCATTGTGTGGTGTTTGTGGCATTGTCATTTGTTTGGGCTGTCAGTGAAATTGAATGAACTTTTAAGTGAGTACATGTTGTATTCAGATACGTGTTGCTTTTCCATTGACCCTTAAACTGTGTGAATATAACTTGTGCATAAAAATTTGCCTAATGGGAAAAATGACAATTTTGCCAAAACTGTCATTTTTTGAAGAAAAGTTTATGCACTTGCAAAAGATGGTTTTTTGAGCTTAGCAAAATTGATATATCTCACAAAACTGCAATCAAAAGACTTTTTTGCGCAGCTAGAGTAACATGAACAAAAAAAATGTTGATGGATGTTACAACAAGCAAAGAAGAAGAGTTTTAAAACAAACATGGACACACAAGGAAACTTTTTAATGTAGTATGGGATTAAATACTATAGAGTACTATATATCTGTAAATCAATGTGATATTTATGTTTGTCGCCATGTTTATGGAATGACTTCTCGATAATAAATAAACAAATCATTGCATTTGTGATTTAATGGAAAAACTGACTTGACGCACTTCTGGTTTTTTGACATTTAGTAAATATCAGTGAAGTTTTGCGCATATGTCCAATGAAAAAGTGACTGCTGTTGGCTGCAGATGTCTGTCAGTGCAGTTAGCCTGAAGGTACACAGATTTTTACCAAGTGATGTAAAATCCAGAGTAATGGTCAACATATTGTCATGTCTGTGTCTGTGTGTGGAAAGTCTAAGTTGTAGACAATAATAAATCTTTTGCACCTATCTTTTCATGCTAAATTATTGTATGTACTATCATGTCCATAGTTCACTTAATCACGCATCATGTGTTATTTACCCTTGTATAGTATTAGCAATGCCACAATACCATGAGTGTAGTGGATTAATAAGCTGAAAACAAACCCTTGTGTTACAATTCATAGGATGTGAATGGATCAGTGCTGCTCTGCTCACGGTTTAAAACAAAAACTGTCGTCTCCCTTTGACACAGTATTTGTTAGATATGTGACAGCTGTAGGCTATTGCATTATAGGAAATTAATTTGAATATCTGGTTCTACCAGATTTGTCACCCAACTGCCCCTCACACTTGCACTGCTAACCCATGCAGTCAAAAACAATCAAAACAAGACAGAAAAGATGCAAAGCAGAATGAATGTAATATTCAACATGCAAGTGTGATCACAAAAATTTGTGCTCATTTGCCACTTTATTAAGTACATAATGCTTGTACCAGGTGTACCTAATGAAGTGGCCTCTGCTGTAGTCCATCTGCAAGTAATCGTGTTCAGAGATGGCCTTGAGTTGCTGTTTCCTTTTTGTCAACTCAAACCACTAAGGCCAGTCTCCTCTGACCTCTGGCATCAACAAAGCATTTTTGCCCAGAGATGTGCCTCTCGCTGGATATTTTCTCTTTTTCAGACCATTGTTTGTAAACCCAAGAGATGATTGTGTGTGAAAATCTCAGTCGATCAGCAGTTTCTGAAATACTCAGACCAGCCCATCTGGCATCAACAACTATGTCAAAGTCAATTAAATCACCTTTCTTTCCCATTCTGATGCTTAGTTTAAACTTCAACAGATCATTTTGAACATATCTATGTGCCTAAATGCACTGAGATGTTATTAAATATTTGTGTTAATATACAGTTGAACAGAAGTACCTAATAAAGTGACCGGTCAGTGTATATTCAGATTTAACTCCTTTGCACTTTAATTAGTAACTGTTTATATGTTACAATTAATTTGTCAGTAACTATAAGCAATTTCAGTTATATTTATTATGTAATTAATTACATAACATTTACATGAAACTACAGTAGTGACTCCTGTCATTAGTCTTATGTGACTACACTCAAATTAATCCATAAAGACCCAAACATCTACTGGTGACCATAACCATTTACTGATGTAAATTGTTTAATGCCTGTTGATGCTTGAATTACGCAAAAAAATCTGCAAATGGAACAAGTGAAAATTATCTTGAAGATTTCTTGAAATAAGATTTTCAATATCTATTGTCTAAAAATAAGTTCTTAAAGTTATTCTTTAGGTGATTATGTCTTATTTTGAGGGTGGTGAGATATTTTGACAAGAAATGAGAAAAATACACTTGTTAAGATTTTGATTTTTGCAGTGTAGATGTGTGAATTGTTGGAATATCATTTTGTACATGTGGAATTTCCCCTTGTGGGACTAATAAAGGAATATCTTATCTTATTTCATCTTATCTTATCTTACATATTCACATAAAAGGAGCTCATTCATCTGGTTTGAGCCTGTGAATAAATGTTATTAATATCATAAATCACAAATTGCTCTTTATTTTGTCAAATTGAATCTGAGAGGAAAAAGGTTAAGGACCCCAGCACTATTGAATGTTGGACTGCATTTACACATTTAACACATTAGTTGATGTTTATTTTTGAAGCTGAATAACCACTATTGAAACACACTCCAATCTTTTTGCTCTCTATCAAACTTATGGTTATTTAAGAAATGAGAAGTTGTTCATTTCAACATGTGAAGTCATCAGCACATTTACAGCACGTGTTACATTAACATCAGCTGACTAAACTAAAACTGACTAAACCCTGACTGAGAGGAAGGAAATTTACACAGCTGTCATATTATCATAATGTAAATTCTCCTGAAATGAGATAGGTCACTGCCCCGACACCTGCAGCCTAAACTGTGGGAGTTTCTCTGTGACACATGACAAAAGTCTTATCTCTCATCATGTGTCTTCGTGTGTGTATCTAAAGAAGTGTTTTTCTGTGTTTTTCTCTCACAGGACCAGTATGATTGCATTGACAAACATACACAATCAGGTCTCGATCTGGTGGAGCGTTACATAAAGTTCGTGAAGGAAAGGACAGAGATAGAACAAAGCTACGCCAAACAACTCAGGTGTGTCTTATGTTTATGTGACCCTTTTTACTCTGTGACTGTCATATAATATACATGAGTCATAGCGCTAGTGCGGGCTTTTGTCTGTCTGTCTTACAGGAGTCTAACAAAGAAGTACACCAAACGAGGGAGCAAGGATGAGCAAGACTGCAAGTGAGAGAACATTAAAACATCCATTGTTTCTCACTTTAGTCTCTTTAGGGATGGGAATTGAGAGTGGCAGCTCAATCCCAGTAACTCAGTTCCTTGGAATCGTTAGTCTGCTTGCTCAACGATTCAAATTATCAGTTCTTTGACATTATCGTGTCATTTCTGTATTTTGGTTCAGAAGCCTCTAAAGTATGGTTCTATTTCACCAGTAATGCCGACACTAGGGCCATTGGTAACAGTAGCAGAGCTTCCATTAAGACAAAGGGTTAAATTCCTCCAACATGTAGAAACATTTAACCACAGCATCCAATTAAACTGCACCAATGGAATGTCTCTGATTGGCTGCTTAGTTAAGGGGGCGGTGACTCTGGTGGCGGAGCCTACAGGAGGGTGTCCTGTCACAGCCGCTAATATTAAACTCCTCTGGGTTCTATTGATACTGTTAATGTTAGCGTCATTTCACTGTGTCAACCTGCTTTAATATTGTTCATGAATAATCTCCATGTCCTAGAATTACATTTCGATGATGATGAGGTTCAGCAGGTAGATCTAACGCTCCTTTAACTACACCTTTAGAACCCTGCATGAGGTCTGTTCATATCGAATACAAAATGTTAGTGGCTGTTTGACATTAAAGAGTTAATGCAAACAAAGCCATTTGTACAATAGTTTATTCCATAATCCATTGAGAATTGATAAGAGAATTGATGGAGGATCAAATTAATATCCGATATTAATAATGGAACTGGAATCACTAAATTCTTATCAATTCCCATCCCTAATTCTCTTACAGTTTTATCAATGTAATAACTAATGGATCTCCAGCGTTAATGAGTACATGACTTGATAAATTGTCCCACTTTCTTGCTGCAGATTCAGTAATCACGCAGCATTACAGGAGATCCTGAACGAGATGAATGATTACGCCGGCCAACGGGAGCTCATCGCCGAAAACATGATTACTGGCATCTGTGTTGAACTCACCAAGTACCTTCAGGAACTTAAACAAGAACGCAAAACGGTGAGAAAAGGGAGAAAGAACTGAGGGAAGGGAAAGGGAGTAGGATATTGTGACAGGCTGCAAGTTGACACGTCGTATCATCTTCTTTAACCGCAGCACATGTATGTAAACCTCTTTGTTTTCTTCCTCAGCACCTGTCTGACGTCAAGAAGGCCCAGCAGAATTTAGAGGCCAGCTTTAAACACCTAGAAAGTGTGAGTCGCATGTTGCAGCTGCTTAAAAGTGTTTTCATTTGGTACCACGTAAAAATACACTTGTTCCACATTTTTTATGAATTGTAACAAATGACTCCTTTAACCAATCCTCACAAAGCAGAACCACATATCACCTATACTTCACAGTAAATAAACTGGACCAGAATGTGATGCTACTGTTACATATGCACCTCATATTCCTCATAGTCTTGTTTGACGATGCGTCATCCTTCAGTTCCATGGCTTAGTTATGCTTTTGTTCCTTTTTATACAAAACACTGTGAGGCTACAGGTCAACAGACCCATCACTGTCCTCACATGACATCTGTTTTACACAAATTATAGGTACTCATTGTACTCATTCATTCATGGTACAAAATCCACCTTGAATGCAAATTAATCACAGGGCAAAATACCCAGTGTGTAAAGACCTTAACTGATGATTTATCATAAAATAATGTTTCAGAGAACATGAAGGAAAAAGCCTCTACTTATCAGACAATATCATGTCTTATTTTACCTGAATTATAAAATCATAATGATTTAATGATTTTATATAAAGGGAAACCTAAGGGCCATTTTAGATATAGGTAAATATGACTTGAAACAGCATCAAAGTATGGAAACATGTAGAATCTGTCAAAATGTACCATTTTTTTATATACAGTATCTCACAAAAATGAGTACACCCCTCACATTTCTGCAAATACCATCTGAGCCAAAGATGATGCTCAAGAAAGCCAAACAGTTTGTTAAAGACAAGCAGACTAAGGACACAGATTACTGGAACCATGTCCTGTGGTCTGGTGAGACCAAAATAAACTTATTTGGTTCAGATGGTGTCAAGTGTGTGTGGAGTCAACCAGGTAGGAGTAGAAAGACAAGTGTGTCTTGCCTACAGTCAAGCATGGTGGTGGGGGTGTCATGGTCTGGGGCTGCATGAGTGCTGTTGGCTCTGGGGAGCTGCAGTTCATTGAGGAAACCATGAACGCCAACACGTACTGTGACAGACTGAAGCAGAACATGATCCCATCCCTTCAGAAACTGGGTCACAGAGCAGTATTCCAACATGATAGTGACCCCAAACACACCTCCAAGACCACCACTGCCTTGGTAAAGAAGCTGAGGGTGAAGGTGATGGAGTGGCCAAGCATGTCTACAGACCTAAACCCTATTGAGCATCTGTGGGACCTCCTCAAACGGAAGGTGGAAGTGCACAAGGTCTGCAACATCCACCAGCTCCATGATGTGGTCATGGAGGAGTGGAGGAGGATTCCAGTGGAACCTGTGAAGCTCTGGTGAACTCCATGACCAGGAGGGTTAAGGCAGTGCTGGAAAGTATTGGTGACCACGCAAAATAGTGACACTTTGGGCCCAATTTAGACATTTTCACTTATGGGTGGACTCACTTTTGTTGCCAACAGTTTAGACATTAATGTCTGTGTGTTGAGTTATTTGGAGGGGACAGTGAATTTACACTGTTATACAAGCTGTACACTGACTACTGTACATTGGATCAGAGTGTCATTTCTTCAGTGTTGTTCCATGAAAAGATATAATTAAGTATTTGCAGAAATGTGAGTGGTAGACTCACTTTTGTGCGATACTGTATATATTTAAATTTTTTCTTCATAGTGGAAAAGATATTTAAGTTCAGACCATGAAAAAACACGCCTATGGGTTTTTTACTACTGTCAAAGGTATCAAAGCTTCTCAGCATATTAATTTGAGCAACAAAATGTAAAGTGGACCACTGCAGCCTGTTTAAGGGATCAATGTAGGAGACTGAATGTACATACATAAAGTATATGCTGGAGTCTGGTCTGTCGTTTTCTGATATTAACTTAATCTGTTTGTAAACTAACCGCTCTCCTGGTTACCTACTCTAGTAGCTTTTACATAGATATCTATGTAGAGGACTTGACTGGCTTTTCCAAAAACAAAAATCTTTCTTCATTGTCTCTCTTAAGCTCCTCTACAGTGGTAACATTGTGCAACACTAGCTAATGTAAACAACCAGCTAACACAAACTTTAGATAATCAAGCAAGCATTTGCCAGTGTGGTATTTTGAACCTTAAACATGGGAAAATATATAATTTCTATTTTCCTGTTGGACCTGAAATGACCTGTGTGAAAAGGGGTCTTTATAAATTAGCTAATGTTACCTAAGGCAAGAAAATTACAGTTAGGAAATGAATGGTGAATTGGTGATTTTTATGGTTATATCTTGAGATGAGATTGAACATATGTTGCTTGAACCGACAATTAACTACAATAGAATAAAAACCGTAAACCAAGAGCAAGAAAAGCATTTAAAAAGAAGAAATAGGAAGTATTGTAGCTTGTGATGTTGACAGTGATAATTAAAAGTAAATGAGGTAATAAAAGGCAAGATTGACTCCATTGTTAACATGTTTAGTAAAGTGTAAGCTCTCTGTTCTGTTTAATACACAATAAGATTACATACATAAACTTTTCTATCCTAAAAGAAAATGCGGAAAAAAACCCACTAAAATAGCAATAACAACAAGCACAAAAAGCCGCTCTCCACTACAACTCATCTTGTTATCCTGACACATACAGATACAGATATAGATACAGATACAGATACAGATACGCTTGTTCTGAATGTGTTTATTGAAATGTATGTGTTTGTGTGTCTGTGTTCATGTCTGCAGACTAAGAAGCGCTTTGCCAAGGAGTGGGCGGAGGCTGAAAAAGCAACACAACAAGCAGAGAAAACGGAGAACGACCTCAATGCCACCAGACTCGATGTTGAAAAAGTAAACACGCATACAATAACACCAACATCTGAGCAATGATTTATGTCACCTTTGTTTTTTTTTGTTTTTTTTTTTTGTTTTTTAACCTAAGTTATTTACAGCCTAAATAAATAAAGGAATAAATCTCTGAACTCTGTTCACTCTGCTTTCCCATCTCCCTCTGTTTTTATTGTACATCCCATCCCTCCCCACATCCCCTCCTACATTCCTCACACTTTGCATTTTTGTTTTGCATGTTTTTATTTCTTCCTCTCTGAATCCTCTTATCTTTCCCCTTCCATCTCCACTTCTGCATTCTCAAGGCCAAGCACAATGCCCATGCCCGCACACACACAGCAGAGGAGTGCAGGAGCGACTACGCCGCACAGCTCCAGAAATACAACAAGGAACAGAACTTTTTCTACTACACAGAGATACCGAAGATTTTCAATGTGAGACAATGACACACATATATAAACACTCCCAATGTAGTACGACTGGGCAGAACTCATATACCTGCTAATGGGGCAGAATACAAAGCAAACCCTTGTATTGTCTGTGAGTGTAAACCTGCTCCAGTCTGTTTTGCATTTAAAAGTATAATATGGATATAGTGTGTAATTAAAGGTTCATTCATGTGTTTGTGGACAGCAAATGCAGGATATGGATGAGCGGCGAATCCGACGGCTGGCAGAGGGCTACTGCCAGTTTTCAGACATTGAGAAAAACGTGCTGCCCATCATCTCTAAATGTCTGGAGGGAATCTCTGCAGCAGGGGGCAAAATTAATGAGAAACAGGCAAGTGTGAGAGTTTTCTCAGATATTATGTTAATGAACATCTAATGCTGAATTTTTTTGCAAGATTCTTATTTTTTTAAGGCTCCCACAGAGTCAGGTGTACTGTGTGCGTACTGTGAGCAGTGCGGACGCCACGTGTACTGTCCTGATGTTTGAGGTTTCATAGTCGAGTGTACCAATTTCACATTTAAAACAGGTCAATGTGAAGACTTCCCACCAAGCAATCTATTGTGTGACACCAGGGACGTGTATGCAGAGTCTGTGTGGTTGTAAAAATTGAGGTTTGCACGGTCGCGTCCACTTTGGGTCTACATTGAGTCCGCCTCGAGTACGCACAGATGTCCGCGGAGTTAAGTATGCCCGACTCTGGGGGCCTTTACTCTTAATATAAGGGAGCTAAATTTGTCTATCTGGGTAGAGACCCATAAAAAGGTAAAACCCTATATAAAAGAAGTGGACATGGTTTGTTGACTGATAATTTGGAAACCTGAGTTTCAAGTAGGACATAGCGTAGCTTCAGGACACATCTAATACATGACACACCCATGAGATGGTTGGGTTTGCATTTAGTCACAGAGAGATAGGCCTGACACAGTCATTATTTAATCACCTTTGTGCTAGCAGTGGATAGCACTGTCACCTCACAGCAAGAAGGTCCTGGGTTCGATTCCAACACCAGTTGACGGGGGTGGGACCTTTCTGTGTGGAGTTTGCATGTTCTCCCCATGTTTGCGTGGGTTCTTTGCAGGTACTCCAGCTTCCTCCCTCCATCCAAAGACATGCACTGATAGGTTAAAACTGGTAACTGGTATTATTGATAAATCTCTCGCAAAGGTGATTTCTGAATTTTATGGTAAATTTACTGTCATGCTTCTGTTAGATTTATGACAAGGTAATCCCTCTGATAAACTTTTGTTCCATATGAAGGGCTTATCCTAATTGAAAACTCCTTTGAATAATAAAATTCATGTTCTTTGGTAATTATAGCATTATAGTTGCATCTTAATAAATGTATTTGTTGCTTTTGAAAAGTGATTGCATGAGCCTCAACTTTGGTCATTACCTCCACGAAAACCTAAAACCCCATGTTTTTCTCCTTGCAGGACTCGATACTATTCATCGAGCAGCACAAGTCTGGTTTCGAGCGGCCTAGTGATGTAGAGTTTGAGGACTACTCCCAGGGAATCAAACCAGCAACCTCCGACTCCAGCCTCAACCCACCCAAAGTGCGCGCCAAGCTCTGGCCTTTCAGCAAGAAACACAAGGTGAACTTAAAGTCTGTTGTCTTTGGACTTGACTTTGAAAAGGCATTGTCTTCTGGACTGGATTATTTCCAGCCTCTCCCTTCGCTGCTCCTCCTGCCTCTGTGCGTGACAACCTGAATTTCCTCTCTGGCTGTTCTGCTTCCTCTTCATTAAATGTAGTTCTGCTAATCCTGCTGGCCTAAAATTATCATCTTACAAGTGATTTCACAGCCTTTAATCACTGCTGAAATGAAAGCAATGTGAATAGAGAACAAAACCGCAGTCAGAATTCAATTATTTGAATGAGTGTGAATCACATACTGAAATATCCAGTAAATATATTATCTTTAAAGTAGATTAAACGTTAATTTTAAAGTAAAGGATGTGAGTCATGATCAGTTCTCTTAGGTAAATGTTTGCTTCATCAAAATATATATGAAAAATGTCCATCTCTTTTTCTGAAAAAGTAAAAAAAACTCAGCTCAGACATGTGGATAAATTTTAAGTGTTTTAGAATTTTAACATTTCCTTAACCTTTTTTTCGCTGCCCTTAAGGCTTCTGAAGAGAAGTTGAGTGGAAGTAAATTAGGACAAGACATTTTTTTTAGAGTCCGCAGCTTTTCAGTAGTCATTTAACATACGTAATAGTAACTATGAGGAAGCATAGTGGATAACGGAATAATGGCTGTCATTTGCTGTACAACTGAAGAAGATGAAGTCCAATTTGAGTTACTGTGAATAATGACGCTGCTACATAACGCTCCCCATGAACAGCGATCTGCTATTTTTATTTATTTATTAGTTTATATGGTAGAGATAGTGCACATTAACGAACACCTGCATTGAACAACATCCAATGTAAATGTGCCGGATTGAAAAAAACATCAATGTACAACAACAAAAGTACAACACAATAAAAATACAACACATTAAAAAGTTAAAGGTTAAAAATGATCACATCACTTGTTCTACGTGAGCAATGGCTTGATTTGGCTTTTTTCACCACAGAAAATTAGAAATTGCATGAGATGTCAAGGCCTCAACTCTTATTTGTTGTTGGCACACATATGACTTATTCCCACCTCTGCATTATCGCTGAATGAATGGACTGAACGGCTGTGTAGGGAGTTAGCACCTAGCAGCTAACAGTCATTCATTAATTTGGATGGGAGAGCTGTCTTTATGATTGTTTTGCAGATTAATTGCATAATAAATGTCTACTTTATCCATGTCCAATTCAAACTCAGTATCAGAGTCAATATCAGACTTTTTGACAGTGGTGGATGAAGTACTCACTTTTTTTACTTAAGTAAAAGTACAGATACAGGGGCAAAAGATTTACTTAAGTAAAAGTACTAATTTTTAAAGTGTACTTAAAAAGTTAAAAGTATTTGATCCATAAAGTAAATATTGATTAAAAGTGATGAAATTGGATGTTTGGTAAATATACAAAGACAGACCAAGCATATTAAATGACTGCTCAATTTTTTTATTTAGTGATTGATATGTGATGTGAAATGTGTTCACCACTAGCTGGCAGTGTGACGGTTAGGTCGTTACCTGGTTACAAGATGTTGTACCTGAAAGCTGTTTGGTAAAATAAACGTTCCTACTTAGCTTCACTCACATCACACCAATACATTTAGAACTGAGTGGAGTAAACAAGAACCAGCATTAAAACTGACTGCTCAACTTATTCAGAACTGAGCCTTGTAAACAGAAGCACAACAAGCTCTGGTCTCAAACTGTAAAGACGACCCACAATAAACAGAATCTTCTGGCACAGTAATTAACCCAACAGGCCAGACATTTCTACATCTGAATATTACCAGTATTTATGATTCAACTTCAAAAGGAGTTAATTTTCAAAGTTTTTTGAATTGAGCTGTGCTCTTTTGGGAGAAGCTGCACCTCTACAGCTGGATTACACTGATGCGTACAGATGCTCAGCGCTTTGTGCACATGGTAAAACAATCAATTTACAAAGAGAAGAAGAAAAAGTAACGTGTAATGCAAACACAGTTTGAAAAGTTGTGGAGTAAAAAGGATAGATACCTGTTCTAAAATGTAGTGAAGTAAAAGTAAAAAGTACCTCTCCATAAATGTACTTAATAAAGTACAGATACATAAAAAGTGTACTTTTACTGCGTTACATTCCACCACTGCTTTTTGATGCTTATATAAGATGCTAAACTGCATAATTAGTTGAAGACTATCATATATTTAGGCCTCCAGAGACCTCAAGGCTTAACAACGTAAAGAGCAGAGGCCAACGTGAGCGTTGGTTGAAGTGCTAAGTGAAGCGTTTATGGATTCATAATAATGCAATAAAACAAACACAAATTCTTGAGACTGAGCACACATTCCTCTCATGTTTTAACCCACCGCCCTGTTGCCCTCAGGGGCTGATTCTAATTCCAGTCAGCTGCACAGACTTGCCCACAAACACCCCTCACTCTTTCTTTTTGTCTTTGCCTCCTTTAAAAAAAACTGACGCTCTTTGACTGACTTTTCTCTCTTTTCCTCTTCTTTCCATTTTACACCAGAGTTGTTTCTTTCCCTCCCTGTTCCTACACTTTGTCTTTTTTTTTTTAACTACTCTTTAGTTTGCCCGGCCTTCTTTCTCCCCTCCCTCTGCCCTCCCTCCCATCAGCCACCACCTCCCCCTCCACCTTTCCCTCCCCTCCTCCAAGCTACAGTGCTCCCCCCTCTCTGTCTGTCTGAGGGAATTTAGTCGCTCTGTCAAACCCAGGATTTCCACCTTAAAGATTTTACACAAACCACACCTGGTGAGTGACACACCAGCCTCGACCCAGTTCTTGGCTCCACCTTCTCACTGTTTGTGTTATAGTCCTCGCTCTTTAAACAACTCCTCCCTCATTTTCTTCTGTTATTGATGATATTTACGTACCATAAATATGCTGTTTTGCCACTGCATTCCTCATCGTCTGCGCACTTTTGGACACTAAACCCACTTGTCATTTTAATATTTGGTTTCTTTGTGTTGTATTTGTTATGCACCTGTCTCATACTGTCTCTTGTTTCTTTCTGTCTAGACATCGCATGCTGAAAAACACATGGTAACATTCCTCATAGTTTCATAGAGACTACTTTAAAATTAATGTCACTTTAATCTGGTGCTGGATGTGTTTCTACGGGAAATGGTGATTTAAGCATTAACTCCATTTTAGATCACTCTGCACTGACCTCTGTAGGTAGAAAAATGTGTTAAAAATCATCAGAGGGTGCTGCAGGTTGTGGTGTTGGTATTATTTGTGTTTGAGGAGGTGAACTGGCAGACTGGTAGTTGGGAAGCTAACAAGTTGGGAACTTCATACTCTGGTATTTGGTTCTTAGGATGTAACATTTATTCAGAAGAGTATGGGTATATACCATCTAGGACAGAAAAATAAGTTTATCTTTATTCTCCCTCTGCCACTTAGCATAACCAACTCATGAGTAAAAATGGCCAAAAATGTAAATCTCTTTTTTTTTTTTTTCAGAGTGAAGGACAATTACATTTTTCCACCATTTTTCATAAAGAATTTTTATTAAAGCTATGTGCTGCATATATGTACATGTACAGCAGTTCTTACAGGTTCCTTTAAAGTATATTCCTATATTTACTTTAGTGACCTTATTGACAGAAGCTCAGGTTATTATATCAAACAAACAAAAAAATATCATTAACTGAACATAGAAACAAGCATCTACATCAACTACTTGGGTTTTATCGATGAACCCATGTTGAAGATTTTGACAGAGTTTCCACATTCACTTATGGAGCCTCTGAACATCCAAATGGGTCATATTTGATGACCATTAAAAGCAGAGAAACTGTATTTTACTTCAATTATTTACATGCATTGATAGGATTATTGGTTCAACAGTAATTAAACTTTTTAGGGTCAGGAGATGCGTTTGATTGCCAGTGACCACAAACATTTATCGCCTGTTTCTAGTACATTGTCAGTGATGTTTGTAGGAGAATTAATCAGGCGTATGTATAATGTATGCGCGCAACTCAAAAGAGAACATTGTATGTCATACTTAGAATTTACAACTAGAGGGCTTTGCATGATTATGACTCACGTTGTCATAATGTGATATTGACTCATCTCATAATACCGACAGTCAAGTTGATCATAATGACTTTTAGGCTCAATCCACACTAATATCTCCATACATGTTTTAGTGAAGTTTCAGAATTAATCTGTTGTAAGCTTGAATACATGACATGAGCTGATGACGCTGCTGTACAGAGGAACTGTTGAAAAGTGCTCAAATAACAGCTTGCCTGCTGTGAATGTACCCAGTAAATAAACAAAACAGAATGTAATGGTACAACAGCTGCTGAAAGAGACGAAAAGGACCGTAACAGCTATATTTCGGTTAAAGTGAAGTCTTTTTTTTTTTTTTTCTCTCAGAAGACATTGTGTTGTCTGCAACAAATAATGGAAGGACATCAGCCAATATGGGCTAGTATACTGTAGATACTAATGATTATCTTTAATCAAAGAGACTGATAGCCAATAAATAGAAGCAGTATACATTTACAATTGTAACTCCAAGATAAAATGTTGGTGAAGTGTATTTAAAAATACAAAGAAAGTGGAATTCAGTAATAGTTCAACAATGTCAGCTTTCACTGTGAACTGATGGGATACTAAATAAAATTATGTGTGATGCTTTAATACTCGTGATGTGTAACCAGTCAGATGACTGTAGACAGAAGTGGATGCATCAGAACCAAAGCAGAGCATTAAAAATGATACTGATGATCAGGGGGAAAAAATCTTAACATCAGTTATTACCAATAATCAGTCTGTACCTACTGATAGGACATTGTCAGGCAGTGAGTACTGACGTCTACATCCTTGTTTTCAGAAGTCTCAGTTTCTGTCCACATTACACCATCCCAGAGTTAAAATAAATGAACCAGAGGCAGCTTAAGTAGTGTAGGCACTAGGTATAATTATAGCACAAGTTCTCTATTTTGATTACAGCAGTCGATCATAGATTTAACTCTGTTACTTCCCTGAAAACATTTTTTACAGAGTCCGAAGAAGGAAGCATGATTCTTGTTTCCTCTTGTGCAACTTGAATTACAGTATGCTCAAAGATAATTATAGAATTTAGTGGTTTAAGTTTAATCATTACTATCTCATAATAATGAGATACTATGTAATAAATAATAAGCCTTTACTATGACATAATCAGTCATATTTAGATCTTTTGTTAATGTAACATACTATGTGACTATTTTTTTAAGGCATAATTCAAAGAGTTACTAATAAAAAAGATAAAGTTAGTGCATGTCATACTTTAGTTTTTAACTACAGAAAATGGAGCACTTTTCAGACATCTTGTTAGAAGAGCAGACAGTACATCCTGTAATAATGTAAATACAAAATATGTCAGCGGGAACCTGACCTCGAGGTATTACCTGGATTTATTACCTTCAACAAACACATCATGAACTGATGACCTGACCAAAACCTGCAGTCACCACTCATGTGCAGTGCAAGTACTACCTGACCACACTATAGTTTAACTAGAGTCCAACTTCTGGGAACTTATTTCTTCTGATGGTAAAAAAAGAACAGGGAACTAAGTCTTTCTTCTGTGATGCCATAACAATATACCGCTTCCAAGGCAAAGGCAAACATCAACATAGAATTATCATATTTGAGTGATTTCCTCTTTATTTGCTATGTATGCATGAAATCAGAGAGGAGAGAGAGAATCTGTGTAAATAATGTAAAAGGGAAGCTTAAAGGTTCACTGTGAGATTTAGAGGTTTAAGAGGGTGTCATTTCTGAAATTCAATATTATATTCATGATTATGTTTCCATCACTGTATAATCTCCTGAATATAAGAGTTTTTATTACCTTAGAATTAGGGATGCACTGATACCGATACCAGTATGGGGTATCGGTCCGATACTGAGCGAATGTACTTCTACTCGTACTCATAAAAGTGCTCCGATACAAACAAACCGATACCACTTTACACCGGCATGATGTACACCTCATAGTGCAGCAGGTACGCGGCGGAGGAGTAATGTCAGCAGTGTGGAGATATTTCAAAATAAACGACCCTGACAAAACTACCCTCATCAGTATCAACATTAGCATCCACATTAGCATTACCTCCTCTGCTGTTGCCATATTTATTACTGACTTTTTCGTCTTGTCAAAAAACTTGACTCTTCTTCATAGTATTTGGCAAGTTTGGTTAAGTAAGAGTGGTGCCATCTAGTGGACTGATTTGAGAAACGCTCACACAAATGCATTAAATATCATTAGCAGCACTTTGTTACAGTCAGACAAATGAATGACAGTAAAGCACATTTTCAAAAGTACCTAAGAACTGTAATGATATTATTAAGAACTCATATCAGTACTCGGCATTGGCAAGGACTTAAATGTAAGTACTTGTACTCGGTCTGGAAAAAAGTGGTATCAGTGCATCTCTACTTAGAATGGGTCATTTTTACCTCCAGTGGGACCCACTTGCCTCCACAGAGTTCACCTCAGTTCTTCAGCTGCTCAGAGCAGAGCTTTTGCTTTTTGTTTTCCTGTTTTACAGGTGACATCCAGCATTAAGGTCCACCGCTGTCACCTACTATGTTTAACTGTGGACCCATTAATTAAACCTGGAAAAACAAACTCTGGTGCTCATCAAGGTTATAATAGTTTTGGATTTTTCATTATAGTTTAGTTTGATTTAGTTCAGACTTTTTTTTCTCTAATTCAGTTAGTTTTAATTAGTTTTTAGAGCAGGTTTGCTAGTTTTTGTTAGTTTTTTTTTTTTTCCTAAATGCTTAGTTTTAGTTTAGTATTAGTTTTAGTTTTTTCATATCTTTTATCTTCTTTGCCGTCGTATTCGCAGAAATCTCATACAGGACTCTGCTGCTTTCTCACAACTTTAGTCTCCATGTTGCCAGGTAGAGTGAGGACGAGAATCTGACTCCAAATGACAAGTGATGAGAAGTGACGGACCGTGAATTGCCGAATGGTGTGGCCAGCTAAAATTGCTCGAGCAAAATAAATCAAATTTCATATCAGACATTGATAAAGACAAAAAAGAAGTGAATTTTACCTATAATTTTTAGACATTTTAGTTAGTTTTGTAAGCACACAATACAGTCTCAGTTATCTTTTCTTTTAATTATAGCTTTTATTTATTTCAGTTAACAAAAATGTTTATTTCAATTCTAGTTTTTGTCATTTTGTTAGTTTTCATTAAGGATAATAACCTTGGTGCTAATGAGAGCACTTCTTGTTTTTAACCAGTCATCGTAGATGAGGGTGAGGGAAGTTTCCATTTGGCTGCAATCTACAACTTCACCACTAGGTGTCCTGATAAATTACACATTGAACCTTTAACAGAGAAAGGTCTTACTGCAGTGAGCTGTACATGGCAATTAAACACAAATTATGTACTTTTGTAGCTGCACAGAATTCAGTTGTATGAACACAGCCAGAATTTTACAGCATATTCACAATAAGAAGAGAAGTAATGGTGGATCCAAATGTGTTTCATGTATTATCCTGTAGGGCTCCTAGATGGAATTTTATACCACAATAACAGTTTATAATGCAGGCATATGTTTGTAAATTTAATAAACAAATTGTGTAAAATCCTCATCCTATATTTGGACCTTCTATGCAAACAGTTCCTATTCTGAATAACTGCATTCTGTGTCGCCTTCATGCTCCTCCATGTTTGTTTGTGTTGCATTCATGCAAATTTCCTGACTGTGTGTGTTACAGAATGCAAACTTCTCAAATGCCAAAAATACAGTGTATCTGTAGTGAATATAGCACACAATGAAATGATGGACTTTTTTCCCCCCTGTACTCTTGTATCACACATAGAGGTGAGGAATCTGACAATCATATATCCAGGATAATTTGTTATATAACCTGCTTTTCAGGGGGAATCATACAGACTGCATCATTAAATAAATAAATAAATGCATACATTCATACATAAATGCACTGGCCAGATTCAACTAATATTCATTTTAAAAGGATGTAGTGCCTATAAAAGTGTTTCTGCTCGCTGTTGTAATAATATTTTTGTTAAATGATGCAACAAGATAACAACAAGAGAGCCATAACACCACATTGTGATTCAGACTGTGCATTGTGTTTCTACCTCAGAGGATCCTCATATGATTATTCAGATCACCCAGTGGTAATCACACAGCCTTATTCCCCTTGTGTGAAAGTCACATTTATCACGGATTTACTGAGTTCAGTGTATGTTGGTATGGCATCACAGTTGTCCCTGCCTCAGACTGGGTTGTAGAATATGCAGTTGTTCACACCATGGCACTGCTGAGACTCCTCTCCTCTGGATAATTCATGTCAGATAAACCTTCAGGAGTGTCATGGCTCTGAACGGTCCAGGCCATCACTTTATCTGTCCGTACCGGTGTGTGTTGCTGTTTTCCTTCCACTCCTGTCAGATCTTATACACTTGTTCACTCTCAAGGGTTATTTCATTGACACAGAGAAATAATGTGGCTGTCATTTGTGAGGTGACTAACAAGGTCTATTTACATTATTAATCTGTCACTGAGGATTGTGTCTTGTCGTAGTAGCGCTGGGGAAGGACCGTAGACAGGCAGGAGTGACATCTGGTGGTGAGTTTTGATAAGGTTATTGCATGACCTTTACAGATGTTCACTGTATGTGTGTGTTTTTGTGATTTGTGCATGTAGCTGCCGGCTGCAGAAGATTTCTCTCACCTTCCTCCGGAGCAGAGGAAGAAGAGGCTGCAGGGAAAGATTGATGACATCAACAAAGATCTGCAGAAGGCACAGGACCAAAGGTGACAACATTATTAACAGCTCAGCAGCTGTCCCTGAAAAAAAAAATACCCCTGACACTCACACTTTTTATTACAGTCCAGACAAGAGTTACTCCACAAATTGACAGGGACATTGGGGGGGGGATCTTAAAATATACTTGTAGTGTATACAGCATCACCTCAGCATCCTAGGCTCAGTTCTGTCTGGTGATAGCTGTTCTCTTCCCACAGTACTTTATTTCTATTTCAAATGAAGGCAAGGATGCCAAAAACACTTAATAGGGGATTTGTGAGATCCATAAAGAAATGAATTGGTTAATTACCTGACTGTCTTGGACCTTGTCCAACACCTTGGGCACTGACGAGGGAAGGAACCAGAGGTACCTTACACACTTTCTTCAGTAATATTTATTCAGAGATATTGATGTTTATAATCTATATGGACAAAAATATTGGGACACATCATAGCAGCTCATAAGATGTCCTGTTTATGCTGATTTGAGATGTAAACATCAATATTTCCTTCAAGTTTAATGGGAGATTTTTCTTCCTAAGTGTGAGGTGAAGACAGTAGATGGTTAGTTGTGGTAGAAAATTATTATAAAAATCGAGTTTCAGGGATATAATGGTTTTACCCGGATCACCACCGCTGGATCTGTTGTCCTTCTTGTGAAAGCGATAACTAGGACAGATTTGGTTGGATACCTTATCCCTTGATAACCAACATAGGGGACCCCTAGTGGAAGAACCCTATCGATTTCAGCTTCTCTATGAGTAATATAAGTCATCCAAATAGGTGCACTTTAGTTGAAAATCTTTTGTTTTACATCACTCAAGCAGTAATGGGCCGATTGAGATCAAATTAGGTTCATACTATGGTCTTACAAATGTCCATTTTCTGGCTACCATCCAGAGTTCATATGGTGTCATTTTCATTCACTAGGTGGAGTTTTATGGGGAAAAATTGGTTCTCTGACCATTATTCTGCTACTATCAGGTCCATGTAGCTCAAACTGTGTTCATATCAATTGTGTAACAATTATCGTTGATAGATTTATATGTTGCAAAATATATTATTCTGTCAGCCCCCAACAGTATAAGCCTCGTTACCCAATGGAAGGCTCCTAAGCTGTGTGTTTCTTAATAGAACAATTTTTAAGTGCAAAAAAACATGTAGCATTAATTATGGTACAAGCTTTTCTAAAGCTTAAACCTCTTGAAATGTCATGCTGGTAGAGGCCTGGATATATGAATTGTTGTATTATCATTTTGTAAATATTCACAAAACAGAAACTCATTCATCTGGTTTGAGTCTGTGAATAAATGTATCTAATAATATAAATCATAAATTGTCTTTCTTCATGCCACTACCTTGAGTTTATGTGATGTCATATTTTGATACCGAGTTGTGTTTTTTTTCCAAATGGTTGGGGGAGCAGAGGATTGGAGGGATTTCGGGGATATACCCTTGCTGTTGACCCCCAACAGTGTAAGGCTTGTTATTTACAGTCAGAGTATGACAAATATTGTAGAAATTTAGAGGTAGAACATTTAAAATCATAGTCATGGCAAAAAAAACCCAAAAAAAAACCTTGTGCCAGTATCAATATTTCCTGAAAATTTCATCAAAATCCGTCCGTAACTTTTTGAGTTATCTTGCTAACAAACAAACCCGATGAAAGCATAACCTCCTTGGCAGAGGTAAAATAAGTGTTGAGAGAAATGAAGTAAAAGCCATCTCAGGCATTTTAGAAAGCAAAGATAAAATTTAAACCAAACTGACCAATGCAATGCAATGATAATTCATCACAATATAAAACAATATTTGTCATTATTGTTTTGTATCCCAGACCTCTGTTAGAAAAGAAGCACCTGAATTCAACGTGTCCCAGTACTTTTGTAATATAATGTAGATTAAAATAAGAAAAAGCATTTGTGCAGTGTGAAAAGATGCAAGCTCTGAAATGAGCTCAAAGAATAAAAGTAGTATTACAAAATAGGACTGTGGAGGGCATTTCTATTGACGGTTTCTATGCAAAGTGAAGTAAACCTCACATTGCTTTAATACAATTTGAAGGCTGTTACACCACTGTAGCTACAAATAAAATCAAAAACAACATACTGAAAATAATGAACACTATGTAAATCAGTTTTCAATGTCAGCAGCAGTACTCAAATCATTAGTGCACCTTTTCTTTATGATCCAGCCTCATTTTAATGCCTGTTTTTTCTTTTATGTTGCTTTCATCTCATTTCTTACTGCCAAAGACCCGCCTCTTCCAGGTGTATCCTATGGGACTTTACTGCATTACAGTCAAAGCAGAGAAAGACCAGTCATTTTACACAAGTGATTTACACATATGACATCTATCAGTGTAAAAGCAGTCAAAAAAGTAGATTGTTGTAAAGCTGTTGGAATATCAGACTGTGAAAATACTTTAAAAAACTATACACCCAGAAATTGCGGAGGTGCTATCATCGTAACTGTTCAGAGTCGCTAAAAATGTCTCTGTAGCTTCAACATGACCAGAGTTGTAGTGATTTTCACCTGTTTTAATTATTCTTCATAGTTATGTCCTTGGTCTTTACCGATATTTAAAATGACATGTTGGTCAATAGGTGATGTTGCTTTCAGTTTTTTTTTTATTTTGTTTTTGCTGTTATTTATGCACCCTTCACAAAGAAATCTTACTCATAAATATAAAAACTGTTAATATCTTAAAGCCTTCATCATGTTTTCTTTGAATTAACACAGATTCAAACAAGCAAATTATTGAAGAAAACATTTAATACAACAGGACAGTTATATATGGGTCCAATCAAGCGGTAACACGTGGACACATTTCATGTTCAACAGTCTCTATCATGTAAGCAGAGTAACTTATATGGATGTATTATACATATTTGAGTAGGCATTATAAGCACTTTAACATTATGTAGAACAAAATTTGGGTTAGATCAAATTTTCAGGTGAAAAATGTCAAATTACTGCTCGGTAACACGTGGACTTGAAACAAACATCAGTTTTTTTTAAGCTTTACAGAAACACTCAAAACATGCAATTCTTGACTGAAATTGATATAAAATAGAACAAAACCTTTTAGATATTATGTTCAACTATGCTGAAAATAAATTTTGGAGTAAAATATTGAAAAGTCTCTGT
>JAPQRP010000001.1:26389629-26433792 GCA_037367295.1 Apogon hyalosoma | reverse complement strand
TTTGTCAGTACAATGACATAGATATTGATATAAGAACTGAAGTGATTTTGGTTATTATCAAGAAAACATGGAAAATGATAGATATCAGCTCTGAAATTAAACTACTATGAACTATTTTTGTTGTTATTATTAGATTTGTCCAAACAAATGTACCTTTAGTTGTACCAGGCATTAAAATGACCAAGAAATTGAAGAAAACAAGGGTGGTCAAATATTTTTTTTCCACGACTGTAGGTTATTATGTTATTATTTTACTGGTCCAGCCCATTTGGGATCATATTGAACTGTATGTGACCCTGAACTAAAGTGACTTTGACACCCCTGGTTTACATAGAGGGAGTTACATGTGTCTTTTGTTGTACATGTGCGTGTTAACCCCACAAACGTAATAACTCCCACAAATGCAATAAACCACAAACGTAATAAAAATTTGCAACTTTTAACATAGTAATCCCACAAATGTAAACAGTGACTGTAAACAGTTGCCTACCACAAACGTAATACTTCATTTTCCCACAGTGTGCTCCTACCCTCTCCATTGTTATCATGATCATATCCAGACATTTTATTTACATGGTTCAAACACAGGCTTCTATTATACTTAATGAGAATAAATAATATCCAGTTCATACCGAAGCTTTTATAATTACAACATCTGTTTTGTTCCTCCACTTGTATTTGTAATTAAACACCTATTAATCTGGAATTAGTACTATGTAGTGTAACTGCAACATCTGATCATTCTAAAAAGGCAAGTATCCAAAGGACTAGAATAAATGGGAAGGAAAAAGAAAGATGAATGAATATTTATGCATGCGTTACTTAAATGTATGTGATGTACTAATTTATTACATTTGTGGGAAGTTATTACACTTTTGGAAATTGAAGCTTTTTACCACCCCACAAACGTAATAAATGAGGTAATACATTTGTGGGAAAGTTTTTACATTTGTGGGATCATTGCGTCAAAAGCTGCACATTTTGATTACGTTTGCAGTTTATTACATTTGTGGGCTTAACATGCGTGCATATCTCCAGTGTTGTAGCTGCTGACCAGACTCAGAATATCTACACGGAGTTTGACGATGAGTTCGACGACATAGAAGCTCCCATTGGCCAGTGCACGGCTCTGTACACCTTTGAAGGTATATGTTAACATCCTCACTCATCACAGTCACAAACAGATCTCTTGTTGGGCTTGTGGGTAAATGTGTTGTGTATTTACAGGCAACAGTGAGGGCACCATTTCCATTACGGAGGGAGAGCTGTTGAGTATAATGGAGGAGGATAAAGGAGACGGATGGATGAGAGTCCTTAGAGCCAGTGGAGAGGAGGGTTATATACCTTCCTCCTATGTCAAACTCAGCCCATAATACTCAAATACACACACCTTCAGAGCCTGTGATGGAAAACAAGTTAAGAGCCAAAGGTGAAAACAAAGTCAACCACGATAATTGGAGCTGTTCTCTACATCTTTTATCTCAGCCAGTGCCGTGTATGATGAGATGAGAGGGAGTGATTATAAAGCTTGTTATCAAGGCTGATTCCCAGATCATACAGTTCCTGTCTCTGCTCGTTCTGCCTTAACAGATTGCCTCTGAGAACAGGCTGTCTGATCTTCATAGATTTCAGTACTTTTAAAAAAACAAACTTTTGAATGTATACCTGAGCATTTTTGTCACAGTGTTTAGTGACGACCTGTGTATACTCAGCATCATAGTAGCCTTCTGCTACACTTCGCTGCATCAGTATATCCATCCACTTGACTTTCCCATAGCCGTTTTTAATAACCTGCTGAACTTTTCCTTTGTGTAACTGGGCTTGGGATGATGCTAGAAGGGATTGGCCTGCTGTGATGGGTTTTTACGTTGTTAGGTAATTAGAGGGACAGCCCGCTCAAAGGTATTCTGACTAAAGATGAAATATTCTAATATTTATGAGTAAAACGCGTCACAGCCTCGGGGTCTTCAAAGGGAGACCAGAGGCTCTTCTGGTAGAATGGAGTCCTATGGGAGAAGAGGCTCATGTCAGGGAATAGAAAACTGTGGTTCCATAACAATCAGACGACTTCTGTAATGAACTTTGACATCTCAGCTATTGATAAATTGTGATTCTGTGTAATAAGGATCATATTGAGAGTTTTGAAGCCCATTAGTGGCAGCTCTGACTGTAATGTAGCTGAACCATGTGCATGTTTTTGACAGTCAAAACCTCCCACGTCTCCCGTTGTGACCAAGAAATGACTCTGCTGTACCAGACTAACCACGGTGATCGATGTCAACAAAGATATAAATTAATTAGATGAAGGTTGTTTGGCATCCCCAATCAATGGAGAAAGGAATTGAAAGGTCCATCTTTAGTCTGAATAACTTTGGTCTGCTCTGATCAATTGTTACCTTTGTACCTGCAAATGCCATGTAAACACGGAGCCGGTATTTGGACCCTAACCCCATGGTAGTGCTCTACAGGCATATTTATGCAGTTTTGTACAGATGAAAACTTTTCTGAAACTGACTTGATGTGTACAGTGTTACTATTAAAAATGGAGGTGGGGAAATATCTGTTTTTATAAATACCCGGCTAAATGTAAACATGGCCTCAGGCTGACACTAAAAAGTACAGGGTACTCTGCTAGAAATGCAACTACATCACCAAAGTTTAAAAAAAAAAAAAACAGGAAATTTTAAAAACAAATAGAAGATTACAGATCTGTCTTGCTCCTACTAAGGTGGTGGCATAATAGTGTTCATCTTCAATCTCATCTTCAGTCAATCTCCTTTCAATTCTGTGGTGAAAGCAGCTAGCAGTGTTAGCACATAGCTTGTAGAATAAAGGTTATTACATGCTCCACAAGAACAGAGACATTTGTTCTCCCAAAATAATGTCATTTTGTTCTGGAAGTTTGTTTAGAACATCTGAGGATAACTTTTTTTTTTTTCTCGTTTGGCATTGAGAACTCGTGTGATTGGTCAGAAATTTTTAACTGGATGTGGTTACAAAAGGTTAAAGGTTAACTCGCTTTATTATCCCAGGAAATTACCAAAACTTTGTTGTTGTCACCTCAAAAAACAAAAAAAACCAATTTGCTGTTCTTGTGGAGTATGTAATAGTGTTAAGTCGTAGCACCATGTACTTTGTTAGTAGTTAATGGAATAATCACAGCTGATCAGTAACCAGTCACAGCAGAATTGAGCATCATCCCAAGCCATGCATTCTAGCATCAACTTTGAGTCCCTGTCCGATAGGATAATGTGAGTTTTGTTTTTTTTTTAACCATAGAGATGTGATGTTTTATGACTTAAAAACTGGATGAAAACCACTACTCTACGTAGAGTGCACAAAATATAATAACCTAAGTGGACTGTTATTGTACTCAATGTGTAATGGCTTTTCTACTACAGCGAATACTTGCAAGAAAACTTGCTTTCAATATTTCCTTAAGGTTTTTAACAGGGTGGACAACAGAAAGCACAAATGACCAAAGCATATGGAATATGAAAATACAAATGCAATTTTCTCACTGGGACAAATAGCCTACTTGTTTGTGTTAAGAAGCCAGTGAATAACCTCCAGTTTTGGACAAAAGTGGCAAAGCTGTAACTGTATCTACAGTTTACATCTGTTGTAACTGGTGTTCTTCCTTTGTTTGTTTGAATTTTTTTTTATATGGTTTACTCATCTGTTTCCACTTTCCAAGTATCAGGGCTTCCGAATCTTGCAGATATATTTCTCAAATCTTATGAAATTATAGCTGTTTTAAAATTTTTATTAGTTTCTCTTGAAATCTGAATGAGCTCACCAAAATAAATCACAACAGAAATGTGTTTTCTGAGTTTGCTCCTCACTGCAGTATTTCACGAGTTCTAAAAAAAAAGGTCAAATGTGATCGTTTTAGTCTCACTCTGCAGAGCCAAATAAGGTTTACCCATGTATTTTTCTACCATCCTGTCCTGCACTAGTCATTTTTTTCTTTAAAGGGTATTAATGTATTTTCCATTTTGTTTTTAAAAGAAAATGTCTGTATTTACATGTATAATTTGAGTTATAAATGTTAAAAAGTACAGTTTCCTGTCTACATTGTTTCTTCAAGTTAGTAATTAGGAGAAGAGAAACTGCAAACACAAAACAAACACATTTATTTATTTATTTATTACATCAGAAACACTGAAAGGAAACACGGTTTCCAGTGTGGCCCGACAGCAGTAGTTTATGGAACAAAAATAATGGTTTTGCTGGATTTGGAATGTCAAGTATAAATGATGTGGATTTACAAAACAATGTCAACAATGCACATATGGAGAAGTAAACAGATGCTAAACAAAGGTTTAAGGTAAACAATTCTTAATTTCCTGAAGATGGAAATGTATGACAGTCCTTTACACAGTTAAGGACACCTACATATTCAAGATGTAATTCCATTTTGTATGTGTGTTTGTTGACTTCTGGCAACAGTCACTGGAATCTCTGCTAATAAAGAGAAGCATAACTTCTCCCTTTATGTTTGTGAGGCCACCACAACACACCACATCCTACTTCTTAGCATTGCATTTTCCTCTTGCAGAAAGTGCTGATTTCACTGTTCAATAAGCAGAACAAGCCCTGAGGCTCAGGCTCAAGGGTTAGGTTGTTGTGGGGTTATTTCAACAGGTTCCAGTTTATCTGACAGGACACAAAGAATCTTGTCGAACTTCTCGTAGCGCTCCTCCTGGTCCGCCTCTGCCCCAGATTGACCCCAGAAGAGCCGCAGCGCGAACTCTGTCCGGAAAGCCTCGAGCAGCTCAGGGATCGGCTCCCAGCCTCCTGTTGAAGGGTCATGGTGTGAATATACTACTAATGGATCCACAGGTGGATGGAAGGTTACAATGTACAGAGTGTGCGTACCTGTGAGCAGAGAGTGTGCATGCTGCTGATACTCTTTGGCATGGAGTGCAACACTGCGAGCTGATTGGAGGACATTGTAGAGGAGCTGACAGCCTCGTTCACTGTTCTCCACCGGGTCCTCGCCCTCCATCAACATCAGCAGAGGCACCAGATGTGGGATGCTTACAGGACCCTGGATCACAGAGTCTATGGTAAAACAATTAACAAAACTTGGAATTAGAATTTTCGGTTGATTTTATATTGACCTCCCCCCAAATTAAAAAAAAGTTAGTTCTGCACACTTGCAACACTTTTTTAAATCTGTTTTTGCCATGATTTGTATTCTTTCATATTACTATTATCATTCTATAGTAAAACTGGTGCAAAGCTGTAAGTTTAATACATAAGGACATTCAGGCTATATGACTTGTGAACCACACTTTATACATTCAAATATGCCATTTAGTAAATCATGTCTTTATTTTTTCCACATACTCCCAAAATATGTAAAGCAGTTTTTTCAAACTACTGCATGGGCACTTGACAGTGACAAATCTGGTGTTAAATAAGTGGTGCTAGGCACAAGAAACCCCACCCCTCGCACGTATTGTAGCTTATTTTGGCATTGATCCAGCTGATGTCGTCATATCTGCGTCTGCTGATGTCAGCATATCAGTTGCCTCTATATATGTGCCAAGTTTGAAGTAAATTGAAACAAAACTGATGTTTTTATAGACATTTGAAATGTTGCCCATTATAAATAAATGGGAGAAAAAAAGATTTTAAAAATTCATAAAACATTTTAACTTAGACCTACTTTTCCCAAAATGTAACCACATCTCTTTTGGGTCACTGACAATCTATAAACCCAATTTGGTATGAATTCAACCAATAGTTTTGCTGCTAGAGTGTTAACAAAGAAACAAACTGAACCACAAACAGTATCCCTTGCCTCCCCTTTAGGGGGCAGAGTAATAATTCTTTGGAACCTTGAAAATAGCTATTGTACCCATTTTGAAATTTTTATATTTTATTTGTGGCTGTACATGATGTTTCATTGTTTTGTTTCCCTTTTAACCTCAGATGATCTCTAAATGACATGAGAACTGTATAAGCATGTCAAGTATGTGATTACACTGTTAGACAAAATTCGGTTAAGTGCATAAAATTTTTCACAAAGATTTATGACAATGTTCAAATTTTATATATGCAGCATATGGAAATCCACAGTATCCAAATATAAACTGGCGCGACTAAAGTTTTTACAATTAAACCTACAATTAAGCAATTAAACTTGGCAAAGTTTTGGTGCCACAAGTAGCAGGTTTCATCTGAACTTGTATTGCCATTAAATGAGTTTTATATTTCTTTTTTTTTTTTAAGTTTTGATGAATAATTCACAAACTGTACATTGCACATCCCAATACTCCATGTGTTCCTTGTTTGAAGCTGCATCTGCTGCTGTAGGTCACACCCTCATCGGTCTATAATTTACTTACAACTAGCCTGCAGATGTCCAAACTTGACAAACATGACAAGTTCTCTTACATGAGGATTCTTTACTCAGATCAGCTTCAGGTCTGAGTTGTGTGGGGATGCCTGGACTCCTTTATAACAGCTTGCAATCCCAGTTTCATACTCATTTTTTTATGAGCAGTACTCACCGTCTCCCTCATTGAGTGAGTTCATAAAGGGTTTAAGTGTCTTCTCAAACAAAACTGCACTGTCGGTGTGGTTCCTCCTAAGGGCTCTCCACGTCATCTCCAGCCGCGTTATCTGCACACACAAACATACCTGAATACCAGTTTCCGCTTGGCATAATTGTGCAGAAAGCGACCATATTTTTATTATATATACCACCTGTGGCATTTCCAGAGCTTTCATCATGGCGGAGAAGGAGAACAGGTTGCGGGCATGTTCTTTAAGAGCCTGAGCCAATAAGATTAATTTATGTACACAAGTCGCCCTCTGGCTAACAGTCCCTGTGCAGCCCAGGATGTCCACGGCAACTCCCAGAGCTAAGAGATGATGCCTAGAAAATGAGAAATTAAAGACTTGGATGTGTGTGAGTGGGCACATGATTACAAAATAAATTTGATGAAGGAGATCATAATCACGCCATCCATCTATGTCAGCTGCACATACCTCTCCAACAGATCCTTTCGTAACTGGTGCCCGTGTGGCAGAGTGACAAGCTCCAGCCCAGATCCAACTCCCATCATCCTCTTCTGCTCAGGTGTAACTCCAACAATGCGTGCCACCTTCAGGACCACAACAGTAACAGTAAGTCAGGATTTGCATCAAGTTCATTATCAGTTTATGAAAAACAAGTTGTCTAGTTTTTCTGTACATGAACTCAAAACACAATACACTCAACATTTAATAATTGTTTTTAGTGTTCTATCTTTAATTTCTGGAATATCCCATTGGTTGGCAAGTGTTTGTCACATTCTGACTATGAAGAATAATGTAAAGCCCAAATTTGGCATTTATTGTGGTAAATGTCAAGTCACATGAACATTTTTAACACAGTTCCATTTTCTGTCTTGTCCTCATAAAGGTGCAAAAGTTGCAGCAAACTCCAAATAAAAGACAATTTAATATATAGTCGTATATAGGGTCACCTTGATTTAAATATTAACATATAAGAGAATGAATGAGTAGTGTGCAGACTGCTGTATGTTTTCTGACATCCAAAATTCTACAGATCTTAGTTAAACCTGCATTGCTGGGTAGTTTTTTTTTTTGCCACTATTGAGCACTCCATAATTTCCTTTCAGCATCTTATAATTTAAATGTTTAAAAACAAGAATTCTACCCACCACTGTGGACTATTGAGCTGCAGAGATTTACCCCATGACACAGACCTTAGCTGATCACAGGTGCTCTTAGGCAGGTAAAGGGTTAAATATGTGATGAATAGCTAATGTTAACACCCCGTGTACAGTATTTCTGTAACACGGGACGTGCGGCCCAAAATTAGCTCACGATGTCTTATAATTGTAAAAGACGGTTAATTCTCTTGATTTGTAAACAAACTTTGTGTCCTTCTCTGTGAGTGAGCACTTGCTTAGTGATCCAGTGATTCTACCCATAACACAGGTGTGGCCTGTTCAGACGCTGCTCAAACAGTGTTAACAGTATTCAGGCGCTCCTTATACCGACACCTCAAAATGTCAAATTTCATCAGATGTCACCATGCCACATATATTGCAAATCAAATCATTTGGGAACGTGCCATTGCCATGCTTGATGCACACACATTCCAAAGCTCCATGTAGCCCTCAGAGAAGAGTGGAATAACATTCCACAGGCCACAATTGACAGCCTTCTCAACTTGATAAGAAGATGATGTGTCACTCTATGGCAGGGATCACCAACCCTGGTCCTCGAGAGCTACTATCTTGCATGTTTTAGATGTATCCCTCTTCCAGCACACCTGACAGGTTGTTATCAGGCTTCTGCAGAGCTTGATAATAGGCTTATCATTTGAATCAGGTTTGTTGGAAGAGGGATAAATCTAAAACATGCAGGATAGTAGTTCTCGAGGACCAGGATTGGTGACCCCTGCTCTACAGGAAGCTAATGGTGGACACACAGGACAGGGTGCTTGCGCAGGTCTTAAAAGTCTTAAAAAGTATGCAATTTTGAAACACTGTATTCCAGACCTTGGAAAGTCTAGAATTTTGTGTGAAAGTCTTAATATAGTATGGAAAAAAATTTCTCTCATAGCTGAATTTCAGAGTATGCTAAAAGGCACATTATCTTGTAAGATAAGAATTACATGAGGAAAGCATATAAAAAAAACTTGATATGATTTGATAACTGGTTGGTACTGGAATCATTCTAATCTAGTGAAACTTGTTTGTGTGATATTCATGCACTTTTGTGATTTTCATATGTTTTGAAAAGGTTTGTCACTAAAACATAATTTACTGCGAATTATGCATTCATTCATACATTTATTAAAATTAACTGTTCTATTACACACAAACAGGTACAATCTCAACCACAAAAGTAAGCACACAAGTATAAAAGTACATAAACTCTTGGGGGAAAAATAGCAGTTTTGGAAAAGTCTGGAATTTGTATTTGGATAAAGCGCAAGCACCCTGCAAGATCCCCTAGTGGTGAATTTTTTCAACTGGCCCCCTTCATGTCCACATGAATGTCCTTGAATGCCAGATGCCACTATTGTGTTCTAACAGACAGTAATCTGTACCACATTGATCAACAAAATAAAATGAGTGTGAATTAAAATATATTGTGCCACACCTAATGCTACTAAAATTTCAAGTGTCACATGGGGCATTTATGTTTGCTCAGTGTATTATTAGTAATCACTTATCAGATGAAGTTAGACATGTCTGTACAGCTTCACCATGATTTAACACAGACACTTGGAAAAGCAGCTTCTCTTTTCCACAGCAACATTAAAGAGTGTCAGGTCATCTATACTTATATTTAATCCTTTGAGTTGAACTGAGAGGAGAGAGTTGCAGGAGTATGGCTTTTCTGGTGCAAATTCTGGTGTTTTTTTCAGGTTCTGCAGCTTTAGACTCACCTGGCAGTCAACACTGAGCATGTGCAGAGCAGTAGTGTTGGCATCAGCACGGTTGAAGAGCTCTTTGAGTGATAACAGCACGCTAGATTCCAGAGGTCGGTTGTTATCCGGTAAAAGCAGCGACTCAAACTGATCCAACTGGAAACAGGAGGACGACTCCACCTGGTGAGAGATGAACGTCAGCACCTGTCGCCTGCTGCAACAAATGTCAACAACTGCCACTACAAATTCAACTCCACTCTCTGTGGTGCATTCTGGGGTTGGTATTTCTAAGTAAATAACCTTTACATAGAGATGCTAATGACCGTCTTGGTGCTTTTCTTTTCACAAAATCCTTATGCTCACTCCTAAACTTTTCAGTCCCTCTTTATTTCTACTCCACAGCGGAGACACTGTACACTAGTATCTACTGTTGTCTTAGAGATACAGTTACCAACCATCAACAAACTACTGGCTCACACCACAATTTCACACACAAATCATGCACATTTAATCATTTCAATGTAACACAAAAAAAGTACCAACTGATAGCCAACGTTTCATTCATATAACACCAGCAAAGGAAATTCATAACAATAGCATCATAAGGCATTTATTTTTGCTGTTTTTTGGCGTCAGTGAGTTTTATAGGTAGAGAAATAATACTGCAGTGTTGGATCTGCTTATTGTTAGCTTAAATGTGCAAAGTTTGTCTCACTGGTCTGTTGTTTTAAGAAATCATCCAAGACATAGGCAGGTCTCAGACTGTTTGCTTGTTTAGATATTTGACCATTTAAGTGCTTGTTGTTTGAGTTGTGTTCTGTTGTTTTGTTGAGGTGTTAACTGAGACTCTTGTAGTTACAGGGATGTATAGAATGTGTATATTTAGTATTTACCATGGCAACACGGACCAGTACCTGAGTAAAAGTACTTAAGTACATTTTACCACTGAAATTATACTCCAGCAGTGTAGCATACAACATTCTACATCATACAAACCAATGCATGTGTGGAAAATCAGAGAAAACATACACTGAAACTGTATAGTGTGCACTTAAAAATTAAGTTGAACACATGAGAAGTAAACACAGTTTGTTTATAAGTTGTGAATACTTGCAGAAACAGTAGTCTAGCAATTATATTTTTTAAATATTTATACAAACATGTGGCCGCTCAAAATGCCAGTCATCCTCCTCCTTTGCTGCCTTTAGGAGCTGTTTCTCAAACGGCAGCTGGGACGACGCCTCATTGCTCTGCGCCTCCAGGAAGCCAAAGGAAGTTTCTGTGAGCCGGGCCCGACTCTGCCACTTCTCCTCTGCACGCAGTCGATCCACGTGACCCTTTCGCTGGGTCTGTGGCACCTGGACAAAAAACAAACAAACAAACAAGCACCGTTAAACTCTGATGAGGATTTGGAGAGAACAAGCCCTATGATGAAGGCTTGTCTGGGTTAAAATCAAAACAGTGGTTGATTTTCTACCTGAATGACCAGCTCATCATAGAACGAGGAGGGGTCGTCATCTCGGTCTGTGGGTGGAGGGGGGACCGCATTGGGGAAGACAGCAGAGACTCTGAGAGGTTTAGGAGGAGCTCTGGAGTGTAGCTGTCCATCTGAACCTCGCAAAGTCACACCGCCACCTATAGGGGACACACAGGGAAGTTATAAGTGAGTCAGAGTTTAGCTACAGATTAGAAGTTTAGAACACACTTTTTTTTTGGAAATATCTTTTTATTTCACAAAAGAAAATCATCCAGATACAGTACAAACTTAGTGATACTGGGTCTTACATTTTACAATTCTCCTTTGTGCACTCTTCCCACCCCTAAAGAAATAAACCAACTAAACACACTCAAAAGTAACAGGCCAAACACATAAAAGTCTAAATATAAAAATATATATATATATATATAAATAATAATAATAATAACAATAGGGGTAGCAGCATAAGCATAGTGGTGCATGCTGTAACATAAATGGCAGTAGTAGGGCAGTATTCATGGCGTACAAACTCAAACTTTCTCCATACCGGAGAGTAAAGGCAACCAAAATTCATTAAAGAGATGGCCACGCTTATATTTATCCAAGGTAAGTTTTTCTAAAGGTAAAAAAGAAGACAGCTGATCATGGAAAATCTTAAAAGATGGAGGGGAATCATTCTTCCAAAATAAAAGTATGCATTTCTTGGCAAAGTAATTGATCAAAATTAGTATCCTGCATTTTTTATGATCTAACTAAATTATATGTGTCATTTAGTAAATATAAACTGCTGCTTAAATCAAATTGTGTGTCCAAGACTGACAGAGATACAATACACTCTTGATGACACCAGTCTTGTATGAATAGTTCAGTTCAGTCGAATTTATTTATCCCTTGCGGGCAGTTCTGACCTGGAAAAAAGTCCTCTTTTTCAACAAACAGGGCACTACCCAGGATTTTAGAAAAGCTAAGGTCAGAAGTAAAAGTCCCTCAGCTAATGTTAGAAAAACATTAAGAAATCATAACTTTTAAAGCAGCTTTTTTTTTTAAATTTCCCTTTAAGATTTAAACAATTGCAAATCACTTTTCACACACCGACAAATACATTCTGGTGAAAAAGCCAGAACTGAATCTTTCCTAACAAAAAAAAAAAAAAAAAAAAAAGAGGAAGATTTGGTTGCAAAAAGAAAAGTGGCATGAGTTTTTTGGAATTATTTCAGCGACAGAAGGGATGATGTTGCACAAAAACAGGTATTTTGTTAACAGTGCCTTCATAGTGAGTCAATGAGTGCATCGAACTATCCACTGAATAAAACTTAGAAATGTGACGTCTTCTGTAAAGATAGATTTTCATCCATAGTGGAGGTGAAAACAGCTGCGATGATCCCACGCTACTTCACAATACTGTGTATAACTTTTGATATTGTTTTGTGACAGAAATCGATTGAAAATGTGTGCGAGGTTACCTGGATGCACAGGCCGTGTGTGCCGTGGCTGTGGGCTCAGCAAGGGTTCGCTACCTGTACGAAACACTGGGGAGATGGGGGCGGGGCCAATGTCTTCTGACGGACTGTTCTGAGGAATACCTGGATGATGATTAGAAGCATGATTATTATCAGTATTTTTTATTCTATTGTTATTATCTACATTTGAGGGACTCTAATGGTGTTGTCCAGTGTTTGACAGTGCACTTTTCCTATAATTCTTTTTTTTTAGTCAAATTTTTATTCAGAACAGCCTCACAACATGTTTCACAGGATATCATGGATAAAAGTCCAATAATTGTTTGTTTTTATTGTGTCAATATTGTACACAAAAAGAAAGAAAAAAAAGTAATTTACTAATCTTTGTTGGATGTATATTGTCATCTAAATATAGACTTTCCAGTGCAATACAAAACAGGAGTAATTTGTGAAAAATCAATGCTTCTCATGGCCATCCTACTTTTGCAGAACAATAACTAGAATAGTAATAAAAATTAGCTATATACGTAAACAAATATATATACACATTTACTTACATGCACACACATATACCTACTACTTTTCCTATAATTCTACATATCAAACAACCTAAAAATGAAGCAGTGGAGGCTGAAGACCACTGGCCTAATGACTATATTTATATGTGTCCTTATTCCAATAAAGACAAAAATTCCAGTTTTTCATTTTCACTGCATATAGAGCTAAAGAAATACCATCAATATTCCCAGTTATGTGCAGCTGTGTATATGCTTATTAGAAAAATAGCATTTTTTCCAGTTTTCCATTACTGTTGACTGTTCCACTGGGTGAACTCATTCATTCATTCAACAGCCTTATGACAATAGATTTTAATATTTTTTCCTGTCTTTAATAATATGGACATTTCATTGGAGTATAAGTATTTTTGCCACATTTGTCTCTATTCCAACTGACTGTAAACAGGGGTTGTTGCCACTGGTGGTAAAGCCCACAATTTAGATGCATATTTTATATGCACTGTGTAAAAAGAATCCCATAAAATCTGAATAATATGAGCATATCCCACACATCTGAGTTGAAAGAGTCACAAAATGCTCAACTGGGAAAATGGCCTTATTCAGACGTGAAGTAGATAATAGAGCAGAGGAAGGTTCACAGCCGCAGTATAGATGTTAACTTCACTGTCATGAATAATGTTGAACTATAGTACATAACTTGAATTATTTACTATGCATGCGTCCCCCAGGTACAACAAAACCCTTTCTTCCCACTGTTTAAAAAAGAGGAAATACCGGCTCGTAGATTGCTGTCAGATTGTGCTGACTGAAGCGACGGCCTACGACCCACATTTTCCAAGTTAGCAGGCTGACTTCCACTCCTGCCACACAGTTAAAAAAAGGCCTTAAGCATGTTCATTGATATTTGTCTGACTAAAGTGAATATGTTTTAGCCTCACACACCTACATACACACCCACCTTAGCAGTGGATTAATGACCTGCAGGGTGTCAACATGTGTAGAGCTGAAGCTGAGTCTTTTGCTGCGCTCAGATTGTGTCTCCTGGTTACGTTTGCTCTCTGCCTGTCGCTCAGCGATGACACGAAGAGGAAGAGTCCGTGTGATTGGGTGGAAGATCACAGCACGGGAGGCCTGGGAGATGGGCCGACGCCCACCCACATAGTACCGGATCAGAGCAGGAACATTGTCAAAGCGATCCTCCTCAAACTGGAACAGCTCCCGTGAGTAGCCCTGTCAGAAAGATGGAAGCACAAGAACTGAATTACACACCAAGCACAGCCTTTAAAGGAACGGTACAACAAAATCTATCTTCACATTGAAAACACAGCCCCTGGAGGCCAGAAATTAGGCTTAAGTAGGTCTGTGCATAAGGTTTAGCAGCTATATTCAGCTTGGATTCATAAAGGTTCATTCATTTATAATAGTGACTGATTTTCGATTTTGTAGATATTTTTGAGGCTGTTTATAATGATTTTCGATTTTTGTAGATATTTTTGAGGCCGTGTTTATAAAAGTCTAAATAATTCATTCCCTCAGTCATTATAAAAGGCATAAAGCATAAAACAAAAAAAATTCACTCAATAAATTCTAAGAATCTTATTACAAAACTGTTGAATTAACATGCTCTCATCAGTGGTTTTTATGCTGGATACTAGATGTTTTCTCCATAAAAATGTTTGTGCACTGGTGGACTTAGGTTTCCATTCAAGAATGACCCTGAAATATCCATGATATCACAAATCCTGCTGGTAGATCCATGGATTTAAATCAGATTGCGGTGAGGACTTTCCTGTATCAGTAAATTAACGTAAGAAAAAAACATCAATTTGGCAAATTCTGCATAGTGGAAGTCAAAGATTACACCAAATGAATGACCCCCGTTATCCACTTAAAAAAAGACATACTAGTTTTGAGTGCAGAGGGTCTTTAAGGAAGAGTATATTCATTAATTATTCACTAACTTCCTTATTTCAGGCAGAACTTTGAAAAATGTTAAAGCATCAATATTGCGACTTTGGATTATCATTGGAAGTCATCACTGCATCTACTGTGAATCCAAGCTTTTCAAGTTTACATGACTTAAATGTTTAATAAAATAGATTTTCAGTTTGATGATCTGCTCAGGAACTGTATTTACACTTTTCCCCTTCTTCAAAGGTCAGAGTAGTGGATCACTAGATAGATTGGATGGTGATAAAGTATCAATCCCATCATTTAAATCTTAAGACTTTAACCACAATTACATAATTCAATTTGCTTGGTAGGTGATAAAAAAAGGTGATAAAATTAACCAGTGGAAAATAGATTTCTGGGCCACATGCCTGAAATCAGTTTTATCACCTTTTTATCCATGTTGGTCTCAAACTTGGGACAAATTGTACAGTAAGAGCTGGAGTTTTGTCTACATCATCTAATGCAACCCAAGAAAACTTTTTTTAACTAACTGAAATGGTCCTTCACCTGACCCTGCTGGCATTTAGATGCAAGTTCAAAAGAAGGAAACAAAATAACTAGCAGCCTGACATATTATCAGATCGGATCAATATACATTGTTATTTTGCTCTGATACAGCTGTTGTCACATCACTGGGGTCTTGTGCAATGTCCCACCAATACCACCATCTGACAGGTTATACCAGTACTAGCTTCTCGACACTGAAATGAGAAAATAACATATTTAATACTAGTATTTATTATTTGTAATCCCCACAGTTCGGTGTGAAAATAAAGTATTCTTGAAATATTACTGAACTGTACTTACTTTGTGTTATATACTTTATTTATAGGTAATTCAACCAAGATTTGTGATTGAATTACTGACACAAAACCTGACATCAACACTTCCAAATATTGGCAATCTGTCTCTTTCTTTACCAACAATCTGTATTGGTCTCTACCCTGAGGAAATCAATCCATCCCCTGTAACACAAAGACGTACCTTTTTGGGCCGAAGAACTACTCGTATGATCTTAAAGTGCATCAAATCGTTCTTCCAAAAACAGCTCAAGACGTAGTCACCAGGGGCAGAACTTGACTCACGGACCAGGAAGTCTCCTTCTTTCTCCAACAGAGCCTCTGCAGACTGGACACAGGTCAGCAGGTTAAATCTGTCAGCTGTTATGGAGGTGTGGATGTGCACTGCCTGTCTTATGTATTTTACAGAATCTAAATAAGATTAATCAATTAAGCACCTCTCTGCTGATTGGTCCATGGAACCATGCGTGGCTCCTCACATCGTCAGTGCTGAGCTTCAGCTCCTCCTCCAGCTCTTTCTTCATTGAATCCATCTCTCTGCGACCACCAAACACCTAACACAGCAGCAGTAACTCTGTGTTAGTCCTCTGTGCTCATATTTTGTGTGAGTGTGGGTGAGAAGGGAAAATTTTCAGAAATGAAATGCAGCTTTGGACAGTGAGAGACAGAGGGCAGTTTGCTTAACCTCTTACCTTCAGCTGGCTGAGGTATGCGCTGACACTCCTTCTCTTGCTGAAAAACAAGAACAGAGAGGTGATTTGGAGCTGCTAAACTAAACCCCAGGGAGTCGCAGATGATGGTGCTGTGTTTTTCCTCTAAACAAGGACAGGACAAAGATGGAGGGCCACTGCCAAGGTCTAGGCCGGTCATTAAAACCAAAGAAAACTAACAGACTTTTAATAGCTTGCCTCGTCGCTTTCCTCCTTCCTTCCTCTCTTAGCGTCCACCTTCCTGCCTCTCTAAACACACGTATCCCAAATGAACAGCTCAGGGAGCAAACAACAGGCCAGCAGCAGAAAACTCTCCACCATCATATGAACTACAACCTCTAGCAACATTGGAGCCCGGCTTTTTCTGAGTAAGCATGTGGAACAAATCACATGCACAAGGACTGCTCGAGGGGAATGTTTTCCCTAACTACCCGGAACATCCACTGAATGAAAGAAATACATTTTATAACTCAATAATATAAAACTATTCTGTGGAGCTCTTATGCTTCCAAAATATTCTGTGTTTCAGGTAACCCCTCTTATGTTAGCAATCTAATTTTTCTACTCAATATTTGTAGTTTTATTGTGATATATAGTTATGAAACCTTTCTCAGCATTTGGACAACTATCTTACAACCTTGTGTCTAATCTCCAATTGGTAATACATCTTTACCTTTTTTGATTGAATCTTTCAGTTTGGGTTTATGATTTAAGTGTAATTCTGCAAGTGCATAACTGCTTTTAATCTAAGGAGGAATTGGTTAGTTTTAGTTTAATCTGCAGATGAGTAAAATGAAAGAACATGACATTAAATGTGTTGATGTACATTTTACTGTATTTTGGATATTATGAGCCATTAACAATAGGGGGGAAGCTGATTTCACCTGTTTTGTCTCTGTCCATCAAACTTTGTTTGATTTCAGTTCACAACTTTACTCTTAACTGTTACTTATTGCATCAGTTAGAGTTAAATAACCTGTTACAGCTGAAACATTATTAAATACTGCAGTACTTACCCATGGAAGGATCTGAACTATTTACTTATTTAAATTCAGGCAGTTACTTTTTTTTTGTTCAGGCTGTTTATTTAACTCTAACTGCAGTCAGTGTCCCCTCATGTCTTTAACGTCAAAAAAATTAGACAATATCAGGATTGATCAGGATCATCAGGCTTGTGATAGAATGGTTCAGGGAGAATGAGACATCATTTACACACATGAATTAGCCTCCATAAAGTCCAGACTCTAATTTGGGATGTGATGAAGACTTGATGCAGTGGTCCGATTCTACATCATCAAAAATCAAAAATTAATGCAACTATGGAAGGAAAAAATATTCTGAACCTAATTGTGACACTACATAAGCATTATGAGGCAAAAAAGATGTCACAGTGAACATCTCCTGAAATCGACACCAAATGTGGTGCAGTGAAATATTGCATGTGGGACTTTTTCTTTGGCTGGGCAGTGTAATGTCAACTCCAAACTTTTCTCTTTTAGACTGGAAGAAGAAAGATTACATTATGAAAATGTTTACATCTACAAGCCCTTCTTTAACAAATGTGAATAACATGGACCTGAAAATTCTTAAGAAACATAAGTTTGGTAATTTTAACAATATTATGCCTCATTTTATCATTTACACATGTGCATTACCACTTACAGATCACAGTGGATCTACAAAAGGCACATAACATTTAGTAGGCATATTTTTGTCACATTTTGACACCCTTGATTGTTAATATCTGCAGTATAATTTTTGTATTTCACAGATGCATCCCATGTGCTGGATTAAACCTTCTGGTGGGCCAGTGTTGGCCCATGGGCTGTATGTTTGACACCCCTGGTATAGGGAATCATCTGGTCTATAAAGTACATCACCATCACAGTTTTCTAAAGCACATTTGGGAAACTTAGTATTTCTTGTTCGATGCTAAGAGGTTATAATATATTTAGTCCAGTTAAAACTCCAGATGACACTACATAGGTAAGTCTGAAAAGCTTGAGCAAGGCTCCTAAATAACCTGGAGCAATATCCTGTGAGACAGACACACAATAATACACAAATAACAGTTGTGTTATGAGTAAATCAGCAGAAAGCAGAGGGTGTCACATCCTGTTGAAGGGGCGTTGGCCCAGACAGCTCAGCAGAAACACCTGTGCAATGAGCCGGACAGCCACTGTTGTGAAATGCAACCTGACACCATGTAATAACCATATTTTGAACTGTTTTACTACATTTTCTCCAGGCCACTGGTGTCCCTGTGTAACACGATCATGTAAACTTCAGAAACACAAGCTAATAACTCTGCAAAGTCGTCAAACTAGCTTACAAGTCTGAGGCAAAACTTGCTAGAGCCGCAGAATTGTGCAACAGGTAACTCGGCTGGCAGGGTTACAGGTAGCGGGTTAGCTAAAGGTAACAACCGTCGACATTTTTCTGGACCTGCTCCGATTAATTCTTACCGTTAAGTCAAAACAATAAGCAGACATTAGTGAGAAATTATCAGAAAACCGCAAAACTTCGAAATACTGCCATTAAAATCACAACATCAGACATCTCGCGTTAACTCACAATAACACGCGTTATTTGGATAAATGAAGCGCGAGCCCCGCTGTCCTACCTGCCACCGCCGGTCACAGTTCGGTTTTGTCCGACATGTTTGACGGTTTATGGTCCAAACTAACGCCACCAGATAACAGCTGGGAAGTGGAGCTCTCCGCCGCGGTCCCTCCCAGCCCCCCTGCTCCCTCTCTTCCATCTCCTCACCCTCCTCCCTCATATCTCGGACGAGTTCCCACAAGTTGTTCCGAGCTCTCCTTCCCGTTGCCCTTCTCCCCGCCCCGGGCCCCGGTGCTGAAACACCGCTATCTGCCTGGCATTCCTCGGATACCGACACAGGCCGAGCTGACGCATCACCCAGCCCAGCCCAAATTACATGGTAGGTGTTCATACAACGTGGAATAGGACGGAGAACCTCACATATGGCGTTGGTTTTTGTTGGAACAGACTGTTTCATCCCTCTCCAATATTTTATACAAAACATAGGCTTGTGCCAGGGGTGTCAAACACACGGCCGGCGGGCCAAAACCGGCCCTCCAAAGGCCCACCTTATGAATTTGTAAAGATGACAGAGAAGACATTAACAATATTGATCATAAAGTTAAATCTGTAAAGTGTAATACAAAATACACATACACGAAAAGCTGAGGCATGATATTGTTAAAATTGCACTTATTTTCCCTTAAGAAATTTCAGGTTCATGAACATTTCTAGGTTATTCACATTTTTTGTTGAACGATTTAAATGTAAACTTTCATACTGTCATTTTCCTTTTAATCTTTACTTGTACTAAAACAAAGAGAAAAATTAATAAAAAGTCAAGAGCGCAACAAAGCTGAGTTATTTAATGAACATGTAAAATTATGTAAAAGGCAAAACAAGAAAAAAATGATATAGAAGAGGAAACGAGTAGGAGTCTCTGATTTAGTGATTATTTCATTCATTCTGATTAAATGAACAGAATGAGTGTAATCTGAGTTGCCATCGAAGAAGATGAAAATGAGGTAACAGACAAAACAAGGTAAAGACGACATACAGTGCGGGGGGGGGTCCTTTATACTTCTATTCTTTGAGTACATTTCATTACATGTGTTTTTTCACAGTAAGTAAAGTGAATCACTAGTTTTTGGTTTTGTTTTGTTTTTTTACATAAGTTTGTACTTTGGCTGGAGTAAAAAAGGTGTGTGCTTTTGTCATCTCTGTTAGTTGTTACCTGTTATATGTATTCATATGTGTTACATTCATGTGTATTTTCTGCATATATCTGAGCCACTCAGATTGGCTTGGATTATCTGCTTCTTTAAGACACATTTTGTTTACAACGAGTTTAACATTTAGCACTTCACAGCTGGTGAACACCAGACATGCCTCAACATGTCCGTCTCCAATTATACATTTACATTTTTCCATTAGTGGATAGAATTTCCCATTCTCCCTGGCTATAGTTTAAAAAGAGGTTTCACAGGTCAGTCCACCTGAAGTACACACTTATAAACAAATAAAAGCAAAATGTAACTTACCACGAGTAATAGTTTAGATTTTATGTTTCAGATTTTGAGATGTCCCTCTGAGATTTCTGCTACAAACCAACACAATCGAGGCCACCTTTGTGTATAGCACACGCCTACTGAAGCCACACTGACCCACTCTCCCATGAAAACAGTTCACAGACATCTTGCGTAATCCAAAGCAAGTGTTTCCTGGAAAACAGGTAGTGGCTGTAGTTTTCAAAACTTAATTTACACAGTCTTCAGCACCCCATGTAAAATTCATTTCACTTCTGTCTCATTGATGGAGGAGCAGCACTTTCAGTACCAGATCTTAAAGCCAAGAGGATTCCCTCAAGGCTTGAAATCACTGATTATGTCTTTGTTGCGGATAAATTGCCCTCGTAATGCTGACTTAACTTCGACACAAACAAAGCAGCCTCAGTCAGTCCTTGACCTCTTGGTTAGAACCATGAAGGAAGTGTAGTCATATCATCGAAGTACTAAAGTGTGTTTAATATGAATCAGAAAAGTCACTGTTTTCCTGGATAATGTCGATTCATTAAATCAAACAACTTTTCTTTCTTGTTGTCTGTTTAGCTTCTACAAATACCTGATTTTCTAATTTATCTTCTTTGTCCAACAACCAGTGGCATAGATTTTATGAGGCTATGGTTAATTATAAACCAAACTTGAGTAGAGTGCTTGGGAGAAAGTTGGCCTTTTTCCTAGTTTTACACAACTACACTTAGTCACACACATAGACAGAACTATTGCACACACTTTCACAGACACACAATGCCAGTGTGGGGGTCTGCCTACCTGCGCTTGTTGTCCTGGTGGTGGTCTATGTCACTGATAGCATTGTCCTCCGTCAGGGGGCGGAGCTGGGAGCAGGACGCAGAAAGGCGGTGTTTTTTGTCGGCGCGCTGGAGGCGGGGAAGAACACTCTGGCGAAACAGATCCTTTCCCGGCTTCACCTGGAGGAAATGGTGCAGACTTGCTTAGATGCTGCTTGCGTGGTCTTAAAGACAGAGTCAGAATATTTCAGCTAAATCCTAAAACAATATTTAACTTATTGTATGCACTCTGATCATTGTAATCATTGTTCCTATTCCTTTTAGGGTTTTAAGACAATGGAGTATGTGGTTTAGATATTGGTTCTTCTAATGTAACTGAGTGTTTCCTCTACCACTAGAATAACATCTTCTGTTCTGTGGCAAATAGTCCTCACCAGGTCCATTGATGACCCCAGGGAATATTTTCGGCTCACTCTGCGCTCCTTTTTGACACCTAAAGAGAACAAAATGGAGTCAAACAGTGTGTCCAGTCAGTGTATCTTTTGGTAATTGGATTTTCTTTTCAGAAACAATAGAAAAACTAGTGGTTAATTGATTTTTGTTTTAAAATAGAAGAATGAAAAATGTAATTTCAAGGTGTTTTTCAGTGTCAAAACAGATAAACCAAATTTAAAAAAAAACAAAACATATATTTTTGTTTTCTCTTTCTCATAACAAAAAATAAAGTTGCTACCTGACAGAAATGGAAAAACAGACCAAAAACACCTTTTTTTTTTCATTTTCTGAGATTAGATGTTGTCATTTTCAAGTAGAGTGCTAATGCCTAGGTCACAAAGATTCTTATGAACAATGGGTTTGTACAAGTCTTCCAGTTCATACGAAATATGGAGTTTGTAGACATTCGTGGAGGGAGCATTAGCTTTTTTTATGTTAAGTATTTTAGAATGTCCCTCTTCTGCTACTGTTGGACCAAAACAGCGGCCGTGACTGCTTGATCTTCCTCTTCTCCGTCTTGCAGCTGTAGCTGTAGAAGTTTCAGTCTTGTGGGCATTGCCATCTTGAATGCAATGATCTCAACATAGGATTTTTAAGAGAGTACACAGCCACTGTTTATATACTCATCTAAATATTCCAAAAAAGCATAAGATCTTCCTACCAGCGACTTGAGAGTGCCATGAGTTGCACATAGGGGTGCCATTTGGACACCTTAGGACAAAAAAATTCAAGAAGTGGCCGTAGGTATCACATAGGAAGGTCCCAAGGCACCCTTACGAAGAACATAACTGTACGGTCTTCGTACGACACAAAATCACGTAATTTTCTCACAGAGGCCTCAAGTTGTTCTTGCGAATTGAACAGCAACTGTACCAACTTCGTAATACAACCTTAAGAAACTAATGCTCCCTCTACGAATGTTTATGAACTCCAGATTCTGTACGAACTGGAAGATTCATATGAACCTATTGTTCTCAAGAATCTTTGTGATCTAGGCATTAGTGCTCTTCCCTGACAACATCCAGTCTCAGACAATGGAAAAAAAGTGCATTTTTGGTCCATTTTTCCATTTCTGTCAGGTAGTAACTTTATTTTTTGTTATTAGAAAGGGAAAAGGAAAATCAAATTTGCTTAATCTGTTTTGACACTGAAAAAGAAAAGCGCCTTGAAATTCAATTTTAATTCTTCTATTTTAAAACGAAAATCAATTAACCACTAGTTTTTCTTTTGTTTCTGAAAAGAAAATCCAATTACCAAAAGATACACTGACCGTGTACAACATCAGACTTTGTTCAGGCTTTTAAACACACATTATGTAATTCATGCCTCAAGGGATCTGGCAGTCAAAACAGTAACAAAAGCTGTAGTATTTAACAACAATCAGAAGTAACATGGGGTATTGAGAGTGTGTGTATTGTCCAATAAATGCAGTAATGAAAGTGAGGCAGAAGTGGTGTTTACAGAGGGGATCATGGATTAAATAGAAATCAGACACTATACTGAAATATAACAGTGAAGTGTATTTTGCAATGAAAGTAGACATTTTTAGTAATTTTCTTTTTTTTGTCAAATTATTGGTTTGTTTTAAAGGGGTTATATCTAGTATTCTTATCTTATCAAGAGCAGGAGGAAGTCTCGTACCAGAACACACTTAGGACCAAAACCACCAACAAATCAATACTATGTATTCACAGACTGTATCACTCACTGACTAAAGTATATGGCTCATTATTTTTGCATATCTGCATTATGGTATCCTCAAGTTTCTTGATCAAACTAAAACTCATAGCCACATATATCTATTTTGACAGTTGGTCAAAACAACAGGGTCTTATAATCTTCACATGCTGTGTCAGCTGATGGTTTACATTATAGCTGTGTTAGCTTAGCTCTGTTTTTAGACTGAAAACAGCCACAGTAAAACCACAAATCACCTCTTTGTTTTCTGTATGGTTTGTGTTGTCAGTAGCTGAACTAAAGTTCTGTTTGGAATCAAACAAACAAGGTCAGAACTGACAATTTTTAGTCTGAACCGCAGATAAACAAAAAGCAGTTTAGCAAAGATAATAACATCCCATAATAACTTTATACCTTCATAAGACTCAGACTCACCCGTGTAGAAGAAACACTGCCATTTCAGCATCAAACACCATTCTTTACATTTACAGCTGTGTCCAGTGGAGAAAACATCAACAGTGCTTCAGCTTTTATCACAGTCACTTTGCTTGTCTCTAAAAGTTGTTTCTTTGCAGTTCTCATCCCATCTGGTCACTTTCTGATGCTTTGACTCACTACTGCCTCTAGTGGACACATACGATCCAGCGTTGACATCTAGAGACCGTCAGAGCTCTTCATTGAATCCACTCTAATGACAATTTTAGTCCTTTTTTATATTTAAAGAATAAATAAATCCTACATACACCCCCTTAAGATAAATGTGTTTTTTGAGTATGATATCATGTGTTAGAGATACAGCAGTAATAATGTGTGACCAAGTGCTACATACCAATACATTGACTAAAATTACAGATTTCACTAATTGTCGGTGCCGTTGGCAACAATTTAATACTGTGCACAAGTCAACCAAAAGGTAGTTCTCACAACCAAGTGCAAGCTGTTGGTCAGCAACATAAATTTATATCAAAGCTTTCATTAATGAGCTTGTGTAGCATCACATTGATCTTGGATGATTTCAGCAGGAGATAGAAATTGGCTTCTAACCTTGAGGGAAAATTATTGCACAAGTGCTACAAATCCTTCTATATAGATTTGTCCATGGTTAGTTTAATATTTAGCTCCACAATTATTGATCAAATACTTTGAGTTTAACGTTCAGCTCACTATTTTCCAAGTTTATAATGAAGTTAAAGGTTTTAGTGTCAGATTTAGTCGTCCCAATAATCTGGTACAACTCCAACCCTAAGCCTATGAAACCAAAACCCTCTATGGTTACTGCAGTACAACAAGATGCTACATGTGACGTCTCTCTTAATGTTATTTTGCACATTGGATGCAGCCCAAGACTGTGACAATTTCATGCTGCAATCTGATATTTTAAATTGTTATGTTAGAAAAAATGTGACAGAAGGGCTTAGACATAGCCACTTATTTCCCAAATTGATTCATTTCTGACTCTCAAGGTTCCAATTTGACTTGATATCCAATTCAGTTTGATTCAATATCAGTTCATTTAGGGATATTTTATCTACAGAGCCAGTTTTGCTTAAATATGAAAGACACACAAACCCCCCCCAATAAAGCATTCTGATTCTGATATTCTCGTACAAATAATGCTGTTAATTTTATATACAACCTCCTAATCAGGTTTGTGATTAAAATGATTAAATTGTGCATTAAAATTGCAGTGTAGAAGGATAAAGAAGTGCCAATAAATGCATTCTTTTGTGCAAAAGTAAATGATGGGGTTAAACCTCAAGCTTTACACAAGAAAACGAATAAAATTACAAATCAATCTCAGGATTCTTGTGGACAGACTAGCGTTAAAAAACAGGTCTGAGCAGTATATCTGAATCAAGCTGTTGGGCTTACAATATGATGTGTTGTCTCATTGTGAATGTGTTGTTGTCATGTCCAGTTTGTCACCTGAGTGTGGCTCGAGTCTTTGTTGGTGTCTTGCAAGCTGGCTGAGCATAGTGTCTCTGTGAGCTGGATCCTCGATCCCTGCGTCCTTCAGTTCTTCATCTGTTACATTCAACAAACCCTGGAGACGAAAAAAAGAATAAATGATAATAATAATTTGTTGCTTGTGAAACACTGTGACAATGGGATTAAACCACAGAACAAAAAAGAAAAGAGTTATCACACATACACATGCACTCATACACATACCTCCAGACCATAATATTCATTCTCCAGGGTCTTTGTGTACTGGGGGAGGCCGATTTGTCTCAGCCACCAAGCGATGGAACGATTATTCATGTCTGAACAACAGAGAAGAGATAAAGATTACATAAAGGCAAATGCACACAGGCTTGTACGTGCTCCTGTGAAAAATGGTTAGTAAGAAAAGCAAATAAAAAGTAAGTCCTGCTTTTGAGCCAAGCAGTGAGGGCTTGAGTTGTTTGCCATGCAGCAGTAATAGTATGTAACACTTACCTGCTTATACACCACACCACACAAGGCACTGTGGGATATCACTTCTCTCTTTCCCCTCGTTATATTTCTATCTCATTCCGTGCTTCTCACACCTTGCTTTGCTACTGCTCCCATCTAATTTACAAACTGTCATTAAGTCTTTCTCTGTTACTCACTTTCTCTTTGTGGTTGCAGTGGAAACCCGCTCCCCCTCAAACCTGCAGGGTCACTCGCAAAACCAATCAGATTGTACGGAGGGCACACAGTACCCCACTCATGTCTGCAAATCACAGAACAGGAATTAGCATGAGCTCCCAGGAGGTGGAGAGCGCAAGTCCAAGCAGATCCCAGTATGTCATGAGTGAGACACGGAGTTCAGAATAACAAGGAAAAGGGAGGATGAAAATGTGAGACAGTTAGGCAGATGTCAACATGTCAGTTCAGAGGAAGGTATGCACGCACAGTATTCTGTCAGTTGGATTCGGTATCTGTAGGAGACATGATGCTGTGCATGACACTGACCCCTAGCGGTAATTTAGAGCAGTACTGTATGTTTTAACAGATGGTTTATGTATTGTTTAACTGTAACCTCCTATTTTTCAGGTTGCTTTCTGAGACTTGAAAAGCCTGGTGTCAGGATGTGACATCTGCTGAGATGAGTCCTGCCAAGCCTTGTCTTGTTATAAGATAAATCTTCATGGTCCAGTGGTTCAAAAACCTTAATCCAGAATGATTTGGATTAGGAGGTCCCATGTTTTGATCTCCAGGATCAGGTAATTCATCTTCATTCATTTCATTTTTTAAACATTGGATAACCCCCGATACATATATAGTCTTTTTTAGATCACCAAATTCAGATTAGTAGTGCTTTAAAGCTGCAGTGCTGAATAGTTTTGTTTTTTTGTTTTTTGTTTTTTTTTAGCTTCATTGGGCAAAAATTCCATAATTACCCTTCAACATATTTTCAAACAATGATCTTAGAGGACACATGGCTTCTGCATCTACTCCTTGCCTGTGTTTTCAAGCTGTAGAAAATTTACCCTGTGACATCTGGATTTTGTGTAATCATTAGTGTTTTAAGACAGGTAGGAGGGTTTGATAGATGATTGACAGCTGTAATTACTGGTCCCTGATCAGTTTCTGTCACATGCAACCTGGACATGACTCTACAGCTCTAATCTGTCTCGGCACAAACAGAAGAGAAAGAAGTTGGCTCATTTTTCTATAACAGCATGACACAGGACTAGGTTCATTTATATTTACTAGTGCGTTGACTCGTGGGAATCCACAGATTCTAGATGTGGTACTTTTTATGCTGTTGTGTATTTGTGCTGTACCGCATTTGTCCAGCAGTCACTGCCAAAGCGTTCATGATTGTAAGGCTACTGTATTCCAAAATTACTAATGTCTCTCAAAATATTGGTCCTATCAACTTGCCGTTGTCACTAGTCTGCTCCTTGACCAAAAGTATAACCATAAGTAAACCAAACTGCAGCTCTTTCCGGATTTTGTGCAAATCCCAAGACACACATACTCGCATGCACACAGAGGCCACTTGGCTTTTATAATATAGATACAATAGTCTTTGCATTTGGACCAAGAGGAGAGAGCTGCAAAAACAACATATGTATTTGTGGGGTTTTTACTCCCTGATTTTTGCTCCTGCAGATGTAAGTGGGACTTCATATCATAATGCAAGTTACTACCTCTGTAAGGGACAACTGACCGAATAGGCAGCATAGACTCAATTCAAGTGTTTTTATGAGAGGAGACGCAAAACAGCACAAAAACATCCCTTTCCTTTTTTCTGGTGAATTGTCAAACACTCATTTGATCCACAACAACAGTCGAGTATTGACACAAATTTTGTCCTTGTATACCACCACAGTGGAGTTGAATCCAACAATCAAGATGTACTGAAGTGTGGACTTTGAGCTTTAATTCAAGGGGCTAACTTTTTTTTTTTTTGCATTAACCATTTAGGAATTTAAACCATTTTAAACATAGTCCCTCCATTTTCAGAGGCTCACAAGTAATTGGACAGTTGCCTGACACGTTCATTCATGTCCAGATGTGTCCTGTTTCCTGGTTATTCTATGACAAATGATAAAAAGTCTGCAGTTGATGCCAAATGTTGAATTTGCATGTGGTGGAATAAATAAAACAACCAAAACAAACTAAACCTTATTCCTCTAGGTCTAGCTTGATTACAAGTATAAATGTAGCCTATTTACTTCTTGCACAGAATAAATATTGAACATGTTTTTCCAGTCATACATTGCATATAGTTTTGTGTTGTCTTCTGTTGTTTGTATAGGCAGAAAACTATGCATCAAAATCATGAATTGTCCCTAACAATGAAAACATTTTTATTTTTTTTTAAATTTTTTTTGGCCATATTGACTAACTCTATCTGATATAATAACATAATTGCTAACTGAAAAAAAACAGATAACCGACACACTGGCTGATATCAAAATTCTGTTGGAAACAAATGTACATTTTTTTATTTTATTTGAAACTAGAGGATGTGAGTCAAATTATGGGAAAAAAGTGAAATAACACTTAATACTACTAATAATAAATCTGGAACTGAAAAGGCTTATCATCAAAAATCTAGTCAGTCAGTTGTCAATTCCAGTTGGGCTTGATATTGGCCACCGGCCACTGCTGAAGCCAATTTCTGTAAATAACAGTAGTTTGTAAAACAATGAATAAGCTACAATAATTAATTTATCTATCTCCATACAAAAGGTAAATTACTCATTCAGCCATTAATTCATTTATTTTCTGGACTACTTAACCCTCTGGAGGGTCATGGGGATGCTGCAACCTATTCCAGCTACCAACAGGCAAAGGCTAGGTACACTACGGACATGTTGCCACTTCATTTCAGGGCTGACATATCTCACATTCACACCTCTAAGCAAAAATTCTGTCCCTAAAATCCACCCTTAATCCCACCTTTTTTCTTTTTTTTTTTTTTCTTTTAGCTTCCAGGTATCCCAAGCCTAACTTCAACAACAATTAGTGTTTCAATTAGATTTCAGGCTCCCTTTTTATTTAGAACAACCAGTTTTCAAGATCTGATCCAGTCAACAGGGCCCTGAGGCAACAACCTGAAAATATTGTGTGAAAGTAGCCTCTGAGTATTGACTGAAATGCTGTATCAGTAGAGAGCTCAGGGATGGTGGTATAGTGGTGAGCATAGCTGCCTTCCAAGCAGTTTATCTTGGTTTGATTCCTAGCCATCGCAGTGCTGTTCTTCCCTGGTAATGAACATAACAACTTACTTGGACTAATAAAGGACTGTCTTACGTAGTGATGTAACATTTTTCATTAGTCCTTATGGTAATTACATTCCGTACATTACAGCATATTTTCCTCTTCCAAATAAAAAGTTTCAGTTATCTATACCCTTGTACCCTCATACCCTTTCTATTAGTGTGATGTTTGACCAGACAGAAGTGGCTGATACTGACAGTTCTCTGTGTCTGCTGTTACTTTTGAAGTGTTTTTGTCGCCACAGTTACTGGAGCTCAAGCTGCGCAGACATTTTGAAACCTGCTTTCACCATGATACGGCTACAAATAGCATTTATAGACCCTTATAGCCACCATACATTTAATGATGGTAGACAAGTCTGGGACATTGGTATGCAGGAGAAATCTCAAAGCTGTCAAAATGATCAGATCAGGGATGTGCATGAGTGTCCGAGCAGCTGCTTCATTATTCATGGACCAGCTCCAAGATCAGTGTTTAAATGTTATCAAGGCAATGGCAGAGGTGGCAAAAGTACACACAGTCTTTACTCAAGGAGAAGTACAGATACTTGTCTTAAAAAGATGAGACAAAAAAGAAGTACTGATTCAACTCCTTTAGTGCAATAAAATTTAAAAAGAGCAGGCGCTGAAATGTACTCAACAAATAGGCCTTTGATGTACATTTATTTCAGCTTTTTCTTTGCAAAGATAATCATATTTGAAATCATTCTAACTTCAAACTAAAGGAAGCTATGTTCTCAAAATAAAATTGTGTTCCAATTTGCAAATCAATTTTCAATGTCAGCGCTAGGGCTGTCAAACAATTACAATTTTTAATCAGATTAATCACAGGGTCTCTGTGGATTAATTGAGATTAATCATGATTAAATATAATTCATATTTAATCTATATTAATTGCATTTCATTTTACATGAGCAAACAGACTTAAGAAAGAAGGAAATATGTACACACCTAATGTGTTTATTAAACACTGTCAACAGTTTCAACAAAACAACTTGAAACAACTGTTCCGTCTTGGCTTTTTTTGTCCTCATATTTCCATCCAGAGGGCCAACGTGCTGTTTAGCATCTTCCATTTTTATGGGTTGGTTCTGCTGCCTGTCACTACCGGATCAATTGCACGACGCTAACTCTACTTGGACAAACTGCCCGAAATGTGTTGCCAGAGACATTCAGAGTCATTCTGCACTGCAGGTGAGTAAATTGCATTAAAATTGTTAATCAGATTAATCATGATGATGGATTAATCTGTGTTAATACATTTATTTTGACAGCTTTGGTCAGAACACAATTCAAAAAATTCTGACATCTTTTCTCTTTAATGCTTCTTTCATCTTTTAAGTCATTTTCATCTTATTTAATTTATCATCTGTGATATGTGCCAATTAGTGCATGTAGGGATCGCCTTCTCTATGTTATTTTTCAATTCTTTTAGGTTCAATTCTGTCTTTTTGTGGTCAAGTCATGCAGTTATACAAAAATAAATCTATGACGAGCCTGTTTTGGACATGGAAGTTGTATTAAGTACAGATATTTGTGTTAAAATATATGGAGTTAAAGTAAAAAGGATTGTGCCAGGAAACTCAAGTTAATTACTGAAATGAATGTTATTTATTATGTCTTGATGACAGCCAGACTCTTCAGTCTGTGTTTAGGAGAGATGTTACAAAAATGTTGTATGACATTTTGATCTAAGAATCAGATTTTTTAACTAAGACACTGAAACGGTAATCTTTGGTTCTTTCTTATCTTTCTTATATTGTTTCATTAATACTATGTACTATTCAAAGACCTATAAGTGAAAATAATCAAACATTAAGCTGCAAATCTCTACTGCATTTGCAGTTGCATCCAGAAACTTTAATAGAGCCGATCAATAGAACGCTACCGTCCCCAAACAAGATCATTAGCTTGTGGTCTGGCCTAAATAATGCTGTGGTTGACCTCACACTGCAAAAATGGTGTGAAGAGACGCTCACCCTCACTTCATTTCAGAAAACAGATCTCACAGTTATCAACTCACAGCAGCAGCTTTGTGTGTGTGTGTGTGTGTGTGTGTGTGTGTGTGTGTGCACACATCTGTGAGTGCAGCTATGTGAGGGTGCGTCAGAGAAAAAAGGAAGTTGCGGGATGAAGTTAAAAGCCTTCGACACACTGCAGTTTTGCAGACACCCACCACGGAAGAAAAGGCAGAACAAGAGCACAAGTTTGACAATGAGACAATGAGAAGAAGGCAGGCAGGTGAACATCAAGAAAGAAGACATAACCAAGCCAAGAAAAACTGAAGGTAAGAGCTTGAATTTTTTAATCCTCATCCCAGTCTGACATGCTGTCAAAAAAATTTTAAAGTATTACTGTATGACACTGAGTTTTGTGTTTTTTGGTTGTTTTTTTTTTTCTTTTACTGCTTCTGTCTTAAGAACTATATTTGTGAAGGAACTAAGTAACAAAGAGCATCGGCTCAGTGTTGAAAGTCAACTGAGTTGGCACTGATATGATTTTAGACACAATAAATAATCTTTAAAAGTCTGTGTTTCCAGATTCTGTTAGGAATAAAGAGAAAGGGGGTTTTACTGTGTGAAAAATAACTCCAAGTTGGGGAACCAGAGGAAGAAAAGACTATACTTTTTGAGAATATGTAATTTGTTAAACAGAGTAACAGTGGTGAATGTTGCAAGAAAGATAACATCAATATATACACAACACATATAAATCTACTGTACATACAAAAATATTTCTTTGACTTAATGATCTATTTACAGAAATCAAACATGGAGTTGTGGCGTCAGTGTGCGATGTGGCTGATTGATTGCAGAGTTCTTCCTGAGAACCACAGAGTGACGTGGGACAGTGCACAGGTAAATCAGCTGTGTCACATACACTCACATTCATGCATTCACACCTGCACTGTTGGTTCTTCTTTAATCTGAGTGCATTTGTGTGTGTATGTTGCCTGCCAGGTGTGCGACTTGGCTCAGGCTCTAAGAGATGGCGTGCTGCTCTGCCAGTTGCTTAACAACCTGCTGCCTCAGGCCGTCAACCTCAGAGAGATCAACCTACGGCCACAAATGTCCCAGGTAACACACACAAAACTAATCCTGCTCCATTTTCATAAGGCTATTTCCATAGAGACCAGCAGACTGAACAAGAGCCTGAGGCAGTCTGATAGGAAAATACTGATCTGTATCTGTCCACATTCGGGAGCATGTCTATTGACCGGAGGGGCAGATAGTGAAGAAAAAGAGGAGACGAAGATGAAAAATTACATAACAGAACATACAATGCAAAAAACTTATCAAGTACATTTTGTGTGTTATTGAACTCTAAAAGTCCCAGAAGCCCCTAGATAGCATGTGTACAAATACTATAGATACTGAGTAAGACAGATGCACAGAACTCATTTTAAGTAACACATGAAGTTTGTGTTGGAGTCTGTGATGTGTCAAGTTATTTGTTGATGTTAGTATTTCTTAACTCCATCATTGCTAATCCTGCTAATGAGTGTTTTGATTGCCTTCATCCATGATAATGATTGCAGCTTATGCGGTGATTTTTATGTACAGCGCTCAGGTCATTTTTTCCCTCTCCTCTGGTACAACAATGTGCAACACCAAGCCCCATTAGCATAATGGAGTCCACTAACACCAACACATGACCATCCCCCAGCACAACACACTTCACACAAATCTTTTTTTTTTTTTTTAGCAGATTAGAAAAGCACATCTTTGCTCAACGCTACAGGAAGGTTATTAATGAAGCCTGAAATCGTGAAAAAATTGGATGTGTTGTGAGCGTGCTTCATAAAATATATTCAAAAGGTGATTGACGAAATGCATCATGATTCACTGAAGTACATGTGGGAAAGGGAACAGTCACTATGGGATATTTCATTGCTTCCTTTTTCAATTACAGTTGTTGACTACCACTTGTGTTTTAAAGGTTCTATAGTAGAATATTCATGCATGCTCATGTATTACCATGAAGTTTGTGCTGGAACCTATTTGGTGTTGAGAGCTGGTTTGTCTTTTATGTGAGCTAACTGAATTTCTAAGAGGAGAAGCAGAAGAGAGACAGTGAAAAACTGGATTTTTGCAAAAACTCCAACCTAATTCCTCTGTATAAAATTAGCCTATTGTGGCTGTTATTATGGATGTAGGCAACAGAAACATGTCTTATCTTAGTAATGAAGTTAGCTGTTGTAAAACTGACCAGGTCCCTGCACCAAACAGACTCAACACAAGCATCATATAAGTTGACAAGTAGGTGTGAATCATACATATTGAAATATGGCCCCTGTAGAGGTTTTGTTGATATTGATTGACTTGAAAAATGTTAATGAACATTAGAGAGATGGAATAATTTACAATGAAATCAAATGGTTTTTATTTCATATTTCAGTGCCTGAGAAATTGATTTATAGAGAATCTTAGGTCTTTATAGGTTAAATTGTTTTTGAAGCACATTTTCAACTAAAAATACAAAATAGTGTAACAGTTCCCAGCCACTGACAGCAGCAAGAACCACGTGAAGATAGAAAACATGAAATAGGCTGTTTCTCTCTCTGACAGACTGTCACGTGGCAGAACTTCTTCAGGGAAGTCCTCCTTGTATTATATCTCACAGAACTCACCATGATGTCTAAAACGTATGAGCTCTGACTTGTGTGTGTGAAACTCTGGGAAATCCTGTGAGGTCAAGGAGATAGGTTCAGACACATTCGGTGACTGACAGAAAGACTGGAGTCCACTCTGACGTATATAACACACACACATACACACACAACTGATGACATTGCTCAAATAGAGGATCTTCCCAGTAGGGATTACTACACTGGGAGTTACAGTGTGTATGTGTGCGTGCATGTGAGCGTGCGTGTGTGTGTGTGCATGCGTGTGTGTGTGTGTGTTTGCGTGTGTGTGTGCGTGTGTGTGTGTTAAGAGTGAGTCCTGACAGAGTGATGTGATGTGTGCAGCAGTATCAGTCAGAACTCAACATTTCCTCTTTTCTCAAATTAGAGTTCCTCATTTTCCACTGCTGATCAGACAGACAGAAACAGACAGCAAGAGAAAGAGCAAGCAACTCGGAAGCAACAGGAAGTTATGTCAAACTGCAAATGTCTGACCAACATGCAGTACGCTGCATTTGAACTCTGTGGTTTCTTTTGCTGTCAGATTTGCTTATAAAACTTACTCCCTCTTTTAGAATCAAACATTCTAGTATCCATTTATTACTCTTCATCACCTGCATAGCTGATTTTCTACATCAGCTTATTTATTATCTGCTGCTGCTACAGTTACAGTATACAATACCAGAAAGTTACAGAAAGTACAGCCTGGTCACAGCCTGTGATGTTTTTATATCTTTGTGTATTTAAAATTAATACTTCACCAAACAGAATTGATGTAAGAAAGTAAAAAATAGTCTCTGAAATGTTTGCTCTGTCATCCCCTTCAAAATATGCACCTGACATCAGATCACATTTTATCAGTGTTTTTATTCAATGCAGTGGTGGAAACTAAGAACATTAAACCAAGTGCAGTTCCTAAGCACAGATGTAAGATATTTGTACTTAATTTTTTCCATTTTATGCTGCTTTGTACAACATTTAATTTCAAGAGTAATGTTTCCACTTACAATAAATTAATTTTATTACATTAAAAATGTATGTTTAGAAGACACATTCACAAACTACATAAAAATGTTTTTATAAGTATTTGTTAGTGTATAAAAATTGAATAATTAATATTCTGTGATGATATAGCACTTTAAAAGGCACCATGATTGCCAATAATACTCCTATACTTTAACTTGTAATGTAGTGATGCACTGTGGGATTTCTAATGTTACTGAAGAACAGGATCTGAGTTCTTCCACCTCTGATGCACTGTGTTTCACAGTGAACCAGGGTGGGGCACTGAAACCTGTTGCCTAACTGCAACATGCATTAAATGTTTAAAAACAAATGTGTGTAAAAGGGGAATACATAAAACATGAGGAAGTGTCTGGAAAAACATGGGTTACATTCAATAGCACAGTTAGGTTTTAGCTCTAATGTGTTAAATTCAAGTTAAATATCTATACTAGACTTGGACTATTTAATATTTTTCCTGACTCCTTTACATATCAGACATTCCTAAAAAAAAAAAAAGTCCAAATTCTGTGTAGTCCATAACTCATACACAGCTTATGGCGGTTTATGTGGTTGTCTGTTTCATATTCCCATTGATTTGTTTTTCACATTTTTTATATATATATATATATATATATATATATATAATTTCATAAAACTTACCTATTTTGGTAAATTGCATCTTCCAGAAATGATCTGAGTGACTCAGTTGAGTCACACATTATATATATTTAGGTTTTTTTATTGTAAAACATAATAATGGAAGTGGTGGCTCAGCAGTCCACAGCAGCTCACATCATCTACCATTTATTATATTGAGAGACACTTACTGACACACTTAATGTAAGTGTCAGTTAATGTAAGTAATTTGTATACAATGTATTCAAGTATCGTTTATAATGTTAATGCTGTTTTGGTTTAGACACTAGTACCATTTTTAGCCCTCCGCCAACTTCTGGCTGAAGGGGTATTGTAATAATTTTGTCTAGCTGTCTGTCTGTCCATTAAAGGACATAATCGCATTATCTGAAGAATGCATTGACATATCTGCACCAAATTTATATTGTGGATGCATCATGGCATTGAGCAGAAGCCTATTGAAAATCGGTGACATTGACTTACTCTTTCAAGGTCAAATGGCCTTGTGCAACTATAATATGAGTACTTTCAAATATAACTATATATGTAATAAGTTTTACACAAAGAGAATCTAATCTGAATTATAGGGCAATAACTTTAAACACAATGTTACATTGTATTTGGCTGAGGGGTATTAAAAGTGCGCAGCTCGTTATGTTTTATACTACGTAGTTCAAGTATTGTTACTACTGATGTGGAAGCGAGATTGACTCAAGGCTACATTTACACCTGTACATAAATGACATATTATCATTGGCTGTGCATCAGAGAGTTTACAATAGGCGAAGAATCAGAATACATCCTTCCATTTTATTGTTCAGTTGACTTTGGAGTGAAAACTATGATGAGCTACTGACACCCCAGAGCATGTCAATATATGCATCTCGCATATATCGAGTAAAAGTTTGTTTTATGTAATCTTATCATTTTAACCAGTTCAATTTTTTTTTCCATCAAAAACATTAAACATTGGCCTGTATGTAAAGCTCAATAGCTAGTGCTAGTACTGATTTGTCTTGGCATTAGATAATATATTATTATCGATTACATCCCTGTCATGTGAGCTGACACCACCACATTTGGCCACGGCTACCTAAAAAGGAAATTAATTTGGTTAAAGTCATAGGCTTACCTCAGTCAGCTGTGACCTCCAAAGTCAAGTGTCCAATGGAAAGACAGGATGTCTGTCCAATGTCAGATTTACAGCCAATCAGAACATGTATGGTAATTTGTAAACACAGACCCTCAAGCTGATCTGGTACCTACACCTGTATCAGAAACAACTCTAATGATCTTGATAGTCTAGACCATAGACTGTCCACATGTTAATATCAGCTCCAGTGTTCACCATTTTAACTCACTGCATTAGTTTTGACTAGTTAGTGTTACTAGTAATTACAAAGTACAACTAAACTGGATGGAAATCTCATAGGTTTAGTCATAAACAAAACAATAGAAATATAGAGTTTGGCATTACATGACAATGACAGCAGATAAAAACAATAATTTCATCAACAAGTATTATATGAAGTGGCTCAGTTTCTATGACTGAGCTACTTCATATAAGACTCATTTTTCTGTTTGTGCTCAGTTCCTGTGTCTGAAGAATATCCGGACATTTCTGGGAGTCTGTCAGGAGAAGTTTCATCTGAAGAAGAGTGAACTGTTTGAAGCCTTTGACCTGTTTGATGTACGAGACTTTGCCAAGGTAATTTGTTTCACTTTACTAATTATTCTTCTCCGTGAGTGAAACACTGCATATAAGTTCACTACACTCATTATGGTACATATCAAGAGTGTGGCTTGACTTGAGTGCAACTTGCAGACACCTACATACCCCCAACAGGAAGTAGCTTTTTGATTTTCTTATTGAAGAGGCTGAGTGAGCACATGAATTTATTGTTTCACAGTTCCCTTTCACTTTCGGTGTAGTGCATGCACTGCACTTTGGTGTGAACAGGAGGAGGATCAGAATGTGCCCTTGTTTGATTTTTATGCATCGAGTAAGAGGAAGCAACAAGTTAGAGACGAGGAGTTGGAATTAAACCACATCTCTGACTCTGGGGTCTTTTTACAGTTTGTTCACCAGTCATTGGGTTTCTCATTTTAAGTTATTTCTTCCCTTCATTTATTCAGTACTATTTTATCTTTATTTATTAGTTTTAAAACCAGAGAGTGTTTTCAGAAAAAATATGTATTTGTGTAGTTAAATGTTGAAGCACTGACGCTGGAAATATCCAGGTTATAAAATGGCTGTAAACCTATTTACAGTATGTATATCAGTCCATTCTAGGGCTTTGAACTTCTCCTACAGTGTAGACTTTCACTTCTTGTTATGTATTTCCTTCTTTCTCTCTTTTAATGTAAGCAGATATCAGACTCAGCACTACTGTATACGGAAACTGTTAAACTTAACAATAAAGTTTTGTTAATTTGTTTTAGTTATTGTAGTTGTAATAATGATAGGAATAATTGTTATTAATAATAATTAATCACTAACCAATATGTTCAGCAATGATTTCCTTGACTGGACACATAGGTAACTAACTGTTGATTAAATAATAGATAACTGGAAAATAATGGAAATAATGTACAAAGCAATACCTTGTTTAACATGAGCAGCATCACTAAATGATTTGTACTCACATTAGTAACTTTAGTAGCCATCGGTTAATGTTTATTACTGCGTGGATTGATATTTTTTAAGTTGTTTAAGTTCTATTATGAGGATTTTGATGAATTTTTACTTTTAATACATATCTAGTTTTAGTGTTAATTTACATTTTTCAATTCTACTTGTTTATTGTACCTTTGTTATGTTTTTTTTTTTTGTTAGCAGCAGCAAGAAAAAAATACTAAGGGTGAATCCAAAAACTCAGATTCTATATGATTACTTCACAATTTTAAACCTAGTATACATGGTACTAAGAGAAGCAGAGATATGAACACATACTGACATAGGGTGTTGCTTAATCAGAACAAACCATCAGTTTCATTAGACACATCTGCAAGGGTTTCTGGTCTCACTTGAAATTGGCTGAGATGGCACATCATGAAACTGCAGTTCTCAGGCAGTCAGACAGTGTGGGAACAATAGTGAAACTATGTCACAAGGCAATTCTTCAGTGCGGTACAGGTCTTACTATTTATTTAGTTTTTATTTTGCCTCTGTTTATTTGTGTGTCAGGTCATAGAAACCTTGTCCATCCTGTCTCATTCATCCATCGCTCTACAAAGAGGTCTTCAGTAAGTTTTTACCCTCCACTACATGTTTGAAGTGTTAAAGCAGCTTTTTAATTTCACAGTTCTTGCCACAGTTAATGTTTAATTGAGTCACAAATTATTGTACAAACCCATTTTCCCTGCTTGTCTTCCTCTTACACTCTATATCATTTCCTGCCTCAAGGCCGTTTCCCTTAGAAGGATGCACTCCTGATGAAGAAATCTACAGTGGCCTGTCTGACCAGATAGAGTAAGGCTGTTATTCAGGAATGTTATCATGATAAAGTTGCAGAGGAGGTAGTAAAAATGTACAATAACTCTTGAAGAAAGCAATGCAGTCCAGATTTTCATGTGAACAAAAGCCACCCCTAAATGCTTTTTTTAATCTAGAGTTTTTGCAGCCAAGGTTATGAAGGTAACAGTGTGTTTTATTATGTGTATTAGTGACACTGTGGATGAGGACGACGACTTATACGACTGTGTGGAGGACGAGGAGAACGAAGGAGATGAAATATACGAGGATTTGATGAGGGCTGATGAACAGCCTGAAGCTGTGAGTGGAAAATGCAGAACTTTAGTATCCTGTCACATGTATAGTGGACCACAATTTAACATATAATCAAATCATCAATCTAAAGTCAGTGGTCAACAGTCTAACCGTATGTGTGCAATTAAAAACGAATACTTACAGAACATTAAACAACCGTGGCTTGAAAGTACAGGGAGTGTGGAAGTATTTTGAAGTGTAAAATCACTAAGTACTGGCTTCAAAAAACCCCTCAGATTTACTTTGAAATAGGGCTGGGCAATAAAATGATAACAATATATATCGCAATATAACTTTTCCTCAATAGAAATATGAGACACGCTCAATACAATTTTGATAGAATTCACTCGTCCATGTTTTGACAGGCATAAGAACAGCCAATCATAATTAAGTAGTGCCGCACCGAACCAGTCATGCTAAAGCCACAACAAGTTAGGTTGACACCCACAGCACAGACATAAGATCAGCCACAGCACACAAGCTAATGTTTGGGCTACAGCGGGAGAAAATGAATGTTCCCTCAGGAGAAAATGTGACCGAGAACTCAGGCGACCGGGTTACTGAAATGTAGGGTGAGGCATAGGAGCCGGGAGTTGGACGTTCAAAGCGTGTTAAATTTCACTTTTGGTTTACCCCAGTTATGGCAGTTACAGAACACACCCCCACGTATACACCCCCAGCATTGTTTGGTAACAATGGTCTGTTTTGCTTGTGTTCTCTTTTAAAACTTGAAAGCTTTTACCTGTTGGTCAGACTTTTAGTTTAGTTGTAAATATATGGACGTGTTTTATTTCTCTGAAACAGTTGTATAATGTTCTTCACCACATCTGTCATGTTCAACCAAAATAAATCATATTTAAATCGAAAATAACCTTCTGATCTCTTCACAACTAACTTATGAGAAATGGAGAATTTAAGCTGGACAAAAATAGTGATTTGATTTATATCATGGTACATATCAGTATTGTCTGAAATGAAAAAAAATTATTGCGGTATGATTTTTTTTTTCCGTATCGCCCAGCCCTACTTTGAAACAAACTTGAGCTTTTTCTTTTCCAATACTCATTCTGGCCTTCACTAGTAAGTTTATTGATGGTCTTTTTGTATAATATTATTAAATTGAGAAGGTTTTAGGTTTAATAGAAGATTATGATATCTGCCGTGTTGGTCTTTGACAGATCATGCATTAGCATTAGCACACCATCACTCTTCACACTTCTTTATTTTTGTTTTTTATAATTTATAGCCAAAAAGCCAAGATAGGAGTTGGCCACAACAAAAACTGGTGGGTGCCATCATGATTGCTGTGTCCACTTCTCTGTGTGCTAAACACAAGCAACAGAATAAAAATGAAACATTTGGTGCAAATCAGAACTTATGTAATGCTAAAGTAAGCCAGCATGATAATAAACCTGACCTTGGATTATTACCCCGCCCCCCGAAGGGGAGGTGAGGGTATTGTTTTTGTTTTGTTTGTTTGTCAGCAACTTTACGCAAAAGCTACCGGACCAATTTCCATGAAATTTTCAGGAAAGGTGCAAGGTGGTTCAGAATAGATCCCATTAAATTTTGGTTAATGTAGGTCAAAGGTCAAGGTCACCAAAAATGTGTTTCCGCAATGATAAGAAATAGGGCAAATCAGGTAATATGTTTGCGACAGGCGGGGTTTGTTGTGCCTGGCACCACTTGTTCAGAAAATATTGTTGAAACTAAGAGACAAAAGTGAAACAAATACAAGAAATCTCTTTTAAAAACCACTACAAATACAGCCTGAATGAAATGAATGAATGGAATGGCAGAGTTTAGATAACTAGGGCTGAGATTATGCAGCAAATATACAGCTTTGGAAAAAATGGAAGGTTCAATACATAATGTTCCTGCATACAATGTGCAGTTTTATTTATTCATAAAGCTCCTGACATTTATCCTCAATTTCTGATAAATGAATTGTCGTTTAGAGAATTAATTGCATACGAGCTCAAATAATGCAAAGACAAGTTCATATTCATTGTAAAACAACACAATACTAACGTTTGAACTCAGAAAAGTCAATAAATCAGTATTTTCTGCAATAAGTATTATTTTATGTCGGTGCTTGTACTGGTTATTGCTGTAGGCTGCTTTTTTATATCACCACTGGAGCAAAAGGACAAGAAACTGGCCTTGGTTCAGTGGCTGTAACCACCCATATTTTAGAGAATAATTTTTCACAGTTTTCAGCTGGGATTAAGTATGCATATTTTGAGTGGGATCTTAATTTTTTTTTCTTCAGTGAATAGTGTCTTTCAGTGTTGATTCTTTACACATCTTCAGACTTTTTTTCCTCTATGCAGCAGCAGAAGACTGGTGTAGATAAACGAGAGTGCTGCCTGCAGGAAATCAGACAAACAGAAGAAAAATACTCAGAAACACTTCAATCTATATTACAGGTGTGTGTATCATGTTCGTCATTGAACTCAAACAGAACACAAGCGCACAAACTGACATTTACATGCACTTAAAAAAAAATATAAAGTAATAACACTGTATTTGTGTTCATACAGCACTTTATGAGGCCTCTTGAACGGTTTCTTCAGGCACAAGATATTGAGAGTATCTTCATCAACATAGAGGTATGAATAAGAGATGATCTGCACACCTGCTCACATCCACAGGTTTTGTATGTCATCCTGGTTTACATGTTTTGTGTTGTTTTTTTGGAGGATTTGGCTGAAACCCATCGGGAATTGTTGGAAGAGGTCCGCATGTCTATCCTAAACTTTGGAGCGAAGACCCTCTATCAGGTGTTTTTGAGCTACAAGGAGAGGTACATCACATACACATACACAACTGTTTTTACTATGTGATGTATGATAATTATCTTCTAATGTGGTTTTATTCTCTCGCTCCAAACAGGCTCTTATTATATGGTCGTTACTGTAGTCAGGTGGAAGCAGCAACAAAGCACCTTGACAAGCTTTCCAGTGTGAGGGAGGATATCAGGATGAAACTGGAGGTGAGAAACAACACAGCTGCACGAAGCAGCACTGATGTATGAGAGACGCAGACCTGTTGAAAAGTGTTTCCACTGTGTGGTAAAAATGCACGTAGTATATAAGTTGGAATTAATAGTAAGTGAAGTCTGTCCCTGGTGGTTGTAGCATTCCAGACTGGAGGTAACAACACATAGGCTGTTGTTTTGGCATCGCTCAAGGACAGGTGCTTCTAATTTTTTTTGAAATACTTCTTTATGTAAGTGAATGAAGGCTGTCCTAGAGATTTATGCTATTTGTGAGTTACAATACGACACACTTTATTCTCCCCTTAGGGAAATTTGTCTTGGACTCCAAGAGCTGTACATGTGAAGCTGCCAATCAATAACACAGAAGTATTAGATTAGAACAAAGATGCAATCACATAACCCACATATATTGCACATACCAGCCCCGCGACTATGGAATGAGTTATCTTTGTACGTCAGACAGGCCAACTTCTTAAATATGTTCAAATCCAAATTAAAAAACCTTTTTTCTCTTTGGCTTTTAACCAAGTATGAGATGTGGATTTTATTGTTTTCTTGTCCTTGGTCTTATTGTATTTTTTATTGCTCTGCTTCTTAGTAATATGTATACTTATTTATTGCAAATGTTTACAGCACTTTGGCCAACCTTGCTCTCATTTTAAAGTGCTATACAAATAAAATTGGATTGGATTGGATACCCATATCGCACAAGACTCTCACAGATAGTTAAAAAGAAACATGCTAGCAATAAATAACAATAACAAAGAATAAAATACAGCAAGTCCTGCAATGAACTGGCAATATGTCCAGGGTGTACCCCGCCTTTGCCCATAAGTAGCTGGGATAGGCTCCAGCAACCCCTGTGACTCTAGTGAGGATAAAGCAGGTTCAGAAAATGAATGACTGAATAAATGAAAATACAGCAAGATGAGATAGGATAAGAGATAACACTGACAGACAAACAAAGAGGATATGAAAAATGTATGTTTGTTCATGGGCTTACATGGCGTATGTGTCTGTTTTTTGCTGTGAGCCTGTCATTTTTTAACATTAGCTAAGTCCATTTCTAAGCTAACTGTAACAACTGTTCCCGCTGTAGAAGAATATAAGAGGCACTGACAAATTTGGGAGTAAATATAAGGATCTTAATAGAAAGAAACAACTTTAATCCTCGACATAGAAATCAGTGTCCAGACTGCTATCATGAATGTAGGTAACCAAGATTGTTGATAGTTTAGTAATTGTAGTTAGCTAATTAGCACAACACAGATAACAACAACAGACTTTTGTGTTTTTGAGACATGCTCAAAGTTTCACTGTTTATGTTTTATTTTGTTTGTTTTAGTTTTTTTGGTCTTATTGCTTACATAAATATCTGTAGGTGTCATCAGCATAACAATAGAAACTTGTGCCATGTTTCATATTAATATTGCCAAACAGAAGAGTGTATAAAGTATTGATCCTACCCATAACTCTGTGGAAATTCTACCAGCTGTCCTTGGTTGAACACAATTTTCAGTATTCATGGGTGGAATCATAATTTACTGCACTGTGTTCTCTTAGGAGTGTTCAAACAGAGCCAATAGTGGACGTTTTTCCCTCAGAGATTTACTCATGGTCCCGATGCAGAGAGTCCTTAAATATCACCTGCTGTTACAGGTATGTCTGTACAAATCTGCATTTTCAACAGTATATTCTCAAAAACTTAAGCACACTGCCATTTTCCAGTTTTTAAAGGTGTAATATGTAACATTTCTACATTAAAATATATAAAAACAATTAGGCTCACTGGTATATTCTATATTTTGTTGACTTGTGTACGTACATGTGTCACATGAAATAATGTTCAGATTTAGAGAAATCCCTATTTCTACCCAAGTTTGATTCATTTAGTTACTTGTTAATGACACCACAAAATGTACATGGGTGTACATCTCTTCGTCATCTGTCCCTTAGTTTGCTCATGACACCTTACTATACAATAAGTTGTGTCATCTAATGTTAGTTTTTTCATTTAGTATAACATGACATCATTGCTTGCAGACATAACTTGAACATGTTTGAATATACACACACGT
>JAPQRP010000001.1:26369307-26389529 GCA_037367295.1 Apogon hyalosoma | reverse complement strand
TGATTTTTGTCTAAGTTGTGGTAGATACTGTCTTACTGACAGTGGAGGTGAAAACAACAGCTCCCTTCATCCCACACAAATTCACAGTATCATCACACCACATCTTTTGTCATTTTTTGATTCAGAGACCCCTAGGGGCAGACATTATGTACTGTGTGTGATTGAGATTTACACTTTAATTTAGAGGCTCAGTGGGGTTGTTAATCTTTTGACCAGTATTGTTTGTACGTGTAGTTTTGCAGCTCATTACATCCAATGAGTATAATTTAATGTGGTTTGTTTGTGTGTAGGAGCTGGTGAAGCATACCACTGACCCAACAGAGAAGGACAACCTCCGCACAGCTCTGGATGCCATGAGAGTATGCGGATTACACATTTTCTAATATCTGACTTGAATGATTACATGATTACAATACATGTTTCACATGTATTGAACTTTTTTTGTTGCAGATTTGTAAATAATATTGTGTTATATATTATGTATATTACATGATTTCATTTCATACTATTCATGAACCATGCAGATGTTTGCTCTGAGCACAACAAATATGTCAGATGAAGTGAGTCCTACTGTTTTTATCCACATTTAACTTTAATAGTACCTTAATGAGCAGGGTTGGCCAGGGTAGACATTCAACAGAATCACAGCTGTGTCCTAAAACTCACCATCAGCATCATTTTAAAGCAGTGTATGACTTTCATCACAAATTTTTTTTCAACTTTGTAAAACCCCAGTGATATCCTAATGATCACTAATCCATTAGTCTTTCCGTGCTTACGCACCTGAACCACTTCCCTCATGGTGAACAGCTTTGAAGATGACTCCATCATAAACACAGTCTGCTTATTTATATAACAAACCAAAACGTCACTCAGGCCTTTTTGGAAATTTAGTCACAAAGTGCATTGTGGGAATGGGAATTCCATGCAGCAGTAATTTATCTGTCTCTTTGTAAGTGCTGAACCAAAATGTGGCCTTTACCTCCATCCACCGATTTTACTCATTCTTTAAAACAACCCTGGTTGGACTGTATAATTTTACGTTGTAGCAATCGGGCTCGTTTTCTTGCTGAATCTGTGAGAAACCGCTTTGGCTTGGTCGCCATTCCCACAATGCACTTTGTGACAAAATTTCCAAAAAGGCCAGAGTGACGTTTCAGTTTGTTCTGTACACAAGCGGACTGTGTTTATGATGGAATCATCTTCAAAGTTGTTCACCGAGAGGGAAGTGGTTCAGGTGCACAAGCACAGAAAGACTAATGGATTAGTGATAATTAGGATATCACTGGGGTTTTACAAATTTGAAAAAAAAATTGTGATGAAAATCATACACTGCTTTAAAAATAATCACACAAAGAATTTGGATTCCTCTGTGAAGGAAGATGATTGTGACGCTGAAACAGGTCTAGTTTGTTTTTTGTAAAGAAAATTATCTAAATATCCTCACGATAGCTCTATTCTATGGTTCATAGTACATAATGACGACTTTGCAGATATTTCATTAGTTGTATGGGTATTGTAATGGCCAATTTAAAACAAAAAACAGATCAAACCTCTCAAATATGCTAAGTGTTCAAATAATTTTGGCTGCCACTGTAGTTATCAAGATTTTTATCCTCTCCTGTGGTTTCTGATACATGGAGGCTTGTGCATAAATTGTACAGTGGTAAATACTGTATACAAAATATCTTCCTAGAAGGACCATAAATACCTTTCACCACTATTAAATTGTGGATTCTCATCGGTAAATGACTGCATGCCACAGTCTATTTTTGTACAACTGGCTGTTGTTATGTATAAACCTTATTAGACTATCCACACTTCCAATCAGCGAGTCTAATGGACTATTTTAACGGAAACAGTAACTTATTTTTTTAAAGGAACAGTTTTTTAGATTCATATGTTTTTGTTTGCTCATGTCAAGTTTGGGTTGGAGTCTGTTTGTGCTGATAACTGGTCCTTTGTTGACATCATCTAACTCCATTAGTAAGCTACAACAGGTGCCTATATCCACAACAACCTGTGTTAAAATATCTGCGAAAACCACTTATTAATTATCAATACGCTATTTATGTCATGCAGTGATATATAGCGAGTCATATAGTGTGTTAAATTGTAATAAAGATTATTTCTGTCTTTGTGTGTGTCTTAGGACCTGGCGCAGTGTGTGAATGAAGTGAAACGAGACAATGAGATCATCAAACAGATCACCACATTCCAGCTGTCCATAGAAAACATGGTGCATTTACATCTTTGACTTTTTGCCTCTCTGTGGCGGTCTTTCTTGTTTTCCTCTTTGGTTCATCTCACCCTCTTCCTTTTCTCTTCAGACTCATTCGCTGGCACACTATGGTCGGCCCAAAATTGATGGTGAACTGAAGATCTGCAGCTCAGAGAAAAAGTCAAAACAGGACAGGTATGTGTTGTACATTACTTAGCTACGCTCCACTCTTTTTATGTTCATCATCCAGGTCTGGTGAAACTTGTGTACATTTTGTTGTCTGTCAGGTATGCATTCCTCTTCGATAAGGCCATGTTTGTGTGTAAGAAGAAGAGTGGAGAGACATTTGAGCTAAAAGAGATCGTTGACCTGCAGCACTTCCAGATACGAGATGAATCTGCTGGAGAAAAAGATAATAAAAAGGTCCTCTCACCATTTCACTTTGCCTTTCCTTCTCCTATTCCTACTTGTCTAATTACACTTGACATAACTATATATAATGCTAAAGCTTCATGTATGTGTGTTTGTGTGAACAGTGGTCCTATGTGTTCCTTCTCCTGGACTGCTACGGGAGAAGTGGGTTCGATTTATTCTTCAAAACCAGAGAGCTAAAGAAGAAATGGCTGGAACAGTTTGAGATGGCTCTGTGAGTTTATATAGAGGAACTTACACAAAATTCTGGATAAACAGATGGTCTGTAGTGAACTCAGCTACAACATTTAAGACACACTACTGGTTAAGAAGACTCACTTATTGATAGTGCAGTTATTAATAATGATAAAAATATTAATATGATATATCCATACAATAAAAACTTCATTTTTGAGATGTTGATTCCAGTCGTCTTCAAACAAATGGTTACATATATCTATAGTTTAGTCGTACTTTAAAGTTGGTTGACAGTCAGTGACTAGTAAAATACTCAGTTATAGTTTCTTATCTTTTAGTTCATGTTGCAGTCACGCTTTTTGCTCAGGAAACCATCAGACTTCCCTTGATTTGTAGATTATTTTACTTGCAATCTCTATGAACCACTTAAATGAGAACAGACTTTAAGTAGAAAACGTACCTTTAGTTTATTAAAATTCTGAGTACATTTTTGTAGAATTACTCATTAATAAGTAATGCTTTGGTAATGATGATGGTTAGGACATTATGATTCATGGTCTGCATTCTTCATTTCAGTACAAGACCTTCCCATTGATAACTGATGTTGGTCAATATGTAAGATTTACACACGCTTGTGTGCTGACATGATGTTATGAGCTAGTCAGTTGTTGATATTAGCTGACTACATTTTTAAGCTAACTGTAGCTAATGCTGTGCACTGTACAGAGGTACTGAGGGAGCTTACTTCAAAGATTCACAACAAAATGAGACATGACAGAATGAATAAAGCTGTGGAAACAAGAACTCTGATGATCCCCATTACTTAATATCATCAAACTACATACTTGTATTACTTTGGGGCAGAAATTATATACAGTGCATTTAAGATTAAAGTCCCTGTTCTAAAGAAAAATTATGATTTTTTTTTTTTTTTTCATTTCAATAGTACATAATGTATTGTAAAAGTGTGAGCTGTGAGCACATCACAAAACAGTTGTACTTCATGGTTTCCAGGTCAAATATGTGTCCAGAGAACTCCACAGCCAACAACCATGACTTCCAGATGCACAACTTTGAGGAAACCACCTCCTGCAAGGCCTGCTCCATGCTCTTAAGGTCTTTTTGTCTCCTTTGGTCTCTTGTTCAGCTTCTTTCACATCTTCAGTTAAGAAAAAAAATAACCAAACTTGAGGCTGAATATTTCCATCTGTCCTCTGCAGAGGGATATTTTTTCAGGGATATCGATGCACACGGTGTAAAATGGCTGCACATAAAGAGTGTTTAGGCAGAGTCCCTGCCTGTGGACGGAACTCAGGTCTGTATAAGTGTATTTGTCTGGTATCAACTCTAATTAATTAAACCATTATTCAATTAGAGTTATTTCAAATCTTCATTATATTATTGTCCTGTTGAATTTCAGATCATTCAGCCACTATAAGGAAGGTAAGACCTGCTAAAGTTTGATTTATCTTGTTTAAATAGATTACTTAAAGGGGTAATATTTTGCTAAACCCACTTTTATTTGTCTTTGGTACATTTATTTGTGTATTTGGGGACCCTAATAGTTCAAAAAGTTTGAATTTGAACTCTCCTGCTGTAAAGCTATCTTTATATTTATTTTGGCAAAAATTGAGTGGATTTCTACAACCTGTTTTGATTCCTGCCTAATTTGTTACATTTTATAACTAGTTACATCACAACATATCACACATATAAGGTCAAGACTTCCTTCTGTATGGGAGGGTGAGACGAGGGGTATTCAGATGGTTGCAATTCACAACTTTGGAGATACATGATTTTGACAAGGCAGGAAGGGGATGGAAAAGTGTAATCTGAACAGGAACTAAAGCTTCAGACAAATGTAATGGAATAAAAAGTACAACAGTGCTTCTGTAAAGCTGCAGAAAAAGGAAATACTCATGTAAATAATAAGTATCTCAGATGAAAGTTTATAAATGTGTTGTGAAGTACACAACTGCAGTAAAAGATAAGATGAAACTTTACTGATCCCACAATGGGGAAATTCATCAGTCAAGGCAAGAACTAGTGCATGAAAATGTGCACGTATATGGTAGTGCAAAAAATACTAATAGTAATAAGTCATAAAAGTCTATAGCTTATATACATATTTACATGAGCTACAATTGCAATATTTCAGGCAGTAAATACATTACATAGATACATTCCACCATGCTTCATCAGGATGAATCACTAAAGTATGACCACCTTTCTTCTTTTCTCTAGAATAAGACAAGGTCTTCTGGTCATGCAAGTGTTGGTAAGAAATACTATACAACATCAAACTGCACATTTTTATGTATGGGTCTGATCAAGTGAAAGTGAACATCAGCATGAAAAAGTAAATTTGCATACGTCATTTATCAAGTGGGCTCCTTTTTTAGCTAAAAATCTGTATTTTATGGAATTGTTACCCTTTTTGAAATACCACTTGCACAGTACAGGAGAAGTTCTGAACCTTCTGATAGGCTGCATTAAAGGGTTCATATTTTGCTAAACCCACTTATATTAGTCTTTGGTTCATTTATTTGTGTATTTGGACCTTAATAGTTCAAAAAGTTTGAATTTGAACCCTCCAGGTGCTGCAAAGCTATCTTTATATTCAGTCCAGCAAAAATCGAGTGGATTTCTCAAGTCCACGTGTTACTGAGCAGTAATTTGACATTTTTCACCTAAAAATTTTAACTCCCCAAATGTAGTTATACATTTTTTTTTTAATCTAAATACCTACTCAAATATGTATAATACATGTGTTTAAGTTACTCTGCTTACATGACAGACTGCTACTACCCTTACGTAGTTCAGGATATTGGAGCGTTTACTTATTTTATCTGCATTTGTTCTTTTAAATGACAGTCTAAATGTCTACAGTGATTTTAAAAGTGCCATCAGATCTTCTTTTCTGTATCTCAGCATCTTCTTTTTCTTTTTCTCTATTCTTATCCATCTCAGGCTTTCCTAAGATGGAGGTCTGCCAGGAGTATTATGGTCTTCCTCCACCTCCCGTGGGCTTCGGCCAACCACTTCCCCTCTCCAAAGGCGATATCATTGAGCTGACCAAGGCTGAGGTTGACCTGGCATGGTGGGAGGTAAAGCCGAATCAAACCATACAGATTCCACTCAGAGCCGAGTGGGCCACATATTATTTCATAGTGAACATAAACCCTGTTCCTGTGGTAAATGTGTGGGTGTGAAAAGCTTGTTTTACTTACATTTCCCTTTCTGTGTTTCTTTCTCCTCTGTCTTGAGCTTCCTTTCTCACATTTGATGTGCACATCTGTCTGTCTGTCTGTCTTATATAATACAGCTCCTTTAGAATTTTTTCGAGCCTTTGTATCTCACTAAAACAATCTACCACAGCTACTATAGCTCCATGAAACACCTCTTTTTAATGTTTTGACCATTAGTTAGGGTTTTAGCAGACAAAGCAGTGCTACACCTATCACTTTCATATTGAGTTTACATGTAGTTCTTTATATGGAACTAGATTTGCTGAGTAGACCATACTCTTGTCACTTTATTTTATTCACAAAAGCTAAAGAGGACAATTGCATTTTTTTACCGCCTAGAAAAGTTAAAGGCATTGTAGTTGGGGCTGAGTGATAAAATGAAAATGACAATGATTGCAATATAATTTTAGATCATATCTCAATTTGATTTCTTTATTATTTAGATTTTCCTCATAAATCAGTCATCAATATTTTCACAATATAATAGTATAGTGTGATGATTTTTATTACAGTGATGTATATTTATTTTTGTTACCCCACCCCCCGAAGAGGAGGCAAGGGGTGTTCAGTTTGTTTGTTTCTTTGTTTGTTAACACTTTAGCAGCAAAACTATTGGTTGAATTCATACCAAATTGGGTTTATAGATTGCCAGTGACCCAGAATAGATCTCATTACATTTTGGGAAAAGTAGGTCAATGTTCAAATTTTTTTATGATTTTTAAAATTTTTTCCATTTACTTAATACAGCCAGGGTTTGTTGTGCCTGGCACCACTTGTTTAGGGTTTATTTTGTGTCCATTATCAAGTAAAATATAAAATGTTTCAAGGTTTTGTTATTTTGCTTAATTTCACTCCACTTTACTACTTTTGTTGATATATTTTATATTTTTACTCCACTATTTCATCACCATATTTTTTTAAATACTAAAAATATGTGAAATCTTCTGACCATAAGAAGATGTTAAAACCTTTTAAGGACTAGAACTATTTTTGTGGCAACTTCTAAATTATTTTCTCTCAATATTTAACCTTTCCAAAGCAGTTTCTCACCTCTAATTATGACAGATATATTATTATATTATATAAAAACAGAAAAAACTGAAGAAAAAGTGACATTTGCAGCAAAGTATACCATTAACTAAATGTAAAACAGGTGTCTTTGACCACTGTCATTTGTCAAACTACATGACATTTAGTGGTTAATCAGTGCTGGAGAAGACCTTGTTTCCACTACAAAGCCTCTGAACATCCAAATGGGTCACATCATACGATGATGAAAAACACAATTTTACCGCAATAATTGTTTTGATAGGATTAGTGACTGAAAAGTTATTAAACATAGATGAGAAGATGCTTTTGGTCACTGGTGGCTGTTTAGGTCTTAAAACCACAATAACCATCTTCTATGCAGTTTTCATCTAGTCTGTGGCTTTTATAAATAATTCAGAAATTCACTTAACTCATTCCAGTGTAAAGGCTGATCTACCATTTTTTGCCATGTCGCTCAGCCCTTCTGTAAGATGTGGGTCTGTATTTCATGAGGCTGCTTTATTTGGCTCAGCGTGGCTTTGGATTTGAATTGTGCTTGGCTGCTTGGACCATGTTTGTACAGCTTCTTTCTCATTGAAATAAAATGCTTTAAGTTTAATGATGTTGGAGTCGAAATGGCAAAAACATGCAAAATACTGATAAACTTTGAACAGGAGCCCTGTGTTTAGTTAATAATTACACATCTTGTTTTTATGATCTTTTTAGTGTGGGATTTTAAACTGCTCACATGACCTCTCGATCATTTTATTTATAAATCCCATAAATCCTCACTTGTCGTCAGCACATATTAGTCGTGTTTATCCAGGTTATAAAGTCCTGCCCTTGCAAACAGTTTTGACAAAAAGACTTGGACTGAAATCTACTGCATAATATGACAAATTTGTTTCAGGGTGGTGTTTATTTACAAGTAACCTGATGAGTCATTTTTGTGTTACAGTGACCACTTGGATCAGCCAGTTCAGCCTCTGATTTGCTTTTGTGTTTGTCACCAGGGCAGAAACCTGACTGTTGGTCAAATAGGGTGGTTCCCCTGCAGCAAAGTCCAGCCCTATATTTCTGTGAGTAAAATCCAGCAGCTAAAATGATGACTGAACTGAAGTTTGTCTTAGAATGAATCCACTACAGGCAGTTGTAGTGGAATTTTGGCATTTGTGCAAAATGATGGAAGAGTAAGAACATGTGTCATAACTAAACGGTTCCAATGTATGTCAGGTTGAGCAAGTTAACAGCTGTACAGTGAAGTGAAACCAAGATAAACATTATCAGGAAGTAACCACCATAACCACAGGGTTTTGCAAAGTTTTACATCTAACACTTTAATGTGATTTCACCTTTTCCCAGAGGCAGACTTCTGACCTTTCTGGCTTCAACTGGTGAGTATTAACAGGAACTAAGTTAAACCACTCAATCACCATACCACTGTTTCCTCAGAGATGAATTATACCGAGCCCTGCCATGCCCTGCAGAAGGAATCACTGAATATGGCATAAGCATTATCATGTCAACAACACTGCACTGCTATGGCTCTGTTGGAGTATAAGCGCGTCACACATTTTGTTTAGGAATGACTGTACAGATGACATAATAATGATTCATGCTCTCATAATGACAGAGCTTAAAAATAGTCCAAATTGTCTGAGAAATGTTGGTATTGTTGCAAATGTTATGATTTGGCACCATCTGGTGGTAGAAACAAATATAACAAGGACTTAGCCCAAGGTTACCAATACTTAAATGATATGGGACTTAACAAATCAGTAAATGTGAGAAGGAAAAAAGTCCTGAACACTGATATTTTGTTCCACATTGTCTCTGTGGTTGTTTGAGGTTTCAGCCACAATTGGAATTCTTCATATGGGAAGAGTTTTTACTAAAAACAGGAACCAAATAATAATGTGCAAGTATGTCAGCATTTACGCTGTTTATTGTGATCCAGGACATGTTCCTACAACAGTATCTACAACAGACACACAAAAACTTTATGTAGAGCAACTATAAAGCAACTTCTCTCACTGTAATTTAAGGTTTGCGGGGAACATGGATCGAACTGCTGCCAAAAACCTCCTCATGTCACGGTCTGATGGCACCTTCCTTGTTCGACAGAAGGATGGAGGAGAGTTTGCCATCAGCATCAAGTAAGATTCCTCCTATTTTTCTACAATGGGATATTTTTAAGGTACTTCTGGTTAGTTAGACAGTATTCCATTATTGTGATTGTGTGACTTTGCATTAGTCTGGATGAAAACTTACAGGTCAGTACAGTCATAAACCATCAACTCCTATGTTCAAAGGTAAAATACTGCTTTCGTCCATGGAGTCTGGTGGCTTTGGGGTGATGCAGTTTGCTCACTTTTAAGTAAAATCCTAACACCATTTACGATGTTAAAACAGACGTATCACATCCTGCAGAAGCTAAATGCTTCTGTGTTTACTTTGTTAGCCATGTGGTTTTTGTTACTTTCTTCTTCAAGTATGTTAAACTAATTATACATTATGTGATTGCAGTATTCACACAGTATTCAAAGGCAGTCACAGAGCAAATCACAACCATGAAATGAAACAACCAGCAGAGGGTTCCTCCTGCTGATCCAGTCGAGTCCCAATCATGGATGCATTATTTCTCTAATTGCATCCATGAACCCAAAGTAAACAGTAGCACAGTAGCACGATTCTACTATGTATTTATCACTTAGTTGTCTCTGTAGTGTAATTGGTTAGTGCATTTGGCCCTTAACCTAAAGGTTGGTGGTTCAAGCCCACTCAGGGATGACGGGACTTTACAATATGTTTTACTGTGCATAAGACAGATAGACTGGTTTGTTGAAATAGGGTGAGATGCTTATGCTGCAGGGAGGTAGAATATATCTCATTTGGAGTTAACTACATCCCACCATAAAGTATTCCAGGTGATCCATGTTGAACATAAACGACAAATATGGAGACTCCAAATCTAAGCTCCTATTTGCTTTGTTACTGAAGAGGAATTTTGACTGTCGGCAGTACAGTGTTCTCATATATGCAAATGAGACGGAAGAAGCGAAATGACGGATGAGCTAATTATACATTGTGAAGTTTTTTTCATTGCAAACTTGCAGACTGTGCGCCACCATTGTTGTGTTGACATCACGTTGTAGTTTGTGGTGAGGTCCGGGTACTTTGAACTGGCCCCACTTTGCAACTAGGACCTCTGGCTTGGACAAGCATTCCAATGCATTTTACTGAGTTGGACGTTGGAAACTTCCCATCTCCCAGGACTCTGGAATGCAGCATTTGTATGCTGACTGGTGTGGCTGTTTGCAGTAACTACACGTGTGTCTTTAATGCTGACACCAAAATTGCTCAACAAAACTGATAAATTTACTTCATTTTTCATTTGTTTTAAAGTAAAGGTTTTTATAGTGTATCAAGTAATTTTAGGAATGAGAGGATAAATCAAGAACATATTCTGCATATTGATTTAAAAAGTCTAAAAAAAAAAGTCTTCACAATATATAACCCAGGTGTTTTCAGCCAAATTTAGCCTTAGTTTAACTCCAGCTGTGATTATTAAGTGGTGATTTCAACCTGTTATGCGCTCAGGTGTTGGAGGACCTTCATCGTCATCTTTGGCAAAAAGTTGATTTGTAAATTCTGTAGTTTCTCTTTATCATCATTCATCTCAAAGCATTGCCTCATGTTTATTCTGTTTAACCTGTAACCCTCTCTGATCCTGCAGGTTCAACATGGACATCAGACACATTAAAATCACCTCCACCGAAGGCCTGTACCGCATCAATGACAAGAAGGCGTTCAGGGGTTTAGTGGTACGTCTCAAAACCTCATCTGGTCAAAACATAATAGCATCAACCAGAGGAAACACCTCACACCATATCCAGCTTCTGTCACACTTCACTTACATTCCCTCTGAACTGTCAATATTTTCACATTTTCTTTCAGGAAATGATTCAGTTTTACCAACAGAACTCTTTGAAGGAATATTTCAAGGATGTGGACACCACTCTGCGTATACCATATAAGCAACCAGAGCAAAGCAACTCGCCTAACAACACACCAAACTCCACACCAGGTAGGGCCAAAGACTGTTTAAGACAGCTATTTTGTCAAATTTGGATGAAGCAAAGCAAATTTTAAAAAATTACAGTTCAGTATGTAAGATTCCCACATTTGTTTGCTTCTATGAAGTTTTTATTGGAGAGTGTGTTGTGCTGGGAGTCGACGTTAACTAATCCCAGTTCCAGAAGAGAAGCACTGAAGCGCTTGTGAGTGAGTTTAAGGATTTTTGAGAAACTAGCCAGAGGCCTCAAGCTAGAGATCATTATGTTGTGGCTGTAATGAATGAAGGTAACTGTGAGTATCATTAGTTTAGTAATAAAGTTCTAGTTTTTCACCTGGTATGTTGGGTCCATGTCATTACAGCAAGCTGTAGTTTGGTAAATAGGTAATTGTAGTTCTTTAACAGGACACACAAAAAAGCATTTTTTCAGTGAGCATATCTTTCCTGATCAACTGTATGACACTTGTTGATAAATGAGTGGTATCAGTATTTCATGTAAAGTTAAACTACTACTTGATGTTTTACTCTGACAGGTGGCAGCATGCGCAGTTTTGGAGTAGCGAGGGCCAGGTACGATTTCTCTGCCAGGGACCGATCAGAACTGTCACTGCGGGAAGGAGACACCATCAAGATCCTCTCCAGGAAAGGTCACAGCGGCTGGTGGAAAGGGGAGGTGTATGGCCGGGTGAGGACTTCATTTTACGCCACAAACAAGTGGTTCCAGGCACAACAAACCCTGCCTCTCACACGTATTGTAGCTTATTTTGGGATCGATCCAGCTGATGTCATCGTATCTATGCATGTGCTAATGTCAGCATATCAATTGCCTCTATATATGTGTCAAGTTTGAAGTAAATTGACACAAAAATTGATGTATTATAGACATTTGAAATTTTGTCCATTATAAGTAAATGGGAAAATATGGAAAATATTTTTAAAATTCATTAAATTTGAATTTTTACATACTTTTCCCAGAATGTAACCACATCTATTCTGTGTCACTGGCAATCTATAAACCCAATTTGGTATGAATTCAAGCAATAGTTTTGCTGCTACAGACATTTGAAATTTTGCCCATTATAAGTAAATGGGGAAGAAAAAGATTTGAAAAAGTCATTAAAAATTTGAACTTTGACCTACTGTTTCCAAAATGTAATCAGATCTATTCTGGGTCACTGGCAATCTATAAACCAAATCTGGTATGAATTCAACCAATAGTTTTGCTGCTAGAATGTTAAATAAATCAAACCAAAAACAATACCTCTTGCCTCCCCTTCAGAGGCTGGATAATTAATGAAAAGAAAAAAAGAAAAAAAACAAGGTTTGAAGTATGTGCCTCACTTGTAACTTCTGCTCTTGTGTTTCCAGGTTGGTTTATTTCCTGCCAACTACGTAGAGGAGGATTATTCTGACTATTGCTGACTTGACTCACAGAAGAGACATGTAGGCCCTTACAATCCCAGTCTAGGTCTAACACAATATGTGTATTCCTCTGACTGCATTAAACTCATATGCACGTGTGACTGAGATGCTGTTACTTTTGGTCTAATGACTGTGTAGTGATGTGAATAAAACTTGTGTTCAGTTGAATGCTGCACTTCTGGATTATGTTAGCATACCAACCAACATCCACAGTATATGTAAACAACAAAATATTCTCCTTTACTTTGTCTGCATAATGGAGACAAGATGTAAACATATTAAGTCATGCATGACAAAAATAGCTTCTGAAGTAACCAGTGAAAAATTATAGCATAGTTACAAGTGTAAAGTTAAACTCCAATGTAATGACGCACCAGCCCATAAAGCAGAATAAAACTTTTATTTGAGGGAACATAAAATCTGTACTTGAATACGGTGTAGCAGAACACTTGAAATCTGTATTTTTAACATTGGTTTGGAGAAATATACACACAAATGTATTTTGGGCTCATTCTGTTTAAGAATAAAAAGAATACTAACTAAAACTCATTGTTATGGTTAAGTACATATCAACTTTAATTCCAAAATATCAAAACAAAAAACAATGGTAAAAACGACACATCTTCATTTAATTTGGGCAAAAATTACCAACTAAAACTGATGCCTTTGTAACATCAGTCCTGAAAAATGTGTGTTTTGTGTAAAATAACAAAAAAGGTCATCTGTGTAGCATTGTGGTCTTCGTGAGGTCTACTGGTAATACAGCTCCAAGTTCATCCCATCGTGGATTTCATCTGTGTGCATCATGGTTAAGGACATCACATCAGCATAGTCCAGTTCTGTATCACTAACACTCATCAGAAGACAAACTTATTTCACTGTTTTTAAAGGTAACAGCCCTGTTTGCACATCGACTACAAAACAGATGAAGACTGAACTAAAGAGGGTTTCAACACTATGTTCAGAAGCACACTAATGATCCACTATTAATCTGAATTTTATAGTTGTAAGCAGAGCATTTCATTTGAATATTCTTGCTTACATGAAAGATACTCCGATATTCCTGTATAAGGAGCATTCTGGCCAATCAGATTATGTGTCTCCATTGGGGTTTTTAACCACAGGTTGACACACACCCAACTATTAAATTTTATTGATTAATTTAAACAAATGTTTGGAAATTAAGCATATGTTGCACTTCTTTATCACATCAGAGAAACATTTTCTTCTCTTCCTTGAGAGTATAGACATCAAACATTAACTGATCAACAGTATTTTCAGCTTTACTGATCATTACTTAACACAACACTCACATTGTTCATGTTCAGTAGTTCTGCTCTATTTGTTTCTTTAGTTCTGTTTTTTATTGTCATGACACACTGTTGATCTTTTACCATCGATTTCTGTCATACATGTCTTTCTTAATTAACACAGAGCTAAAATACGAGTACCTGCATATACAATTCTAGATTATCGTACAAAGAGTTATCCATTTGCCTCCATCAAATATTTAGTATTTGTTTACTTCCTCCACCCATGAAAATAGAAAGGTGTAAAATCATCACTGAAACACTGACAAAAGGATACAATCACCCAGGGTTACCTGGTCCTTGAATATGGTGTACCTGTGTAGACAGAAAAGGAACACTTAGTTATCAAATATGGCAAAGAACCAGACCATAAAGACCCAAACAGCCACTGGTAACCAAAACATCTATTGATGTAAAATGTTTAATAACTTATGCATCACTAAACCTATCAATACATGTAAATAATTGGTGTAAAATACAGTTTGTCATCTTTTCATGGTCATCAGATATGACCCATTTGGACGTTCAGAGGCTCTGTAGTGAACATGGAAACACCGTCATTTTCTACAACATTGATTCACCAGTAAAATGGATGGACCGCCTCACCCTCACCTGTCTCATCTGACTAGATGGACCCTTCATGTGCCCCCACACTACTGCATATTTACAGACTGGAACTACATCTGCAAATGGACATCCATCAGTCCTGGTTTATCTACAGCCTGTCCGTCCATGGGAGTGGATCTCTCCTTCACTGTGGTTGTCCCTGAGGGTTTTCTTTTCCCACGGGGTTTTTGGAGTTTTTCTTTGCCAAGATGGAGGGTCTAAGGACGGGGGATGCCTGGGACATTAATCAGTTTACTTCATCTACTGTTTATTTGACTGTTGTTTGTTTATATTCAACTAATTCTGTAAAGCCCTGTGAGGCAGCCTTGTTGTGATATAGGGCTCTACAAATAAAACTGAAGAGGATTAAAACCCATGGAGTTGGATCACTGACAGTGGATGGACACACTTGGTTTATGTTCAGTTGGTTACATATTTTACAGCAAATTAACTTTTTCTTCCGTTTTCTCTATTTTTGATATAATAACCCTCAACTTTAATTTGAGGTTTTATGAACATCTACATGATCGGTAAATAAAAAATAAAATTGCAAAAACCTGAGCATAATATTAGAATAAATGGTGGTAAATCACTTAAGAGAGATTAAGAATAGAGAAAATTTGCTTTGGAAACTGACACAGAAATAGCATTGGGTCTTTTTGGGTGAAGTCAGAGTCCTACAGGTGCAACTTACCATTTCTTTAAAACAATCTTGTCGTATCGTGTGCCGGTCTGTGCAGCTATTAACTTCTTCAGATCTCCAATGGTGTCATCTGAGCTGAAAGATGGAGTTAAGGACGGAGCAGGACAACAAAAGGGACATTTTTACAGTGATCTTAATAGAAGTGTTGTTTAGGAAGGTGAGACAGTGCACATTAACAGGGTGGAAGGTGGTAAAAAGTAGATCACGAAGTTGACGAAGTGTTTTGGTGAAACAAAATCAGCTTTATGTCAACAGCTCAGGTTAAATTCACATACACTAAGGGTAACATTTAACATTTCACCCACAGCTTTCCCAATGCGTCAGTGAAGGATACTTGCATTTGACACGGACTTTCTTGCCCAGACGATCGTTACAAACCACCTCGATCATCTTCGCTTCCTGGCATATGAGGGGAATTAGTTAACAAAACATGACACATATCACGGTTTTACTCATTTACATCTCTACTTTCAAAGACGACTACACATATAATATTCAAAGCTATTGCTGAATCCACGTGGTTAATTTGTATTTACACCGGAAAGTAGATGTATTCAGGTTGACTGGTTGTTTTGTTTAGCCAACGCTAGCTTAAATTGGCAACAGGCACCACAATTCAATGTGCGTAATATTACACAGCACATGTGTACACCAACTCTGTGCGCTAAAAATATATCAAACGTGTTACATCTTTAGTTATAATGTGTTACATGTAACTTTCTTACCTGTAAGTTATAAGATGAGAAAGATAATAAATATTCTCTTTTCCCTGGTATTTTCTGGAACGCTCACAACGCTGCTTACCGTAAACCGGATTTAAGTACCGTTTGCCTCTACGCCAATCAAAACGGCGCATTGAAGATTGACATTTACTTTCCGCCTATAACCGGGTAGATAAACCAATCTGAGGCGGGCCTGACTCTGAAAACAACTCATAGCGTAAACCCGTTGCTCACTGTCGCAATACATCAAGCGGCACTTGAGACTTTCACACGGTTGTTACGGGTGTGAAACAATATTTGAAAAGGCGTTTGCAGCAGAAACAGTCATGGCAGACGAGGAGCTACCGCCAGGATGGGAGAAAAGAATGAGCCGCAGTTCAAGTAAGAGAGCAGAAAAACCCAGAGGCTAAACTGCACTAACGAATCAGTAGTAAGATAACTTAGCTTTCTAGCTAGCAGGTCCAGCATCGTGCTTTACGGTGAGAACAAGGCAGGGGAGCTTGAGCTAAATGAGAACAGTCGGCAGTCACACGTTAATTAGACAGTGTACAATATGTGTTTCATTATATGTGATGTGATGTTTTTGTGCTGAACTAGCATCATGCACGCGCCAGAGCTGCTGCAGGGGCCTGCATGACGTCATCTGGCTCAGCCCTTCACCTGCAGAGACACAGCAATGAAATGTGCCAAAAAGCAGGAAGAAGACTATGTAAACTGACTTTACGCGGTAACCGTGTGGGTTATTTGTGTCCTGTGCACATAGAAGTTTACAATGTATCATGGTTTAAAAAAAAAAAAAAAAGACTGGGTGTAGGTTTACTTGTTTTATCTAAGATCAGCCTTTTATTGAGCTCACTGTTTGGTCACCACCACCTTTATAGATGAATCCAGGACAGCCTTATCCAAGTGACCAACTTGTTCTCTTTATTTGTTGATATGGACAGTGTTTTAGAGGATGATATAGTGTACTGCGGTGTGGGCAAACTGACCATACATAAAGACAGACATCATGACAGCTCCTTAATAGTGAATCCAGCATGTCTTGATCTCTCCCTGTGGTCAGTTTTGTTTTTAGTCATAAACGGGTGCAGCAGATCACAGTTTATAGTTTAGATTAGATTCACATTCACAAGCATTTAATCTCTCTTAAAGATTATGTTTTTATGTTTGTCACACTGATTTATGTTCAAAGCATAATTTTTTTTGATAAGTTTTGTTTTAAAAGGTATTTTAATTTTATAAAATGGGTAATTGACAGCTGCAGTGACCAATCGTGCCTCAGAATTAATTGAATATGGAGAATCTAATCAGGCAATAGAAAAACAGACAGATCTCCACTGCCTCTTCTCTGGTCCATTTCCCCCCTCCTCACCTTCTTGGTTTTTTAGCTCCTTGGTGCTCAATTGTAACCCATGAAAGGTTCTCTCTAGTTTCTAAAATGTACATCGAGGACTGAAGAGGATAGCTAAAGGATCTGTGGTCAGAGGGCTGAGGAGTCAAAGCAAAGAGCTACAACTTGAGAACTGAGAGGGGGGCCTGTCTCCAAATTGTGTAATACAGAAGTGCCACGGCAGCTCCATGATCTGAGAATTTTGGCATCATTGTTACCCAGTGTGTGGAAACAGCCTTGCAGTGTTCATCTTTGTGAATAGTGTTTGCATTGAAAAAAAAAAAACATTTCACAGCGAGTATTTCTGGAAACCATTTGCCACTGTCATCTTTTCTATTGTCCCAAAGTGGCCAAAGATGTTTGACTCCAATTTTAACTTCTCTGTATTTTTACCCTCCAGACAGGGTGTACTTCTTCAACCACATCACCAACTGCAGCCAATGGGAGCGTCCGGTAGGGGATGGCCGTGGAGAGCCAGAGAAGGTGTGTATGTATGATTGGAAAAAAAAGCTGATACTGCAATATTTTTAAGTGGTCTATAAATATATTCATTAGCTTTGTCACTTTAATACTCAGATTAGACTTCTCTGCAGTATTTAATTAAGTTAAACATTAGTGGAGCAAAAGTTAAATTTTCTAGTAACGTAGACGAGAGGTTTGTATAAATCCAGAAATCGTTTTATTTTATCTTTACTTCTGAAAGGCAACACTTTATCTGTTTATTTAACCTTTATTGAACCCAGTAAGACAGAATGAGATCAAGATGATAATAAAGACAAGTTAAAATTCAGATTTCAAATGAATTAAATTAAGCAATAGTTTAGAGGATTGTAAACAGTTTGATTATATAAAGTGCAGTAGTTGGTGGTCCTAGTCACGATTTAAAGCCACAGGAACTGTGACCTGTCATTTTAGAAATGAGGCACTTTAGCTGACTTTCTGATAGGTATAGTTAATTTTTCTTTATTATTGAAGCATCAGGAAATGACAGAGGCTGAGGTCTGGTCTTGTTTTTTCTGAAACACTAAACACAGACATTCACAGAGTGGATGTAACTTAATCTTATTTTACAATAATAAACTGACAACCTCAACTGTTGTAGTTTGTAAATCATTGTATGGGGTTGGAATGAGTAGTTACTGATCTTCATTTATTTCATGACATTTTGATACTGATTAGTTTGTGTTTTCTGCCTCATTCAGGTTCGCTGCTCTCACCTCCTGGTCAAGCATAATCAGTCACGTCGTCCATCCTCCTGGCGAGAACAAAATATCACAAGAAGTAAAGATGAAGCCCTAGAACTCATTCAGAGTAAGTTGAGGAAGACATGATTTAATTTGACAACATCTGATCAGTGTGTTATTGTGGTTTTAATTCTCTCTTTCTGTGCAGAATATATAGAACAGATCAAGTCTGGAGAAGAGAAGTTTGAGTCTCTGGCTTCTCAGTTCAGCGACTGCAGTTCGGCTAAAAACGGTGGAGACCTGGGACTGTTTGGCAGAGGTACACAATGATGAACAACCCTTTCTTTATTGTTTTGTTATAAATTTACTCAACAGGAAAATAATTATAGACTTTAAAATATATTATGTGTGTATTCAGTATATAATAGATTATAAAGTTGGACTTGTGTTGATCGATAAAAAGCTGAGTGTTTGATTCCAACATGGAACCAGTTACAACTAACACAAACTGTCCAGTCTGATCAGAAATTATCTGAACACATTCTGCTAGTTTTCATCATCAAAACCCTAGCTCACTCTAGATGTATGGCAGTAAAATAGATCTGTCAAAATTGTGGAGGAATAAAGTTCTCTGTAAAGGTGTAGCAATTGTGCCAACTCTTTTCTAATATGAAAACATTTTCAATATAATATTTACTTTTGAAATATTAACATTCTTGTATTGTCTTGAAATGTTTCCCACAATATTAACTTCATTTTTTGTAATAACAGTTGTCTCCAAAGCTTACAGCTTTATTCTCATAATATTAAAACTTTATTGTTGTAGTAATAATGTAGTATTTAGACATATTTCTGATAATATGAAGACTTTGGCTGGCTGTGGCTCAGGAGATAGAGCACAGGGCAGGGGGGTTGGTGGTTCAAATCCCGCTTTGTCCTAGTCATATGCCATCATGTCACCCATCTTGCCTCCAGCGCTACACATGCAAGTGTATGAATGTGTGTGTATGTCTGGTGGGGGAGCCATGCTTCTGTCAGTTTGCCCTGTTGCAGCTGTGGATACAGATGTAGTTGACCACCACCAGGGTGTGAATAGGGCTTCGAGTATGTAAAATAGAAAAGCACTATATAAACGTAATTTATTATTTCCACCCTGCACCCCCGAATTTGAGGCAAGGGGTACTGTTTTTGGTTTGGTTTGTTTGTTTGTTAACTCTCTAGCAGCAAAACTATTTGTTGAATTCATACCACATTGCATTTATAGATTGACAGTGAACCAACATAGATCTCATATTTTGAGGGCAGTAGGTCAAAGTTCACATTTTTTAGGAATTTTTAAAATCTTTTTTTCCCTATTTCCTTATAATGGGCAAAATTTCAAATGTCTGTAGCAGCAAAACTATCGGTTGAATTCATACCAAAGTTGGTTTATAGATTGCCAGTGACTCAGAATAGATGTCATTACATTTTGGGAAAAATACATCAAAGTTTTTACTTTTTCTGAATTTTTTTAAAATCTTTTTTTTCCCATTTACTTATAGTGGGTGAAATTTCACATGTCTATAAAAACTTCAGTTTTGTTTCAATTTACTTCGAACTTGGCACATATACAGAAACAATTGATATGCTGACATCAGCACATGCATAGACATGATGACATCAGCTGGATCAATGCAAAAAAAAAGGTACAATATGTGTGGGTG
>JAPQRP010000001.1:26322507-26360007 GCA_037367295.1 Apogon hyalosoma | reverse complement strand
TCTGTTTTAGTCACATGATACACACAGGAGTTAGTACTTGATTGCATAACCATTGTTTTTGATGACTTTTGATGGCCTAACAATTTTTTTGTGCAACTATAAATTATAGGGCAGTAACTTTTAACAGAATTTTACACTATATTTGGCTGAGGGGTATTAAAAGTGTGCAGCACGTTATGTTTTTTAATCTAATACATTTCTTGATTGATCTTTTACATGTCAAAAAACGGTGAAAAATATTGAGACTACATCCTCAAATATCTTGGTTCACAAGCCAAACATAAGCTATTAATGGCCAAAGTATACCTAGTATTCTGATTTAAGAAGGTGGAATCTTTGGAAATTACTCACCCACTGAATACTGTTCAGCTCTGTTTCCCATTTTGTTTTTTCGTACGAGACTGATTCTCCTCCACTTTCTCTAAGAACCTGGTAAAAAACAGAGATGTCCCTAATCTTCTTCTGTCGGTGTGCATTCACCTTCACACCAGTCACATGATTTAGCATTTCTCCTGGTTTCAATCCCATCATCTGTGAGTTAGTTTCTTAATTGCAAGGATCTAGAAAAAATCTTTATTTTCGAGGCCATGCTTTGCCTTGAGATTTCTGAAGCTCACTATTTCTGAAACTACACAGCACTGTAAAACTTTTTTTTTATATCAAATCTTTGAACTTTGAACCTCGAACTTTGAAAACCATGTCAAGTGCATTTTCTAAAGATAATAATAATTCATGTCAAACACTTGATGTGGGAAATACTGAGTTAAAAGAAGACTAGATGGTATATTGGAATATTTAATTTGTGAAATAATAAGTTTATCAGGTGAATAATCAAGACAATTTAGGTCAATTAGTCGTGATGCCAACATGGGCCCTCCACCCAAACCATAACAACAATAATAAAATTAGGACATTTGGACATAAAATACTCCAGTACAAGTAAATGCCCAGCATCCATACCTTAAAAAGAAAGTGTAGTGCAGGAAATCTGTAGAAAAAGGTGTTCTCTAAAAACTGTCTTTTAAGAGCACACCTATAAGCTGAATAATTAAAAAATAATGAGTTTTTCCTCTGAATTAATTTGCTTCCGTCTAGTGGAGTCCATTGAGCTGCTGCTGCAGATTGTTGTTGAAGAATCTATGCCAGACATTACTGGTTTAGAGGAAGACACTGCTAAATGGGTAAGTGGTAACTTGGACACACCAGCACAGCCCAGAATGACAAGAGTACTTTCATTATTCATTGCAATCTTTGACTTTGACTGTGAAGAGAGTGAGGGTTTATCTCATGTTCATCAGTTGACAGGACTAGGTTTCTCTGTGCTGTATGCAGACCTACCATCAAAAAAATAATAAAATAAAATAAATTATTTTTATTGTTGTTATTATATATTTTATTATTATTATTAGAAATTGAATGTATGTAATGTTTAGAACTGTGTTTTGTTTAGTTTAGAATGGAGCAGTTCCCAATATGGTGCTGCCGTGCTTTTGTAGTAGCTCTGGACAGACTTCCTCTTCATTTTTTTTTTTTTTTTAATTTACAGGAAGGGTCATCAGCATTAAGGTTGAGTGTGAATTAGAGTTAATACCACCTTAACTAGAAAAACAAGAATTGACTAAACAAACCCTAGAGTGTAAGGGACTTGTATTTTTTCCAACCTATGAGTGTGACTTGGGTTATTCAGTTGGTTTGCAATATTTAACTTCAGCACTAGATGTCACTGTTTCTGAGAAGAAAAAAAAAAAAAAAAAAGAAAACATGCAACACTCAAAGTACACTGTTTTGTTTTTTAAATAAATGTTCCAGTATAAAGAACCTGTAATGGGAATGTATTGTAATGTACAGACAGTATTTTGAAGTAGATCTGAGACAAACAACCCTTTGAGTAAAACCAGTTCAATCAATTAGAAATGAGAATCAGTTCTCAACTAACTTACCTGGTTAAATAACGGTTAAATAAATAAATTCTCGTTAATTCACATAATTTCACATTTTGACCCAAGACTAGAAACTACAGCCAACCAGCATTTGGTCTTAATTTTTTTTTTTTTTTTTTTTTTTTTTTTTTACATTATGTCTGAACAATGTGACTGAATCGGGACTTTAGATGAAAACTGCTCACCCCAGTATAAGTTAGTTTTACAAATAGTTAAAAACTTCCAGAAGAGTAATAACTGACAATGTTGGGTCTTAATACATTGACGATGTGCACACTTTGGCATGCATAAAATCACTGCTAAACATGGTATCATACAGTCGTTTTAGTTCCTGCAGAGTTATGATTCTTGACTTGTTTCAGGTGGAGCCCTACCTTCTGAGGGCCCCGGGTTTCAACAGGCTGCTGGGAGTCTGGAGCAGGTGAGGTGATAGATTGTTGTGATGGTGAAATGTTGGCGTCTTTTGTTATTGTTTGTTGGATACAGAAATGACATGGCACGGCACGCTGTATGTTTAATAGATGTTTCTGTTCTTTAGCGGCCATGCAGTGCAGAGCCTTGTGGAATTTAGAACCAGCGAGGCTCTGAAGTGGCTCAGTGACACAGGATCATCGTCTTCTCTGTTTGAACAAACTGGACTGGCTCAGGCGGTTCGTGAAGGAAGGAGCTTCAGATCATCTCGTATCACCAACGTCACACTGGGAGGTGAGTCTGGACTAAATGAGTAAATACAGTATATCTGCTGTCAGCTCTCTTTACTGTTGACGTTTAACACAGACATTCAGTAACACAATAATTTAGATGCCAGTGTAGCGGTCAGCCACATTTGATATATTTACTTGAGGGAATTCCATTCTAAACCCAGTTAGAGGTACATTCATGTAAACACCCTAATTCACTTAGAGTCATTCAGTTCAATTCAGTTTTGTCAAATGTGATTAAGATGCCATAAAATGTGTCACTCTAGTATATAATTATCTTACTTGTTTTGCTTCCACTTATTGTCACATGCATGTTTTCGAACTGTATAAAGGTTTTTCTTGTACCTAAAAATGTGCTACAGTCAGAGGGAGAAGCGGCTTTTTTCTGTGATGTTTTGATGTGGAAAAGAGGCATGACCGATTCTGTTAGGACTTAATTTTTACATTTTCCTTTTTCTACTTAAGTTTTATTACATTTTCGCAAAAATATATAAACAAAATATACAAGTTGTGTGGAATTTATGCCGTACATTTTGGTGCAGTAACAGGGTTATTCAAAAAGAATGAACCAATTTCATGACGCATTTCTTCAGTTCTCAAACATTGTCATGGAATGAGTCAGTGACCATTTGAAAGAGGAGTTTTCTAAGTTTTGAATTGCTAGCCTCAAAGACCTTAAACATCAAATAACAACAGCAATCAACTCAGTAGATTGTGATCTGCTGATATGGGTCTGGGAGGAATTATTGCATTGATGTCTGTGCTGCAGGTGGTGGACACATTGAACACTTGTAAGACAGGAAATAAAAGTTGTGAGTAGAATACATGTGACTTGGTTGGAGTTTTCTACTGCTTTTCCTCATTAAAATAATGCATAATGAAATCGGTTCATTCTTTCTGAATAACCCTGTATATACATCCAGTTATACAGTCTCTTTATCAGTTGTCATAAATATTACATTTTTTCAAGTTTTTGTTGAAAGTCCTTTTTGGTTCGCAACACAAGTCTGCTTGTCCATAACAAAATATCTGGGACAGTTTCCATCCCGATCAAGCTTTAGAGTGTTCACACTGAGCCATTTCCTAGTAACATCATTTTTACTGCTGAGAGTAAAGTCAAACAAGTGGTTCCAGGCACAACAAACCCCGCCCCTCTCAAGTATTGTAGCTTATTTTGGCATCGATCCAGCTGATGTCATCATATCTATGGATGTGGTGATGTCAGCATATCAATTGCCTCTATATATGTGTCAAGTTTGAAGTAAATTGAAACAAAATTGATGTTTTTATAGACATTTGAAATTTTGCCCATTATAAGTAAATGAGGGAAAAAAGATTTTAAAAAATCATAAAAAATTAGAATTTTGACCTAGTTTTCCCAAAATGTAACCACATCTATTCTGTGTCACTAGCATTTTATAAACCCAATTTGGTATGAATTCAACCAAGAGTTTTGCTGTTACAGACATGTCAAATTTCACCCATTATAAGTAAATGGGGGAAAAAGATTTTATAAATTCATAAAAAATTAAAACTTTGACTTACTGTACTATTACTAAACGATACCCCTTGCCTCCCCTTCAGGGGGCAGGGTAATAAATATCTTCCTTTGTCATAATGTCCACAATGTTCTCTGATACATCCCCAAGCAGGTATTTGGAATTTCATAAACCAAAATGATTTTAATAGTTGCATTAACATTTTGCCAATCTGGTCTCATTTTTGTACAGTTCAAGATAACATGTGAATGATCAGCCTCCAGTAGTGTTGTTGCATATTGAGTTGAGTAAAGACTTCTTATTTTAGGCATTCATTAAGAAGCAGGTTAAATCCTTCCAATAGATTTCCCTCCATATTGCTGTTTGTAGATGTAGATTGTGGCTCACACACTGAATACTGTTCTTCTGTAATTTGGATGTTCAGCTGTTTCCCATTTTGATTTTTTTTACATATAATATTGATTCACCTCTACTTTCTCCCAGAACCTGGTTTAAGCCTCATCTTTTGTGAAATAGCCTCTTAATTGCAAGTATCTAAAAAAAAAAAAAAAAAACCTTTATTTTCTAGGCTGTACTTTGCCTTGAAATCCTTGATTGCTCACAATTTGACCTTTTTCTGAAACTCTACAGAGCACCATAAAGCAAAATGGCACTCAGAGCTGTTCTTATTGGGTCATCATTTGTTAACATCATCGGCAGAGAGACAAGGCAAAAAAAAAAAAAAAAAAAAAAACAGTCTGGGAGGTTTTCAGTAGACCGTGTTTTGATGCAGAGCAGTGTCAGGCATGTGTTTTTGTATGCTGGTATTTGATTTGTTTGTATAATGTGTCTGTCAGTTGGTGACTAACTTGGTCCTAACACATCATGTCACTGTTTGAAGAGGTTGCTTAAGTTATCCTTCCATTGTTGGAATTCCGACACTTTGTCTCTGACTCACCTGCTCCTTCTTAATGTAGATCAAGGGAACAAAGTGCATTTACTCAGCAGTAAATGTAGACGTTGCGATTAATAATGCATTTTTGTAAGTTTGACACAGGGGTACACATCAAATTTCAGTTTTTGGTGTTTGTTTGGGGGTTAGACTGACCAGGGCAGATCCTTCATGGTGTTGGGGACGCTTGGTTACAATTTATTTTATAATTCAATATGAAATTTGCACATTTTGTCTGTAAAATTAGTCATTTAATTCAGTTCAATAGATGAAGCATGGATATGTATAACATTATTTTGTCATATCATCTTTAACATACTACAAGTCAAATATAAGCCATATTTTACACACTGACATGCAAGAAAAGACAATGGATGAATGATCTTGTCAGTGTTTTATAGTCTTTATTGTTTTTAACCATGACTAAAATAATGAATTTTTCAAAAATGAATGGTTCATATTTGTTGTTTTCAGAATAGGTGTAAGTACTGTATTTTAGGTTTTAACAAATAGTAGTGTATAAAAGTCTTATGCTTTAAGCTTTGTTGTTTTTGGACTGGATATATTTATTTCTCATTCTCTTTTCTTCAGATAAAACAAGAAAATTTAGAAAATATGTGCACAGCCGTAAAAGACGCACAAGAAACTGAATGGGTTCTTAAGCTTAAAGTCACTATTTAGTATGACCCCATGACTAGAAGCAGCACAAACAGTTAGAAACATCTGACATGTGCTGAATGAAAGTAATGCAATAATACTAACATTGTCAGGGAAAAAGGTTAAAGACATGTAAAGTGCAAAGGGCGGTCACACTAAATACAACCACTTTGGTTTATAAAAACTGTTTTTACCCTGAAACTTTTGTTTTTCCTCCTGTACGTACTTCACGTATTCAGATTGGATCTTTTTAAAAGTAAGTTTAAAACCTATCATTTTAATTTAGCTTTTAGTTGAACTTTTACTTTTGAACATTGTGTTACTCAGTTGCTTTTATTTTATTTTTATTTGCAAATACGGGACAGTGGGGGGTTTGGTGTAAAGCACTTTGTGCTACATGTAATATGTATGAAAAGTGCAATACAAATAAAGTTTGATTAATTGATTGATTCAGATTGGATCTAAACACAGAGACTGACAAATGCATATGTGTGGACGTTAGAACTTTACTAAACCAATAAACACAATGTTGGACAAGGACTTTTGCACAAGACTGTATAGTTTCTGTAACATGGATATAGTTTGTGTTGAGTTTTACTTCATTAAGGTTTAGGTTCTCATTTTTTTCTTTGTCCATTAGGTGTCAATTTTGTTTTTTGTCTTTGCACTCAAAGCTATGTACATATACACATATATGTATTAACAAAAAAAAATCTGACTTTGATATCCATATATAATCAAAAAGCACATAACATACCAACATTTCATTCTTTTATTTATTTTATCGTTTTATTGTCACTTATTTGTATCTCCTTTAGTTATTTGCTTGTTTATGCCTATTTGGGTGAGATAATTTCATAAACCTCGGGGGGGGGGAAAGCTGACCTCCACAATTGATTATATTTTGATCATTGTTTTTCTTTCTATCCTTTTTTTTATTGTGCAAAAATAAAACAAAAAAATTTATTTATTTCTTTTAATTCTTCTTACTCCAAAATGTGTTACAGTTTAATGTGAGGCTATTCCATATGTATTGTTCTTCGTGGCATATATTAACAAATTCCCAATTCAAGTAAGCATTTTTTTCATTGATAGAAGGTTGTGTTGCACACGTCTTGCAGGTGTCCAGGGGGATGTGTGCGACTGGCTGCTGCAGTGTCCATCAGGCTTTAAATGTGTGTCTCATCCTCATCCTCACGTTGCAAACTACAGCTGCTCCTCCGTCTGCCACTCCGACCACTGCCACCACCACGGCATCTGCACCCACCACCCAGGACAACCCCCAGTTTGCCGGTAAAGATGCACCTGACATGCGTTTTGTGGGTCTCTGCCAATCCAAAACAGTTTTCCACAATGAAATGTATTATTTCTTGTGCAATAGCTGCCTTGTTGGAGAAGACTTCTGGTACATGGGCCAGAGGTGTGACGTGAGGATGACCAGAGCCCGGCTTGTGGGCGCGTGTCTCGCAATATTACTCATCATGGTGACGGTTATTGGTGTTTTGGCATTTGTGGCAGTGAGGCGCTACCGAGCTCTTCTGATTCAAGCCAAAGTCGATCAAACTCGGAGCAGGTAAACTCTGCACACGAAGATCATTCATCCTCAAACACCTTAAGAGCAGGAACTATTAAGGTTTCAGAGTTCGACATTTTTTGGTGTCAAAAAGAGCATCATTTTTTCTTTAGTATTGCGATTTGAATTGTGATTTACGGGTGTTTTCGGACAGGTTGAGGAGTTAAAGACATAACTGACAGACTTGGGTGTTACTCTGCTGCTCCAGTTCATGGCTCAACATGGAAGCTCAAAAACTCCGCTCTCTTTTTTGCAACAACATGAAAGGTCATCCATATTTTTATTTAGGCTTTTGACTTGAGCAGAGAGTTGAAGAAGGAAGGTGTGTTAAGTTTTTTTTCTCCCTGATTATGGCTCCTGAAGTTTTAACAGGACGGTCTGATGCAACGGTGTCAGATCGTTTTAGTTCAGAGGCCACATACAGCCCAAGTCGATCTCAAGTGGGTCAGATGAGTAAAATAATAGAATAATAACCTAGAAATAATAATTCAAAATGTTCTTTTTGTTTAGTGTGAAAAAAGTAAAATTGCATTATGAAAATGTAAATAACCTGAACAACCATGAACAACCCGAAATTTATTAAGGAAAATAAATGTAATTTCGACAATATTATCTCAGCTTATTATTAACACAACTTATAAGTCACAGTGGATCTACGCACAAAACATTTAATAAGAGGCATTATAATGTTAAAATTGCACTTATTTTCAGATTCACAATTGTTCAAATTATTCAAATTTTATTGTGAAAAGTTAGTTTCTAAGCGTAAGTATTTTCATAATGTCATTTTACTTTTTTCCACATTAAATCAAAACGAAAATTCGGAGTTGCTGTTACTTATAGATTATTATGGTCTTTTTACTTGTGATCACATTTCCCTGTGTGTAACCCCTGAGCTAAAACAAGTTCAATATCCTTCATGTTTAATGTCTTCAGTATAATTTTCGCACTTCACAAGTATGTTTGACACCCCTGGTCTAATGAATGATAGAGGGTAGTGGACCTTAAAATAACACCGTGAGATCACATCACATACACATACAGTACTTATTTCATAAAAAGGCATTTGACTGAACCTATAAAGACCCAGTGCAACTTTTATGGCAACTCCTAGATGTTTTTTTTCTTTCTTTTTAACCTTTTTTTCAGTGATTTGCCACCATTTATTATATTATCCTATGTATTTTGCATTATTCAGTGTAAATAATATATTTTCCCCTATATTTGATTAACTAATCATGTAGATGTTCCTGAAAAGTCAGAGTAGATTCAAGGGTTATTATATAAAACAGAAAAAACTAAAGAAAAAGTGACTTTTTCATCAAAATATATCATTAACTGAACATAAACCCAGTGTCTGCATCCACTGTCATTGATACAACTCCATGAGTTTTACTGGTGAATCAGTGTTGTGGAAGACAACGGTGTTTCCACGTTCAATACGGAGCCTCTGAACGTCCAAATGGGTCATATCTGATGACCATGAAAAGACGACAAACTGTATTTTTCACCAATTATTTACATGTATTGATAGGATTATTGGATCAAATATTAAATATTAGAGACAAGTAGATGCTTTTGGTCACTGGTGGCTTTGTGGGTCTTTATGGGTTACCATAACACAAAGCCATATTACTGTCTTCAGATGACAGTAACACAATCGTCACTAGGGCCTTTTTTCAGGAAGTAGATTGTAACTTTAGTTCAACCTCAGTTTGAACTCTGACTTGATGAATGATGTATGTTAACACTGAGTTAAGTGCATGCCTGGCAAATGGAAAAAGTTAAAATAAATAATGATGGGATGGTAGTTCATGGCAACAAATAATTGAAAGAGACAGCTGTCATGTTAACTCAGTGGAGGTAAAAATATGACGACTGTCCACGTGTCCCCAAGTTCAGTAAGCAGCTCTAGAGCAAAGGCCTGTAGAAATAATCAATATATTAACATTAATAATTTAGTTAAAGCTGGTTATATCCTTAACTGATTATGAATAGGTTGGAGCTGTGTTCATTTAGCTCTAACCTGAGTGGAACAAAATTCACCAAAAGGCAACGAGAGGCTGTAGAACAACAAAACTGCAAACAACAGACATGATTTTGGACTCTATTGTGGACTCTGTTTTACACAATCAGTTTACACATACTAATTTAAGCTGTGTAGGTGGTTACTTTGAAAGATTAATTTCATCCTGTAAAACTGAATTTTCCCTCAACTGTGATTCTGCCCATCATGACACATGATTATTCAACGACCATACGACAGATAATCACAGTAGGTTCAGAAACAGTACATAATCATGACAATGTGAAAGTACAAAAATGGCAAAACCAGGGTGAAAACTCAGAGATTTCATTACAAGCTCAGAATGAATCTTTGCAGTTTAATGAATGTGTTAATGCACTTACCGCATCATAACAGTAACATAAAACTAATGCAAAACAGTGTGATGTCCCTGAATGTGTTTGTAGCTATACTGACTACGATATGGGTGCTTCTATGAAACTGGGTTCATTTTGGTACCTGGCATTTTTACAGCTTTTAGACCCAATAATAAAAAAGAAATTTAGACATATTTTCCCCCAGGATGTACTTAATGATGACCTCAGATAAATGCAAAGAAATATATACTCTTGCTCTGAGTCACCCTAAAATTAATGAATTTTTAATAAAATATTAGGGTCAAAAATTGGACCAAAATTGGGACAGTAAAAGCTACTTAGGTGTCAGTGCATTTGATCTAGAAAACATGGCTGTAAATGGTCTTATATATGGCTATAAATAAAGACACTGTTAAATTTGAGGATCTTAGTGTTTTTTCCAATCCAGACATGTGGGTTTTTCATGAATCAGCAGTCTCATTCCAGGTTTTTCGTGTAACCCATCGTGTCCACTTGCGTCACATGCGGAACCTGCCCATTTAAACACATATAAATCGTGACTGATTTTACAGCAGTGGTAATTTTTGTCAAACAGTCTACCTTGGATAATTAGTTCATTTCCCAAAATGTGCCTGTGAGAGAATAAGAAGATATTCAAAAAATAGTAGCGCGTAATTTCGTGTCCTTTTTACCATGTTACATGAGAATTTTTGTATAAAAAAAAATAATAGAATAATATAAAAAATGTTTTATCTGAAAAATAGTTTCTCTTTTATCTCAGCTGTATATTATTTCTCAGTTATATATTATTTTTAAAGTAGACCCAAAGTGCTTCCAAACTTGCTTCATAACATTAGTCTACCTCTGGTTTGAATTTTTAGCCCCCATGTCCTGTTTTTAGGACCAGTTTCAGAGAAGCACCCATATATATTGTATGAATGAGGAAATGAAGCAGCGTATCAAACACAAAAAACACTACAAGGTCTAAAATTCCAGACCAAGCACTTCATACTCAGTATCTACACTAACAGTTGAGATACTGGTGAAATAAAAAGTATGATGTATCTTTGCAGCACATGGCTGAGGGTGTGAATTTATGTCAGGCTTTCTTCCCAGTCATGTAACCTTGGAAACCAGCCAATATCCTTTCTACAAGCATCTGTGTAATACTACCAAGGATGTATTATTTTTGTTATTATACAACCCTGAATACTGCTGACTATCAGCTGCCGGGCTCTGTTCCCCCTCCACCATTGTCTGGTTGTTGTTGTCGTCTCAAGTGCATTATATTGTGGGATGTTTTCGCAAGTGAAGTATCCAGTTCTTGCATCCTGCCATGAAAATAGTGTGAAATTCATAAACTGTTGGTTTCATGCTTCAGTTTTGGACATAGACAAAACTTACATACTCTCAGTCTACTTAGTACCTTGTTAATGTGGAATTGGAAAGTTGTCATGGTAACAGAGCTGTGCTGAATTCCTTTTGTGACACTGAAAACTATGAATTTCACCTCTAGGTTATGATTAAAACCACTAGAAACAGGACCCAGGGTGAGATCTTGCCTGTTGTGCAGCAATGGGTGTAAAAGGAAAAAAAAGTAATATTTATTGTTACTGTACTTGAGTTTATTTTTTTTTCTTGAAATTTACGTTCTACTACTTACAATTTCCAAACAAGCTCATTGTTTGAGTTGTAATGCTTATTGAGTTTTATATATTTTGCATAACTATGAATTCTCACAACATTAAGAGTGATTACAGCCTACATGGAGGAAAAAGAATCTGTTTACATCACAAATGAGAAGACATAAACAGTGTAAAAGAAGCAGATTGTGAAAGGACAATAGATGATTGAGAGAAAGCTTTTCTGACCATGAAAGCTAATTTGCATATTGGGGCAAAGTGAAAATATACTAATATGATATAAAACTGAGTTGATCTTTGCACAGAAAAAGCTGGTAATGTCTTTCAGATGTCTTCTTTTTACTTTTATACATTTCAGGTCAATTTCAGAGCCTGTACGCTGATAATAGTATAATAATTTTAGTTATATAAGGGTTTAAAAAAAGAGCAGTTTATAAATTGACAGACAAAGCAAAAACTTTAGAGATAATTCAATAATCTGAAGCACAGGCTTTGGATTATTCAATTAAAAGGTTTGAAATGAAGAAACACTGACACAAGAAGAGAAATGATACAAACCAAGCTGTAGCAGTACTTTTAGATATCAAGTAGAAAAAATAAGAGGAGAATAAAGAGAAAATGAAAATATTTAGATTTTTACTGCAGTAATGAAGCTGAATCTCTTTTTATAGATTCAAAATTCAAGAAGTTTATTGTCATATTCACAGCAGAAAAACAGTGGTAATACACTTAGTAATGAAATTCTTACTTTGCACGTTCCCTTCATACAACTGAAATAACTAAACTAGACTAAAATAGAGGAATAAGACTATCAAAAAACTAGAGGCTTGGAAACATGACTTATTTGGATATTTTAGAAGCAACTGCTTGTTTTAAAGCCCAGACCCAATCTGTTAACACAAAACACAGATTGTTACAGTACAAATGGCTTATGCAAACTTACAGTATTTCACACCAAGCAGGCTTAGTCCGACGTTCCCAGATATTTCAGATTTCTGTTTGAAATGTAGAGGAAAAAGGTACTGTATGTCATTGTCTATGGGAGTGTACAAAGCTACAGCCATTCTGGAAATCTGTGATAGATTGTATAAGTGTTGTAGTTAGGAAAGCAGTCCCATCATGTGCTAAACTTTGTGTGCAGGGCATGTATCCTGTAGATTTTGCTGTATCCTTGAAGCAGTCGTTACTCATTAATTTTGGACTTTTATAAGCCAGACGGATAATTGGACTTTAATGGAAAAGTATGGACATACCTTCTGTTGGTTTGTGGATGAAAGAACTGGCTGCTAGTCTTGCCTTGGAAAAGCTAAAATATATTGTTAAAAAGAAGGACAAGAAATGTGCCTGTTTAAGTGATCCATATATGGCTTTCTTGAGAAACCACAGTTCTGTATGATTTGATTTCCTAGTCTGTGCTACAATTGTACACTACTATAGTCAGATTTTATAATTTTATAATTGTATAGTCAGTTTATTTTATCTCATTTATTTAGTTTATTTATTTTTATTATTTAATATTTATCTATTTAAAAAACCCTCAATTTTATGGTAATTATTTTTTGGTATGTATTTTCTGTATGTGTGGATTTGTATTTTTCTGCCAGGATTGGGGCAATGGTATTTCTTTGTTCATTTGGTAAAGAAAAATAAAGGCGGGAAAAAAAATAGAGGAATAAACTTAAATCTAAGCATAGAAAATAACTAAAAAAAAAATGTGTACTGTGTAGAAAAGGGTAGAGTAGAGTGCAGTCAACAATATAAAATTCTATTATTTGTGCAAAAAAAAATGTTTGAATCACAGCGGTAAGACATTAAGAATGTGCAAAATATACTTTCACATATGATTTTTTTTTTCTTTTTTTAACACATATGTCTGTATTTCTACTGGAGTAAACTATGTGTTTGTCTTCACCACCTGTTGTTTTTGCTAACGGAAGTGAAAGACAGACAGTGTAAAAAAAATACAGCAGTGTACCATAATTGTAAGTTCATTAATGTCCACTAGGTGTCGTAGTTAGCCAGAACCCCAAACTAAAACACTGAAGGGATGAAAGCTGCCTCACAGCCTCTAAATCAGCCAACACAAGGAAGATCTTATCTTCCTCTGCTAAGGGGCTGTAATTTATCCTCCTGCTTTGATGAAAGTCTAATACTTGACATGGACGCAGAGAGAGGTCAGAAGGGAAAATATGTTTGAAGTTGAGCCTTAGATCCACAGTGTCTCTTAAACAACGGGGAGTGGGCTTCTGTCCACAGAGAGTCGACTCCTGAGTGTTTCTTTCTTCAGCTGGTTTGATCATAGGAGATACAGTAAAGAAATAAATGTGATCGATCATCATATAGTTTCAACAAGCTGTGAATGGATTATCGCCTCCTTTCTTAAGCCTGTTTATTGAAGCTTATTAAGGTTTTAGATAAATCCAATTTTGGAATCTTATTTTGTTTAGTTTTTATGTATTGAGATGAATTATCAATTATTATCTATTATGTATCACTGTTTAAAAATGAACCAGGCAATAGCACAATGGTAACATGATGAAAACTACATGAAAAGGAATGCAATATAGAAGACAAAATGAGATGAGAATGGCATACAAGGCAGAACAAGACATATCGAACAGACACACAGTGGTGTCCTGGTTATCACGGCATTCAATTTAAGTGAACAAAATGAGTGCAATCTGAAAACGGAGCATGACAAAAAGATGCAACAGAATAAAACAGTAAAGGGAGACTGGAGAGAGTTTTTCATGGTTAAAGTTCTGTTGCTGACATTGAAAACTCAGTTGTGATGTGATGTTCATTTAATTTTGCACAGAAGTAGACAGTAGACATGTCCTTTAAAGGGCTTTTACACATTTCAGAGCCTGTACTTTTTTACTTTTACTGCAGGAAAGAAGTTGAATCACCACTTTTCCACGTCTCACACAAGTATCAGTTCTTTCACCTGTGTCAATAATTCTAACTAGTATAAAACTTTAAAAGGCCCTAGAGGACCAGTTCCGTCTAATTGTGTTTTGAAAAAAAACACATTAACTTGAATAGTGTTTTTCTGTGCAGCTATCGCAGGTTCAACCATTTCGATGAGCTGTCTGGTCGCTTCTGGTTGCGTTCTTGGGCAGGGTCTGCAGACTCACTCGATAATCCCGCCTTCACACGCTCCGACGAGTTACTGCACCTGCGGGCACTCGACCGTCCCTGCTGTTACCATGACGACACCCTGTCACTGCCGTCTACTTGCCCCAGCCACGGCACACGCATTAATACCATCTACCCCCACAGGTACTGATGCACACAAACTGGTAATAGGCTGAACATTTGTGGTCTTGTGTTTGTTATCTGATCTTTCACATTGTGTAGATGGTTTTTTTCCCCTCTGAGTCAGTTCTGCCAAAAAAATATTCTACATAAGCTGCCCCAGTTTTCTGTCAGAGGTTGTTAGTTTTCATAAATTTAAAGTGATACTAAAGACTAAAACACAAGTATATGACTTAGTCATGATGAAACATATCAATACTGGTAATAATGCACCTGAAAACTGAACATGATGAAGCAGAGACAGTCATTTTAGTTTAATGTGTCATGAATTTTATATTTAAAAAATCAGTCTGAAAGGGTCATATTCTGCTAAACCCACTTTTATTAGTCTTTAGTTGATTTCTTTGTGTATTTGGACCCTAATCGTTCATAAAGTTTGAATTTGAACCCTCCAGGTGCTGCAAAGCTATCTTTATGTTATTTCATGTTTTTTGGTTTTTTTGGCAAAAATTAAGTGGATTTCTACAACCTGTTTTAATTCCTGCTTAATTTGTTTTGTCTAACTAGTTACGTCACGACTTTTGCGCAAATAAGGTCAAGACTTCTGACGAACATTTCTCCGAGTACGACATAACTGTGTCAGCAGCAGCAGTTGTAGTAAAAACTGAAAATATGTCCATACTTCGAGTTGATTACCTAAAATGTTCAGTTGTTGGTTGTATTAACGAACACAAGTGGCTGAACGGGACAGAAAGCACAGTCAACAACCTGAAGGGGGTGGGGTGTGAAGTGGCTCATTTGCATTTAAAGGGCCAGCACGCAAAACGACTTGTCTGGTGTCATTACTCAGAAATAGGGTAGAAGATGGACCTGTGGAGTTGAATTAATGAAGAATTCAGCCCCAAGTATAGTATTTACAGTTTATGTAGACCACAGGGAAATGTTTTAAAATGCATAATTCCATTTAAAAAAAAAAAGTTAAATTTTACTCCTTTAACATCTCTAATTAGAGGTGTTCAGCCCATCTGTCCTTAAATCTGACTCTACTAAATCTTGTTCATTTTCCAGTGAATCGAACTGAAGCCATTTTGTTATTCTATTCTGAACCATCAGACCCTCAGGAGGGTAATGATGTTGCTTTGTCAAACTGGTGTCCTGATCAATCCCTAATGACATATTACAACACCACCATGATACAACCACACAGGCTGCAGAATTGCACTTATTGTCAGAGAACAGTCCCCCGATGAGAAAGGATTGTGCGATTGACAGAAAAAGTAGAAAAAATATTACAAATGGAGCCTTCACAGGGATAATTATTTGTATTTTTTTATGTAACGTTTGCTTAGAGCCTCATATGCCTCATTCATAGATGTCTTGTGATTGTTTGTGATGTTCCACTGTGGACTGCTCCTTTCTTTCACATCCACACCTGTACATTCAGACACTATCCACCACCGTCTCAGGTTCTTTTCAACTTTGTACCAGTTTCCACAATCATGTAGTGGGTGGAGTTAGACTCAGGGAGTAAAGTTACACTCAATGTCTGTTTTTAACCCATAAGGACCCACTGCAACTTTTATGGCAGCTCCTAAATGGATTTTTCTCTCTTTTTAACCTTTCTTAAGTGATTAATCACCATTTATTATGATATTATCCTATGTATTTTGCATTATTCAATGTAAATAATGTATTTTTTCCTACATTTAATTAACTGATCATGTAGATGTTCATAAAACTCAGAGTAGATTCAAAGGTTATTATATGAAAACCAAGAAAACTGAAGAAAAAGTGATTTTTTTCAGCAAACTTTTATCATTAATTGAACATAAAAACAAGCCTCTAAAACCACTGTCATTTGTCAAACTTCATAGGTTTTACTGGTAAATCAATGTTACAGAAGACGATGGTGTTACCATGTTCAATATGGGGCCTCTGAGCGTCCGAATGGATCATATCTGATGATCATGAAAAGATGACAAACTGCATTTTACACCAATTATTTTCTTGTATTGATAGGATTAATGGGTCAACAGGTATTAAACATTAGACATGAGTTGATACCTTTGATCACCGGCAGCTTTGTGGGTCTTTATGGGTTAAAAGGTCGAGAAAATTATACTCTTGTTTAATGCGATTGCTGCTAAAATTGTACTTGAATCATTTCTGAACTCAGTCCTTGATTGATTATTGCAACCAAATATGGTATTTATTCATTTGTGCTGTCTGAAAGTTGTTCATTCTGTCTTTATTTATTGTTGTAATGATGCCGTTGCTGCCAGCTAACTCTTGGAAAAGAATTTTTAACCTCAGCGAGGATGTGATCTGGTTAAAAATAGGGACTAATTAGTTATTTACCCTTTAGTTTAAGTAGTATTTGGCTGTAATAATCTGCCATTAGGTGCCTATTTCAGTCTTCTTTCCCTTCTCTTCTAATGTCTGTTAAATCCCCTTCAGTATGTAGAAGAATAATAACTTCTGAACTGCAGCTACTAAGTTTGACAAAGACACACATCTTTTAATGTGCTGTTTTCTTTTGCACAGATTAGATCATTTTAATATCATGGCTCACTTCCCCATATGCAAACGTTCCACCAGAACAACTTCTTCTCTTCTGATGTAGTTTTATAAAGAGTGTTGCTGCATCCTATGCCTAGTGCAAGTGTAATTAATTTAAAGAAATAAAAGCTAGATAAACAACCTGGAGTATTTCAAGAACAAATGGCTTCCATGTCTTGTGACTCACTACATTAAAACAAACAAGACACAGAAAGTTTTAATGGATTTTCGTGATTCTTAAATTTAACATAAATATTTTTATGTAAAATTTCTTTTTTATTTTTCCCATTTCAGAATGATATTGGATGGAGCACCGGTACAGCATTAATAAAGTGTGAATGTAGGCTCTGTGAGACTAGTACAGCTACATGAGGTGCTGATCCATAGTTGGTGTATTACCTAAAGCAAATGGCACTTGGTGAAACAGGAAAAGGCCCCCGGTGTAGATCCCAGCTCTGCCAGACTGACTCCGGGTCCTGCTGTTACAGAATATGTCACACATTATGTTTGACTTGACTCATCAGACCAGTCAGTTGTAAATGTAAAACACTAAACTTGAATCATTACCACAAAAACAAAGACCATGCCTGTGTTGTTTGCTGTATCCCTGCAGCTCTCAGTATGGCTGGAGGGGAAGCGAGATGAGCATGGGGGACGGCGTGCTGGACTCAGGTAAGGCCAGTGACCTCTCTGTCTGTAGCTGGCCTGTGGAACCAATTCAGTGGACTCCGTTCCCACTTCTGCAACAACTGTCCTTACACCGGACACCCACGGTGAGTGTTTGACTGTGTGTGCGATAGAGGTCCGGTTACATGATGTGATTATGTGTTCTTCTTTTCTGAAACCAGGTGAGGGTGACGAGGCCGCGGTCCTATTGTGAAGGCATGGAGCTGGTAGACCTGGGGAAAAGCTGGACCGCCTGAATCAAACCTGTTGTTACACTGATATTTACAGCTTACTTTTGATTTCAAATGCCCAGATATTCTTGTTTTGTTAATAAAACATCGTAAAACCTCAGATGCAGGTGTATGTAATATTTTTTGTCGCAATAGTGTATAGAGGATATAGCTTGTAGGTGATATATCATATTTTCTGGTCATATATAATATCTCATAAAATCAGTCTTGACCTCAATCGTAAGGAGGATGAGAATTCTCTTGTGTTTGAATAAGATAATAAATGTCCTCCCTCAGAAGTCACAGCTTAACAAAGATATTGAATTTATGTGCCACTTCCCAAGCACAAAGATAAAACTGAGTTTAAATCCATGTCTGAGATGCATAAAATATGTAGTGACAGACTGTGAAGAAATTTAACAAACTGCGTTCCATATATTTTAGTGAAGTGGAAGATGTCACTATATATTGGTATGTATGACTCTGATACAGGAGTAAAGTATAATGGACACGGAAGTATTTGAAGGTGACATTTGGCCTTTTCAATATGAAGCTGACTTTCAGTGTGATTTTGCCCTTTTACACATTTGCATAGACATTTTGTGATGATCAAGGTTACATTACTGTAAACAGTCAGTTTATGGCTAAAGATCTGTTCTGTGAAGTCTGTGAATGACCTTTGACCTCTAAAATCTGATCTGACCATCCTTGAACCAGAGTGAATGTTTGTGCCAAATTTAAGAAAAACCTCTCAGATATACCACTCACAAAAAATGAAGTTGGATTGTAACCTTTAGATAAAAAATGTGATTATCTCATGTTATCCTGTTAAACATTTGTGTGGTTGACTTTCAAGGACATGAGTTGTTCCCTGACAGAGAATCACAACATGCAGAGCCATTAAAGCATCTGAAAGGATTTGGAATCCTATTAGGATATAATGTGGGGGTGATATAGCAATCAGCAAGTCCATCTATCTGTCACAACAGAAAAACCAAGATTTTTCAACCAAACTTGCTGCGATTTATCAGTTGTGTGTTGATGTTGTGTCTTTCTTTCATCTGTCTTGTATCTGTCAGTGAATGATTTAAGGTCCTATTTTATGCAACAACTCAACTCTACTGATGTCTGTGACTAATATCAGTAACAAATACCACTTTTTGATTCTTAGGTTGTTTTTATTAGTTTTCCACCTAAAAGGCCTAAATATATATATATATCAGATATCAGATTAAGAATGCACTTCTTTCCTGTTTTCCCCTCTTTACCTCACCATCAGCGAGCTCTTTCTGGCAGTGATTTGAAGCCTTGAAGTGCTCTTCAAACCCACTCTTCCTTAACAAAATGGCAATTTTGCTATGCGGAATGTGTGCCTTGAATGGTTAGTCTATGTTATGTCTTTTGTATGTTATGTCCAGAATTTCACATTTGAGCCTAACAAAATTTGCATGACTGAAGGTTTGGACAAAACAACTGGTATTTGGTCCAACCAAAAGAGGTGGTCATGGTCCAGATCAAACTGAACCATTGTTTAATTCAAGTACAGCGTGGAAACATTTTTTTGGAAATTCTAAACATTTGGGCCAGATACAGGAGCTGGATTAGTTGTGGCGTCACATTTGCGTTAACATGTGAGTTTGTATCCGAATAATAAATTGTCTGATCTATCCAGGAGCCTATTTAGTGAAATTAAGGTTTTGTTCCAAAGTAGCGGCATTGACAAGAACAATATAACACCTTTATTTCATTCTGTTGAATAATAAGGCAATGTAATGTGACATTTATACAACTAAGTAGAGAAGGCAGACTCACCCATTTGATGGGTCTGCATCAGCAACAGCTTAGACAGGATCAAGATAAGGTTGAAACAGGAAGTGGCAGGTTGAGCCAGTTTCACCCATGAAATATACACGTAAATATAAATGGAACTAAACACTGCAACTTCATATTCACTTTGGACTCTGGTATGAGGAGTTCTGTCACAGTTGAATATCTATTATGACATTATTAAATAGTTGCTGAATTCCCTAACATATGACACACTAGAAAACCACTCAGACCTGAAAACTACCTTTGTTACTTGTACCCACTTCCTGTATATTGCATTCAAAGTACTTCACATTCAAAGTACTTCACATTCTGCACCTCTTCCCCTTTCTTTGTCATTTGAGTACAAAGCAGCCACACCTCTTCTCCGCTGGCCATGAAACTCAACTTGAACGTGATGTGCCTGTTTCACTAGGCAGAAGATCTTATATCACACTCCTGTATTTCTCCCTATAAGCTTTACAAATTAATTAGAAGGTGATGGATTCTGAAAGAGAGGAACTGTGTCAAATAGAGGAGGGAATACTTATTTAAGAAAGAGGGAGAGATGGGGAAGGGGATGAGTGAAAAGTGGACAGAAGCTACCTGCTAGCTTTTTCCATATACGGTCTTAGTCAGAGCTGTGAGCCAGGCTTGCGAGTTTCTCTGACTGTGTGAGTGAGCAATGCAGGGAGGGCAGTTGTATGTGTGTGTGTGTGTGTGTGTGTGTGTGTGTGCTGTAATGCATGCATGAGTCATACACACTGAGTTTTGAAATGGCTTGAGAAATTGTATGAGTGTCCTGGGGAAATTCTGAGAAATCTCTTTTGGGGAGGAGATGGTTAAGCAGAAGTTACTTTTTCTCACCCCACATCTGTGCCCATCTTTACATCTGTACTGAAAGATGCAGAAAGCAAGGTGAAAAGTACACTAACCAGGAGCAACACACATGCACACACATACTCAGCCTTAAAAAGGGAGATTCATTCATTTCCTCAGACTGGTCACATGACCTTAGCAGTGCATTCTTCCCCCCCATGTGACTTGCTCTGATATCTCCTTATATGGATGTCATCCAAAGGAACTCTTAAAGGGATGGATGTCCTGCCCTGGGTCTATACTTGGTGTGTGTGTATTTAGTGTCCACCCAGAGCAAGAATTACCAGTCGGGAGGAAAAGCCAATTCCATGATCGGCTCATTCACCTCCCTCCCCCTCTATGTTGTCCTTAACTGCTCTATACCTGCTAACATGTGGTCACTTCCTGTGTGAGTTTGCAGAGGTCAGGCTGTGTAAAAACCTACTTCCTGTCTTTTACGGTGAGCTGGCTCCCATATACCCTTATTAGGAACACATAGAGCCACTGAGAACTCCTAGTGTAAGTTTATGAGTCTTTGTCCGGTGCCCTTATTGAGTTAAAGCAGCACCATGACCCACCCACTTAGCCTTTGGTCAAGTTAGAGGATGAGCTTATGAAATCTGTTACCATAAAAAAAAAAAGCATCTCATTGATGCAGTGACATTGGGTGTGCACAGGTGTGTAACAAAATGACTCACATCTCTGCAAAAATAATTTCATAATGTCAGCCTTGCAGTTTAACTGTCATACCAAATATAGGTATATAGTCACCTTTGTTTCCACTGGGGTCACAAAGGTTAATCTGCACCATGCACCTATTTACACAACACCAGGCAACTGACGACAGGTAAAAGATTTACAGTTTGTAGTTGATACCTCAGCTTGACCACATGCATGACTGTCACTTATCCCAGAATGTGTGTGTGTGTGTGTGTGTTAGTGTGAGACACTGGTATGCAGGGCAGACGCCTCAGTCATGGTGTTAACAGTGCTGTCAGTGAGTCTTAAGATCCACCCATGTGTCTTGGCACTGCAATGAGTAATAATGATCCACTAGTAGTACTGACAACTGTCTTATTATAATCCATTCAGTTTCTCCTTTCAAAGCAATTAATGATCTGAAGATGTCAATTTTACACTTACATACCCCATTCCTAAAAGCAGAGACAGGATATAAGCAAATCTGGAGAATGGTTGTGTTACAGATTGAAGGCCTTCTTCTAGATGAATGATCATAAATGACAGGACTGTTTCCAAATGCACACATGATACTACTGTTACTGATGCAACATCCACGATTAGCTAAAAACTACTGAAGCTAAATGTATTTATTTGAAGATAGGATTACACCTCTGCTGTAGCCTTTAAAGACCCGGCTGTTTTGGGGTTGTGGGTGTGACATACTTACATATCCTCACCATTAAACGGTGAAATGCTAAATGTGATAAATGAATAAATATATCGATAAGTGTACATTTCAATGCTGTCGGTTGCTTCTCGTGTCGCTTGTCCCCTCTGTCTTGTCAAAGCTCAACTATCTGCATGCGCCACACCCAGTGGATGCGGCAGAACCAATCAGAGGGCGCCGTGCGGAAAGTTCTCCTTTTATGGAAAGGGGTTGCAGCACGAGCTCTGATAAAACCCTGCAATTGACTGGCCTCCATTGCAGTCAAGTGCAGACACTAAAGCCTACCGGAGTGTAGTCTCAGTCAGTCATCCTTAAAGCGATAACCCTCCCTCACACAGGTAAGACAACTGCTGAATTAAAGGTAAAAGTTTATGTCACGTTTAACATGCATTCATAGATGTCTGTGGTTAATATAAGAGTGAATAAGCTGAGGTGACGCTTTTTTTGTGTGTGCTTCTGAAGTTGACCTGACCGTTATCCGTCCATTGTATTTTTCTCTTAATGATGTTCGTGTGTTGCTGCCGGTTAATGTTTCTGTGCCGGCAAGTTCTGCTTTATAGCTGACGACTGGTTAACGAGGTGTGGAATAAGCCGGCTGTTGTAGCTTGTCATCACTTTAACAAATCAGACTGATGGTAAAGAGCTTGACCTTCTCGTTTACATGTAAGCATCTGCTTTAGCCCCGGTGTCCGGTGTCTGGAGCTCCCACGCAGACACATCTATGCAGATTAGGCGGATTACAGTTAAAATAACTACAAATTGCAGCAATGGCTTTGAAAGGTTATTTTTTATTTTTGTGACCGTATGTCTGTGCAGTCCTCTATCATAGAGGAAGTTGGTGTTTCTTTAAAGTGCATAACCTTGTAACGTGGTCACGACCTGGTGAATGACAGGACGGCAGTGCCGCTGTGACAGGGGCTTTGGAGGTTGTAGGTTCAGTTCTGCTCGTCCCTTTAGAAGGGAGTGGCCGCCAGTCGGTGTCATTTGAGGTTTTAACGACAGGCAGGGCGGCTTCCCGGACCGGGCTGCCGCTGTCTGAGCTGCTCTCACTTTTGCCTTATATGGCCATGGCCAGACGAACGAGAAACTGCCTTTGTTTCTCTGGGTTTGGGCTGGAACCTGCGCCACTGCGACATCCAGTGTCCAGTGTCCGGAATGACAAGGATAGAGCTGAAGATGGCAACACCTATATTACAATTTGTGGGTTTTTAACATCCTGTCTTTCCTTTTTCTTCAGAAAATGGAAGACGAAATTGCCGCCCTCGTTGTTGACAACGGATCTGGAATGTGCAAAGCTGGCTTTGCAGGAGATGATGCTCCCCGTGCTGTGTTCCCCTCCATTGTTGGACGCCCCAGACATCAGGTAATTTTTTTTTTTTGTAATCTTGCTTATTTTAAGTAAGAATAGCTTCACATGTATCATGACTCTTAACTTCATGGCTTCAATACAAAATTATTGAGTCATTTACAAATAAATATAGTTATGCTTCTACATTCCTCAGTACCTGTTTTAAAATCAGCAAAAGTTAGCTCAAATCAGAATGATGAACTGTAGAACCTACAAGGCAAAGATGGGGAATCATGGGAAAATACAAAAACATTTAATTTTAAAGGGTGGCGCTGTAATGTTGCTTTGTTACAGACTTTTCTAGAACCTTGTATTATAATCTCACTTCCTCTTTTCTCCCCAGGGTGTCATGGTTGGTATGGGCCAGAAAGACAGCTACGTTGGAGATGAGGCACAGAGCAAGAGAGGAATCCTGACCCTGAAGTACCCCATCGAGCACGGTATTGTCACTAACTGGGACGATATGGAGAAGATCTGGCATCACACTTTCTACAATGAGCTGCGAGTTGCCCCTGAGGAGCACCCAGTCCTGCTCACAGAAGCCCCCCTGAACCCCAAGGCCAACAGGGAAAAGATGACCCAGGTAAAAAGAAATGACACTCAGAAAAATAATCTGAATTGATTTACAGCAGGGTCTTGAAACAGGAAACTGTTGGCTGTTTCTCCTCTTGCTCAATCTTTCCATTTCCCTCCTGCACTGTCTTCATCTTGCAGGTTTCCTCTGTCTTGAGCTGATCTTTGAACTCTGGATGTTTCAGGTTTCTATCTGTCTGCACTGTCTCAGGAATGATGGTTGCAGCATGGTGACTGATGTTTTCAGTGTCCAGCTAAAATGTCTAACTGCACTGTCTGCATGATGCAACAGTTTGACAGTAGTGTAGGATAGTGACGGACATTGCAGATTATTGCAGTGACTAATTCTGTGTCCAAAAAAAAACAATGTGTTCTTCAATTTGACTCTACTAATCAATACATGTATTTATTTTTTTTTAAAAATTCGCTCCTGATTTGATGACTTCTCTCTTTATCTTTCCTCTAGATCATGTTTGAGACCTTCAACACCCCTGCCATGTATGTGGCCATCCAGGCTGTGCTGTCCCTGTATGCTTCTGGTCGTACCACTGGTATTGTCATGGACTCTGGTGATGGTGTCACCCACACAGTACCCATCTATGAAGGGTATGCCCTCCCTCACGCCATCCTCAGGTTGGACCTGGCTGGCAGGGATCTCACAGACTACCTCATGAAGATCCTGACTGAGAGGGGCTACAGCTTCACCACCACAGGTAAAAGACTTAAAACCAAGTTCAAACTGAGCAAATGCATAAAAACTGGGAAATGATGATAAGCTAAAGATGAAATGATGTTTCTTTACAGCTGAGCGTGAGATTGTCCGTGACATTAAGGAGAAGCTGTGTTACACTGCACTGGACTTTGAGCAGGAGATGGGCACTGCTGCTTCCTCCTCTTCCCTTGAGAAGAGCTACGAGCTGCCTGACGGACAGGTCATCACCATCGGTAATGAGAGGTTCCGTTGCCCCGAGGCCCTCTTCCAGCCCTCTTTCCTTGGTAAGTTATAGAACTATGGATTTTTAATTGCAATAGCTTGAAGCAGAAAAAGCATGACTTGGCTAATATCATCCCTGAAAATGGGAAATTCAACATTGACATCGGATTACACCTTCCAGAAATTGGAAGGGAGGGGGGGTAAAAAAAGGACAGAGATTAATGTCTGTTTTTTTTGTTTTTTTTTTAATTCAGATTATTGATCTTTTACCTTTTTTTTGTTTACAGGTATGGAGTCTTGTGGTATCCATGAAACTACATTCAACAGCATCATGAAGTGTGACGTCGACATCCGTAAGGACCTGTATGCCAACACTGTGCTGTCTGGAGGTACCACCATGTACCCTGGCATTGCTGACCGTATGCAGAAGGAAATCACTGCACTGGCACCTACCACCATGAAGATCAAGGTGAGCAACAAAGCTTTATTTCTTTAGTGCACATGTTTGGTGTAGAACTTGAGGGAACAACTAAATTGATATGTAAAGGCAATAGGGCAGTGACTTGAAGCTTTAAGAATGAACCCTGAAAATGGGCTAGGTATCACTCTACATTAGCAGTGTTCTAGAAGGTTCTACCTCTACTGCCACCTAGTGGTTGAAATCGGTAAAGCTTTTGTTGCATTTCCACTTAAGATGTGAAAGTACAGGCTGTCGGTGCATTTATTAACTGGTTCATGTGTTGTCCTGCAGATCATTGCTCCTCCTGAGAGGAAATACTCTGTATGGATTGGAGGCTCCATCCTGGCCTCTCTGTCAACCTTCCAGCAGATGTGGATCAGCAAGCAGGAGTATGATGAGTCTGGCCCCAGCATTGTCCACAGGAAGTGCTTCTAAACAGACTGTCAAATTCCCCTTCCCTCCCCCAAAACACACTGCTACAACCCAAACGACTGGCTCTGCATACATACCTACACCAACACACTGGTGTGTGCTGAGCCCACAACACCTTCCAATTTCCCCTCATCACTATGGCTAATGGCACCATGCGCCCTGATGGGGAGAAACTCTGCAGGAAGTCCAGAGCGTCCCAGGCGGTGTGAATGTGTGAAGGAACATGATGTCCATTGTCGTGTTTGTGTAGGTCATTCCAGATGTCTTTGTTCACCACCTTATTTGCCTCTATGAAGGTTTATTCTCTGGTGGGCCCACTGCCCAACAGACCTGTAGTATTGCTTAATATGTAAATTATGTAATCTGAATCTTGTTTTGTTTTTTGTACTTTCAGCCTTAAATGATACTTGGTCCAGTATGTTTGTCATTATGCAAAAGACAAAGCTTCCGCCTTGTATTGAGGTATATGAAGGTTTGTGCATAGGGCGTCATGCCTCTGGTGTACACAAGAATCCAATAAAGCGCACATGTCTGAGTCCACCATATGTACTTCGTCTTTATTAATCATCAAAATACCAGATTTGAATCTTTCGAAATACTATCATCAGTCTTTTTCTTTATGATGGAAGAACTACAGCTTCACATTTAACTGATGTTGACGCTTTCAGTTACAGGTGACCTGAATTTTAGGTGAAGGGAGGAAGGGGTACAGAACTTAAATACTGCATCACTACCACTAAGTGTGAAAATGCTTAACACTAAGGTTTAAATCTTGGTTCACTCATTAAAAAATGAGATTAATGCAGCCATGATTTTAATTCAATACTTTATTGTCATTGTGTAAAAACGAGAGTGATTCAAACTGGCAAAGCCAGTTCAAAAGCAAAAGTGCAATGAACTGGCATCAAAATATAAGGACAGTGAATGTAACGGTTCTACTGGTATGCCACACAGTCACCTGTAAAAGCTCTGATGCCACCACCATTGTTGGCTGTGCATGAAGGGGTATAGGGCTGTCAGACCTCGTGGACTGGTGTGCGATAACACCAGCAAAATGGAGCTAGTGATCAATTTCCACAGGTTACCCCCACAACACACAGGTGAACATCTGAGGCTTGGACATTGAGATCATGGACTCTATTAAGTACCTACGTGTCCACTTCAATAAACTGGACTGCACAAAAAATACAGATGCCCTGTTCAAGAACCAGCTGAAACTGACATCCTTCAAAGTGGGCAGGGCTCTTCTCTGGACATTTTATGATACTGTGGTTGTCTCTGCAGTACTCTTAGGTATCATGTGCTGGGGAGTGGGCAGTATAGGGGTAGGGTTAGGGTATAGGAGGTGGTGGACAAAAGGAGGTTGGCCAAGCTGACATCCATCATGGACAACCCCTCCCACCCCCTGCATCAAACTGTAGAGGCCCTGAGTAATTACTTCAGCACCAGACTTTTACACAAATTTCTACTTATACACCAAATTTCTCAATTTTCTCTTTATATTTCATTTTTAACTCATTTGTGGGTTGTTGTTTTTCTCTGCAGTTGTTGTATGTTGCTGGTGTTGACTGTGAAACGTCTCTCTAGTGGGATAAATAAAAGTCATATCTTATCTAATGGATATGCTATCAGTATTTTCTGCTAGTGACGTAACATAACACGATCATCTTGTAAAATTTTAACTTAATGGTACTGTAAAATAACTTTTCAGGGTCATCTTAATTCTATGATTTCAATAAGACTTGTTTTAGAATTCAGCGTTTTTCAGACTACAATACCATGCATGTTTTCATAATGTACATCACATGCTAAACACATTACTTCACAGCTGTTATCCATGTATTTGTGTACTTTAAAACAATTTTCTGCCACATACAAAGAAACAGTGGTGTCTTTGTATACTATATTAAACATGCAGAGCTGATTGTAAAATTACTGTTGCTTTTTTCCTGAATATGCTCATTGTGAGACGTGAGATTAGAAACTATACCGTTTGAAGTTTGTTACTAATCTCATCTGGAACACATTTGCTATTTGCCTGTAACACCATTTTTTCAGTTCTGTAAAATAAAATCCAAACTGGACGTAAAAATGTTTAAAAAGAAAATAAAGTTTATCATGCCGAGGAAAAAAACAAAACAAAACAAAAAAAACAAACAAACAAAAAAAACCTGCTAAAACCGGAAGTCCGTCACATAAACACTTCCGACTTTGTGCAGCAGCAAATTGTGTCCGCCGAGTCGACGGTTGGGTATCGAACAGTCTGTGGTTCAGTGTAGACCCGGTTCACTGGACCATGAAGGGCTGACTGCATGAACCCGTCACAGTCCTACGAACCATGAGTGGGGTTTCGTGGGGGATATCAGAGGACATGGATGGAGAAGTTGTACAGGTGAGTTGCGAGGTAAACTCACATTACTTAGTAAGTGGTAACGCAGATCAGCTGAACTAGCAAATACTGTTAGCTAATAAGGAGTTCTGTTTAATACATTTGGCTTCGTTATGCTAGCCTTCAACCTGAGGTATGGTGGACAGCCGTGCGTTTGGACCTTTGTTCTCATTTAAAAATTACACAATAAATAGATTAGTGGAATTTTTTTAATATCGAAAATGTCTCTTTGGGTTGCCGGTACTCAGCGTGATTCATGTTAATACTATAATTTTGTGGTTTTAAAAATTCCACACTGTCTGTCAACAACAGAAATACCTATGCACTATAAAAGAACTGTGCTAGAAGTAAATATATATTTTAATTGAGTGTAAAATATGGTCTGTCTATCAGAGAGCTCTGATACAGTTATTGAATTTAGGCCCAGGTTAAAATCATGTAATGTATGTAAGAAAAAAAAAGACTCCTTTGCAATGCTGCATGGTGCAACCAAAATGTGTGATGTGGTATAATCTAAGTTTTCTGTGTACAATTTGTGTTCAAAAGTTTGAGCTTAAGCTGTTAATAAATAAATATCCAATAAACTTTAAAACAAAACGTGTCCACTGGAGACCAAATTAAACATTTAAATTTAGGTAAAGTAGTTTTGTTTTTTGGGTGTTCTCTACAATAATTTCACATTAATTTGACTTAGGTGGTACAGTACCCATAATGGCTCAGGGGTGCACAGTCTGTTAATGTTATGGATAATACTGACCTAACGTTGCTCATTACAGATGATACTGATTTACAATAAATAAAAAGCCTAAAATGCAAATTTGTACACCTCTAGGCAGTGGAGTTTCTAGAGCCATATAATTTCTGTGTTTTTTCCTACCATTGTAGGGCTAATTAATAAAATAGATTTTTCCCAGATCTAATGTTTGTAGTTGGTCTCCAGTTGACTTGTATCCTCTGGTGTCTCTTTACTGTATGTTTAATGTATATTACTTAACATGTAAATGTCAGTAAGATAAATTACTGATATCAACAATATAGTTGTTTAGACAGAATGGAGATAAGCAAGAACAGAACATGGCAAAAAATTCTTGGAATAGCTTTTAGTTATTGAAATGGTATATGTACATGTACTTGACTGTTGGGTCAGGTCAAGGGAATGCACACATCTATGACAAAAATCTGAGTTTCTCTTATCCGTTCCGTATGCACTCATTTGTTTGCTTATTACTGTGATGTATAATAAATGCTTGTATTAAAAATATTTGACATGTTTTCTAGACACATTGGTCCTTATATCATAACAGGATCAAGAACTGAAACTGTCACGATGCCCATTGAAACCATATTACTTTAAATCTGTGTTAATTAGTCCATATGTTTCTAATATATTTTCTTAAATTTTGACATCAGTGTAGCTTAATGTGTTATTTAACACATCATAGGCAAATTTTAGTGAATTTCCTGTGGGAACCACATGTTGAGCACTTTGGCAGAAACCTTGTCAAAATCAGTGACATTTTTATGAAACCGTGTTACTGAGCACATTTAAAAAATATTTTTGGTCAAAAATTTAATTTTATGCAATCATCATCCTTACTACTGTTAAATACTTACAAATACATACTGAAATATGTAATACACATTGATAGAGGTTATATATGTACAAAGTTAGAGTCCATTCAACATGAAACTGTGTCACCACTTGACCTGACCCTGTTAACAAAACATGTAATACTGACATTGTTTGATGTCCATCTCAGACTATTGGTGGTGAGGAGAGGACCTCTTATTCTGTGGGAATATCAGATTTGTCTGATGAGATCCTGCTCTGCATCCTCTGTCATGTTCCAGTATGTGACCTGCTGCTAAATGTGGCAAACGTCTGCCAAAAGTTACGCACGCTTTGCTACGACAAGACCCTACTCACTCAAGTCAGTCTTTCTGAGGATTATATGGTATGTTGTATTTCAGGATAATTTTATTGATTTTTCTGTTAATATTCAAGTTTATGAATGATTGTGGATATATTTCAAGAGACCTTTGATATGATTTGTTTTCTCTCCAGGCTGATGATTTCATGGTGGTGCGTGCAATAGAGAAGCTGGCCAGTCATGTGCAGTCTCTGAGCCTGAATGGCTGCTACTGGCTTTCTGGCTCTGTCCTGAAGCATCTCACCTGCTGCAAAGTGGTGACACATCTCGATGTCACCGGTTGTCGCCTCACATCCCTTCGCCTCTCACGCCTCCTGTCCTCGCTCACTCTGCTCCAGTCACTTGCTTTTGATGTGGTGTCAACCTTCAATGCTGCTCAGCTCAGTTCAGAGGCGGTGGACACACTGAGCCACTTGTCTGAGCTCAGACAGACCCTGCTGACACCCAGTTATGGTGTGGTACCATGTTGCGCCAAACTTCGCAAGTAAGGACTTTGTCTTGATGTGATAATGTCACTAGCAAGAGCCGTATTTTTTAATCACTGGATACATGTACATATGGAAGATGTCTTTAATATAGGTCTTTCTTCAAAATATACTATACAAGTAATTAAGTAATCTAAATATCTTCATTTTGAGTTGTATAATTGTTACTGGGAATGTTATTGTGGATGTCTTCTATTCCCATTCTAACTAGTAAGAATACACCTTTGACTAAAATGCTATCATGAATATCTACAGTGGTGGAAGAAGTTTTTAGATACCCCATGCATTTGTGATGTATTGCATCAAGAATCAGTCTAAAATCATTGAACTCATCATTGATTTTTCCACTACTGCTTAATGCATTTACAGATAGGAGTGTGGATAATTAAATACTACTACAGTTATACTGTTGTGTGTTGAAACTGATTTCATCTGTATGTGTTCAAACGCTGTAGATTGATGCTGCAGTTTGACATCTCAGACGTAACCAGAGAGGGTGTTGGTGTTTGCTGTCAGCTAATGGTGGGTCAGAGCAGTGTGCCTCATTACCAACAGCTGGAGGAGTTCACTGCCAGACTGGCCCCAGGAGAGGTCAGTGGGAAATGAATCAGGGGCCTATGCTACAAAACAACTTAAACATACTGTGTGACCAAATAAACATAGGTTGAGGGCAGCATATGTCTCCCACAAGATGAACAAACTATAATAATTTAACAAATGTATGGAACTGAAAAATGTAATGCAGGTTAATTGCAACAGAATTGATGGAAACTGTCAAAAATGTTTAAAATAATATTCTTATCAATATCACATCATTAAGGCACCAGTACATCAATGTTTAGACATAATCTTTTTGTGTGTGAGACCATTACAATCTTAATACATCATCTGACACGCAAATGGTTACACACCAAATAGTTATTTTACTAGTATGAGCCCAGAATGTGAGAATCGGTGCATCCTCACCTTGCAGCATGAGTGGCCATGAATTTACTCTTCAGTAAAAACCTGAAAAGCCATGACACTGAAAACTGTTAGATCAGAATTGACCTCACCATACTTAATTCCTGCTTTCATAGTAGAAGCCCCTGTCTTCATAAGGAATCAGTGCATACACTGTAGTGATGTGTGGCCTGTACTGAGTGTTTCTCTGTATTAATGTTTTCAGGTAAACCAGACCTTGCTTCTTCTTTACCTCGCAGTCTTCAGTGTTCATGTTCCAGACCGTCTCCGAGTTTTCCTCGTGTCAATTCCTGGTCCAAACCCTGCTCACTGGCCTGCTGCAAAGCCCCTGGCCCAGAGTCTAGGTCAGCGGGGGGACCTGGAGGCCATGCAGCTTCCCCGGTCTTGGCTGGATTCCTTTTCTCTAAAGCGAGCCCTAGAAGGAAACAGCCCCAAGCACCTGAGCTTCAGCCGATGCCCGGCTTTATGGCCTCAAGTGTTCCAGTCTCTGCTAGAGGGAGGGGTCAAAGATGCCACACAACTGACTACCCTGAACCTCAGTGGTATTAACCATGTTCTTTACACAGACTGTAGGAATGTGGAAGATCAGCTGGTGGCATCCACAATGAGTCGGTTGGCAATTGGCTGCTCCAACCTGAAGCATCTGAACCTCATGCATACACACTATCACCATGAGAAGACACTAGGGTTTGGAGGCGAGACTCACCTCTGTGCCAGCTTGGCCAAACTCAAAAGTCTGCGTTCGCTCACTCTGCCTGCCTGTGCTCTGTCAGATGGCTTAAACACAAATCAGAACTCTTCAAACAACACCTCTCCCTCATCACTGCTCCTGGGTCTAAAGAAATCTGCCCGTGTCGGCCTCCAGAATTACAAGCCTGACTCAGAGCCTTCCCTGTTGGGTGACAGCACCTCAGGGCTCACTCAGCTTTTAGCTGGCTGCCCTTTTTTAGAAACCTTAGAGCTCATTGGTCCTGGTTTTGTCTCTGTATTGCCTCGGCTTGAGCCTTGCACTCGTGCCAGCGTGGAGCCTCGTGGTATGTGTGCATGGGCACGAGGAGTTGGAGATGCACATTTAGCTGTTCTTGAAGCATTGCCTCGATTACGTTGTTTGACTCTGGCTGGGCTTCCTGGGGTTCTTAGGGGGACTGGGCTGGTACAACTGGCCAAACAGTGCAAGGACCTGCAGGTTTTATCTCTGGCTAACATTGGATCATTAAAAACCATGAACTACACCCCTATGTTGCTGGAGACGTTTAAACACTGCACACAGCTACAGGAACTCAGGTTAGAATACTTGAACTCTTACAATTTAAACCCAACATTATTTATTAAAGGTTTAATTTTGAATATTTGTGTGTGACTGTGTGCTTAGAGTCTGTGTTGAGATACTAGCTGTTAGTTGATGATAGAGATCTGCATTTGTAAGCTAATGGAGCTATACAGTGTTAATGCTGGAGAGAATGAAAGAAGAGAATTAAAAATTTCAGAACTAAGTTTAAAGATGTTAACAATAATAAGCACACAAGCCTACATGGATCCTCCATATAAACCTTTATTTGGCTTTTATCCAAGGAATCAAGGTGGATGGTGCAATAGCTCTGTTGCGGAAAAATGAGGGCAGTCATTTTAAAAAGCAAAACAATTTGATATTCTCTGAGATTATGACATCATGTAAGGCAAAGCTCAGATGTTAGAGTTTTATTTAACCAGTCAGGGACATTTTCTGTAATTCTACAATCAGACCTGACCCATAACACTATAAAATGTTCCCAAAGATACAGTACATGCTACAAATGTACTGAAATAATATTTCTCAACTAATCGGACTAGGCCTGTTTCTGTTCTTTGTTTTTCTTTTCGCACATTTATGACTTGGAGAATATCAGATATTTTCTTGTAAATTGAACTTCAGATATTCAGCATTTTCCTTTGGAATATTATCCCCCTGGATCCATAATTCTGTCATTTTTCTAATACACCATCCTAGAAGCTTAATTCCACTACTCTGAACTAATTTTAGGCAATGACTGTGCTTCATTGTCTTCCATTGGATCTGATGTTGTGTTTTTTTTCCTCAGGTTAGAACAGCCCTACCTAAATGCCAATGCGTCATTCTTCGAGGCTCTGTCTTTCTGCACTCGTCTGCAGCGTGTCTGCCTTATCTCTCGTAGTGGCACCTTTGACCCATCGGCCACAGAAACCTTCATGGAGCGATGCTGCCACGTCATGATGTGTCATATGTTCATGGGAGGCACCTTGGTGGCCTGTCGCACTCTGCAGAAAACACTAATGGAGAGGTCAGTGCTTGTGTGTGTGATGTTAAATGTCAAAGATTTTGTTGTTCGGGAATATGAGACAACAATCTGGCAGAAAGGAAAGTACTGCTGGACAAATTCTATCAGAAAATAAAATAAACTATTTTAGTCTATGGCAACAGCAACCAGATTTTCCAACTACTAAGTAGGTTAATATATAAATTAAGAACATCTGATGTGGAAAAATAATCTAGACATAATTAAGAATCTCAGAATGTGATGTCGAAGGACACAGAAAATTGCAGGTGATTTAATAATTATTTCCAAATAATTTTTGTGGTAAAATGAAAAAAATGAATTGAGCATTTAATTAGAATTGTGTAGTGTTGGTGTTTACTGCTAAAGCCTGTCAGTATGAAGATAGCCTTTTGTGAAGGGAACTGAAGCCCATTTACAGAATTGGGGCATTTCTAAAATGATATTTGTCATGTGTATGTTAAGTATGTTGCAGGTATCAACATAGCTTTGCTCACAATCCCAAATTCCAAAAATGCTGGGAAAAACAGAATGCAGTGATGCTGCAAATGTCATTAACTAGTGTTTTATTCACAGTAGAATATAAGAAATACATTAGATGTTAAAACTGAGAAAAAACCAAGGAAAAATGTTTTTTTAATTTGATGGCAGCAACGTGTTTCCAAAAAGTTGCTACTAGGCCATGTTTCCAACTGTGTAGCATCTCTTTTTTTTTTTTTTTTTTTTTAACCAACAGTTCAGAAACATCTGAAACTAAGGAGTGCTTGAGTTTGGCAGAATATTCTTGTCTTGGATTCTAGCTGCTCAACAGTCTGTAGTTTTCTTTGTCATATTTTTCATTTCATAATCTGCAGAATGTAAACTTTTGAAAGGTCTGGACTGCAGACGGGCCAGTTCAAGTCTGGGACTCCTCCACTACAAAGCGATGCTCATGTAATAAAAGCAATATGTGGTTTAATCTTTCTTTCCTTTCCTGGAAAAGGCGTTGTCAAGATGGGAGCATATGTTGCTCTAAGACATGTTAATACCTTTCACCACTGATGGTGCCTTTCCAGATGTACAAACTGCTCATTCCATACAGACTAATGCACGCCCATACCATCACAGATGCAGGTTTTTCAGTTGGTAACAAGCTGGATGGTCCCTCTCCTCTTTAGTCCAGAGGATGTAACATCCATGGTTTCCAAAAAAGAATTCCACATTATTTAAATTTAACATGATACTGACTTTGTGGCGCAATTTTAAGATGTAGCTTTTCGCAGATCAGTGAACCTCTGCCCATCTTTCCCCTGTCATGCCACAGACTTGCTGTCAGTTAACTCGGTTAGTTGCCAAATGTTCCACCAGCTGTTTCTGTTTAGTACCACTGAACTTATCAAGCCTTTTGTTGTCCCTGTATCAGGTTTTTAAGATCTCCTATTGCCATCAATTGAAAAATTACCTTATTTCTTTCTTAAAATGGCACATTTTCTCAGCTTAAACATGTGATATTTCTTTGTTTTACTGCGAATAAAATATGGGTTTAAAAGATTTGCAAATCACTGCATTCTGTTCTTATTTACATTTTAAATGTCACAAATTTGTTGAAATTGGGTTTCACGTTTACAAAATATAATTACATTGGTCTGACAATATTGAAGATTTTTAACTTTTTTTGGAACTAGTGAGTTAAATAAAGGTGCAAAGGAATTTACAAAACAAATTATACTTCTTACTGTAGTTCAGTTCAACTTGCCAACGTTAATATTATGAGTAATGTGTGAATCGTGTTTTGTTTGTGGTGTTTTTAGGTTTTCAAGTGAGCGCTCGGCCCTCAGTGTGGTCATCTATCCCTTACAGCACGAGGACCTGCCTTCAGTCATCAGAGACATCCCACTAACACTGCTGGATCGAATCACTTTGTTTCAGAGCCACGTAGCTCAACCACCTCATTTATCACCGTTGTGACTTCAGAAAGTGTTCGTGTGAGTGGTGCTCATCAACAGTTGAGGTGCTTTTTTTTGTTCTGCAGGAAATAAAGTTTACATTTCAAAGACAGACTGACTGTGATCTTGTGATCTCTGATTGTATGAACATCACTTTGTTTCAAACATCAACAACAGTACATGAATAATGTTTGTTTGTGTCATATAAGGGAAATTAGCTTCATCTCATCTCAACAAGAAGGTGAAAGGTCAGGGCCTGTTTTACAATCTTATGTGTGGTTTCTCAAGTAAAAGGTTATTTGTGTTACTGTCACACAGCCACTTTGAATAAGTGCCAAAAGATCAATCATGGGATGTATTTATCTGAAAACATTGTACCATGGGTCTTAATCAAATATTGTTGTAATAAAGTCCGTATGAATAATTTTTAATACTTGTCTGTCGACCATTTTTGCAATTGTTCTAATCAGGGTTCCCATGGGGTCTTAAAAACTCTTGAATTTCTAAATCTGCATTTAATACCTTAGAATGTTTAAAAAGGTATTTAATTTGATAGGGTACGTCTTAAGTTATGCTGCCATAAACTTGTTTAATGCTGTGTTTGTGTCTGTGAAATGTCTAATTTGCAGAGAATGTAATGTTATTCTACTCAGTTCCACCCATTCCAGCCCCACAATTTATATTGAAATTAGGAACTAATTATCACTAACTTTGCAGCCCCTGGTGAGAAAGGACTTAGAATGGTGGGTGTTAAGGCCTAAATCAGCCACTTCACCATTCTAGGGGGAAAATGTTATTACTCCGAGCTAGTGTCACATCAAAACAACGATCACAAAAAAAACTGCAGGAATATCAGATGAGAACTTTTAATTTGTAACATAACGTGCACATATCTTTTTTTATGAAGTCAACATTGCGTGGTTGCCGAGGGTCGGAGCGAGATGAAACACAAACCAGGTTCACCTGATGGCCTAACAGTGGAGGTCCTGCAGCAGACACTCTTGGCTCACAATGGCAGATCTTCTGCAAGTGTTGGAGTGGACAACACTGCCACCTACTGGAATAGTTGAGGTGTGTGTTTCTTGCACATGGGTCAAGAGCTACTTGTGTACAGATTGGATTGGAAAAGGACAAAATGAATGCCTCAGAATTACGCAAACAGAAGCAGGGATGAATGTGCATGTTGAATGATCTGCAAATGCAAATTCAACACTTCACACACACACAACAGTTACAAAAGAAATTTCATGACAAATGCATATGCAAAACGTGACATACTTTTACAAATTGGTGACAGTAACTAATTGGTCTCCAACCATTTGAATAATTTGAATAAACCTTTTTGCAAATACCAATGTGCATTTGTGAATACTGGTGTGTGCATTTATGGATAATATGAGACATATCTCTCACCATACCTTTGGGTGGAACTGTGGGTGCTGCTGTGGTATTGACATGCACCAAAACATGGCGTTTGCAAATGGACCTGTGCTCCATCCCACAACTGAAGGCACGCCCGAAACCTGCAAACCAGTCCCACAACAAAATAAATAAAACCAACATGTACAACAAATACAGTATGAGTTTCTTAGACCCAATGAGGAGTAATATACTGTTAAATATGTGATCTACATGTATACCAGTAAAGGAGAAGCACA
>JAPQRP010000001.1:26279617-26322407 GCA_037367295.1 Apogon hyalosoma | reverse complement strand
AATGATTACAATGCTTTGCAATTTTGTAAAGTTTTTATTAGTTGTCTGCCTCTAAGATTAAATGTGCTAAATATTACACACTTTAAAAAGATGAATGGGAAAACAAATGACAAAACTGCTGGTTAGATCACGCTTTCACTGTATGTAATAAAGTGTTATTACATATACAGTAGTGGCAAAAGCTTTTCTGACATCTTTAAAATTTAACACAGTCTCAGATATTATCTTATAAATATTATCATGAAATATTTGCAGAAACAATCTTGGCTGCAACAGATAGACATAAACAAATACAATTAAAAAAAAAAAAACTTTAACAAGAAAAAAAATAACCAAGCTAAATTCTTGACAGCTTCAACATGTCATGTCCTGGATGTGTTTCATTATGTTGCTGAAACATCCAGTTTTGACCTCGATGGAACTGAGCATGTGCAGAATGGACCAGGTGGGTTTGGAGAATGGAATAATATTTAAGAGTTTATTGACTTAAGAGTGATTCGCAATGTAATATATCACAACTTTTTTCCACCACTGTATATATTGTTTTATGGACATTTATACAATAGATTTATAAATTTTCCACTAGAAAGAACCTGAAAACTGAATGTATTGTAATGTGCAGATGATACATCATGGTTGTACTTAACAGTCCCTCCACCATCTTGTGCAATTTTTAGTGTTTATTGGGGAACAAAATTACGGAATTTGTATTACGATTTCAAAGAAAATCCAGGGGAGGTGTCTCTTTTTTTTTGGAATTCATTTACGGAGAAGAGGTATGATGCAACTAACAACCCAAAGTGCTTTTAACGACTGCCTATGATTCATTACATGCATAAAAATGCTGGAATTTGAAGAAAAAAAAAAATGCACACTACATCAAAAGTGCAGCAATTGTCTGAAATGACATAATTTGCTGCAATCACGTGATCACAAATTCCTGGAGACACTGTAAAATGCACACTCATATGTTGAAATGTATTACTGATTTTACTACCTGACTGAAAAAAATATGTGCACCTCTTAATATAAGCTGGACTTTTCCATATGTGTTCCACTATGGAGTTAATGTAGTTTACAATGGAATACACTAGAATACAGCTGTAAGTTATTGCGAATGACTTGTTGCATTAGACATCAATATGACGGTATGCTGTAATTATATCCCCCAAATGGAGTTTCAGGGGTATAATGGTTTTACCCCGAACACCACCAGATCTGCTGCCAGTGGAAATCCTCAGTGTTTCGGTAACTAGGACAGATTTGGTTGGATTTCTTCTCCCTTGATAACCAACATAGTGGACCCCTAGTGGAAGAACCCTATCGACTTCAGCTTCTCTATGAGTATTATTAGTCATCTACATGGGGGCACTTTTGTTGAAAATCAGTTTTTTGGACATAAATCAAGCAATAATAGGTTCATACTGAAGTGTATTTCAGGTTGGATTTGAATGTATCTAAATACCTTTCTGGAGTATTTATATGTGGAATTGAGTTATTAAAATTGAGACGGTATTTGTATTTGAATACTCTGTCATAGTATTTGAAAACAACTCAAATACTTTTCAAATTCTTTACAAATGCCTTCACAATACTGAACAGACGAAAGATTCAATAACTATTGTTTGCTAGCCACACTGACCAGATGGACAGAGATGAGGCAATTAGGCTCTGAATAATATTAAAAATATTAATATTAAGGGTGCAGGGCAACTGAGATACAAAACATGATGGGGTGATGTGAATCATGAAAGCATGAAATCATGATGTGGCTTCCTTTCTCTGGTTGCTTCCACCGATGTGCTTGCAGAGGTGCATTTCATGATAATAAGGATGATGTCATGTTTGATAATGTTCTGAAAATATCAAATAACCAGTTATGGGTATTTCTAAACAATGTCACATCTACTTTCTGAAGAACAATTCAGTTGGTATCTTTTGTCCATTGTGTGGTTTATGTACTTTATTATATAGCAGAGAATTGGGGGAGGGGTTTGGGGGATATACCCTTGTCAGTCTAAGCCTTGTTGGTAATTTTAATGTTTAAGGAACACTGCCGTTTATTTTCCTTTTTTTTTTTTAGATTTGTGAATGTGACTATGCAAGTAGTGTTCTGAATCATTACCAGGTATCAGTTATTGAAACATTACAGGCTACAGCATGGCCAGTTTGGCCATGGATACTTATTTTTATGCATGTACTATCAATGTCCTTGTTCTTTCCAAACATAGACTGCTCTTGAAACACATTTCAGTAGCTATCACATTGAATTGGCACCAAAAAGAAATCCAGGGCTTGAAACATTGATCTGTATTTTGTGTTCAGAGAGTATCACATTCTCTACAAGAGATTATTTTACCCATATTAACAACCACTTAAGGTGATATGAAACTGTTACATGTATGTTTCCAAATTGTTCTTCTCAAAACAATGTATGTGCTACATTCAACTCTCATAAGAACAGTAAACATGGCACTTACACACTGAATGATTTTAAAGGTGGTGTAGTCAACAGTAGTCGCAACTTTGAAGATAAGTCATCTGAGGACCTTTCCACTGATGTTGAAGAAATTTGTTCTGTTTTTGATTCTCACAGTTATACTGAAACAGATTCAGAATCAATCTACAAGACCACATCCTGCAAAAATGTGCATTTGTTCTTTTGAAACTAGAAGTTATCTCCCACATACCAACTTCAGCAGCAGATGAGTTGCTTGTGGAATTGCTCTGTATTTTGACTTCTGCTGCAGTGCCCATATCAATTAGTGCTGCTGTTAATATTTTTAGAAAGCACAGCCTCCAAGTTGATCAATTGATAATTGATGAGTTGTGCTCAGTTATATCTACTTGTAATCCTTTGTTAAAAGCAGTAGCTAAAGATGGCCCACTATCATCCTGATAGTATCATCATCATCATCATCATCATCAGTTACTGTCGCTGATGGAGGTAGAATTAAAGAGGCTCTGACCACAGTGGCAGAATCAGTATTCCGACCGGGACCATAAACAGAAGATGGAGGTTCTGTCTGCTAATGCTGATGCCCAGCGGTGTGTGTTCTATCTGGGTGTGGGTTCAGACAGCTGGAGTTGGACCTGAACAGGTGCCTCTGGGTTTCACTCCAGTGGAATGACTCTGTAGAAGTGATAGGATGATGGATTTATGTGCACAAAGCTGTCCTGTTTTTAACTGGTAACTTTTTCAGCATATGTGGATTTAGAAAAGGTCAAATTCTTCAGAAATACAGCAGCACATGCTGGTGAAGTTTTTCTGTGTGAATGAGAACATTCCTTTTCACAATTTTTAAGTATTAAAAATGCACATGCAGATGTGTATTATTATTATTATTATTATTATTATTATTATTATTATAATATTAATTTAATTGTTGTTTTCAATAAATTGCTAGCTCAAAATGTTTTTTTCTTACTCCCATTTCTTCTTTTTGCATTTTGAAACTCTACTTAGAACCTTCTTAAGATCCAACAGTGCAAAATGTAAATTCTTGCCATTTTTCAACTAGTCTTAAAATTTTGATCAGGAGTGTACGCACAGGTTTTATACATTTTTATTTATACAAAACATAAAGTTGTCATAAATAGGTTCATATTTTCTTGTAAAACTAGTTTGAGTAGTAAAATTCCAGGTTGACTAAAATATCTTATCTCCTTTTCACTTACTGAATATAATAAAAAGACACATTTAATTTGCAAAAAGGCAAGATAATATTCTGCTCTGAGTGTAAAAATGCCATGCCATTTCTACTCTTACATTTTTTTTTGTTAATTGAATGGTTATGTGAAGGACACAGAGGGTCAAATACACATCTGTTTACTTCAATCAAGTGTATTTTGTTCTGGGAGATGGATATTTTTGTGATGTTCACAGACTTAAATTCTAAGGCCAGGGTAGCTAATTTTTGCACACTTTGATCACTGCAGTGGAACAAAAGTGACACAATGAAGAAAGACTTTTGTTTTAAAACTGACCTGATTCCTCTTCATAATCAGTTTACAGTCTGCTATCATGATATAATCAACCCAGACAATCATCACCTTATCAAATGAGTTGGCTAACAACAAATGACCAGCTCCAACACAAACACCTGTAAGCAGACAAGCACCCACAAATGTACTATCCCTTTAGAGGTTTTAAAACCTAACAGGCTGATACTTAAACCTCTAAATTCAACAAAAGACAAATTATTATTGTGATTGAATCAAATCTGACATTTACCAAGATCTTTAAAAAATCTAATCAAAATCAAATGCTTTTTTCCCAGACTTATATGCATCTTATCTACACCATCACTTTACTCTGTGCACAGCAGGGGTGTCAAACATATGGGTCCAATCTGTCTCACAGGATGAATTTGTGAAGTGCAAAAATTTACAGTCAAGGGTGTTAGTTATTTTAGCTGCAAATTCAAAATTTTAACATTACGCCTGTTACTAAATATTTTGTACCTTTGTAGATCCACTGTGATCTGTAATGCACATGTATAAATACTAAGTTAAAGCATAATATTAAAATTGCATTTAATTTTCTCAAGAAATTTCAGATTTTTCAGGCTGTTCACATTTTTTTTATGAAAGCATAGTTTTGTAAATGTAAACATCATCATTTAATTTAACTTTCTGCACTAAAACAAAGACAAAAATTTGGAGTTCTCATTATTTATATGTTATTATGTTATCATTTTACTGGTCTGACCCATTTGAGATCAACTTGGACTGCATGGCCTATAATTTAAAATCAGTCTGACACCACTGATATACAGTGTTGTTGAAGGGTTCACTCAGGGTCACAGAGCTGGGCACTGCCCACCACCCACAGCCCTGGGTACAGAGGTTCTGTGAATGTGGTGTGGACTTTGTGCAGAAGCTGAAGCGTCGTGTCAGTGATGCAGTGGAAAGACAGTATACCTGCCTTATGGTCCAGGTACACACCGACTCTGAAGGACAGAGGTTCCGGCACCTCGGTCTCTTCATCATTGTGTCTGAAACACTTATTGTTCTTGTTTAAGTCTAAACTCCAGGACTTGTCATTGCAGCCGAATGCACACTCATCATAATACCCTGTTCTGCTGATATCTTTATAGGCCACAGCGATTTCAATAGAGTCCTTCCACTCCACCTCCCAGTAACAGCGGCTGGACAGAGCCTCTGCACACAACACCTGGTACAGGTGGGAGAACCTGTCCGGATGGTCTGGATACGTCTGGACCGTATCCATCAGCTCTGCTTTCCTGTTGTCCTCGGAGAGAAGCAGCTCTCTGTACGCTGTGTTTGGGTCCAGAGTCAGGTGACAGTAATCTAACAGAGGACAGAAATACATGAAAAGAGGTGCAAACCCAGATGTATCCACTCATTCAATAATACATACATAACTGTATATAATACAGTATATAGTAAAGGCAGTGCATCCCCCATATTCAAACAACGTACCATTCAAAAATACTGATTAAAAATATTAATAATCCATAAAATTAATGACATAATATATAACATTTCTGTGGTGCAACAGTCCTTCAAGTGTTCCAATCACAAATATGGTTGAATATATTTAACCATTTTGCAATGAAATTCTGAAATGTTGATTCTACTTTGCTGTCACTTAAACACCTCAATACAATACAATAATTGCTTTACATTATTTTACAGCTGCACAAAAACACAGCAGCTCAAAAACCCTTTACTGAACTGTGTTTCTGTCTGATACGTGTGTCTTCACCGTGTCTTTCACACAAAGATTAAATGGCAAATTCCTAACATTTGACCTGACCTGTCATTATTATCTGTTTGAGCTTTTCCTGCAGTGTCAGGATATGTGAAGTGATGCTTTTGATAAACACACTTACATTTTTGGAATTCTGCTCTGGTCTGGGGTTCTTCTGTCAGCAAAACATCCTCTAGAAAATACATGACAAATCAATGCATGTCATTTATCAACAGTGATACCTGCTTTACTCTGTATTAAATGTAGGTGTAATGAGCTAAAGCTTTAGCGATACCTTTTCAGTCACTAATGGTTTTTTCCTATAATTTAGTGCCTTGTTGTTTAATGTATATTTCTGTCTGCGTTTACTCTGAAACATTTTCAGCAGAGGCCAAAAATAACCACAGAGAACTGCTCTGTTTATATAATAAAAATATGTAGTAAAATATCTGGTACTGTGCTCTATTCAGCCTGGAGCCAAAACTGTCCTTAACAGACAATCTGATGTTTTTACTTCAGTGTGTCTCAGATCTGTTTTTCATAACAGTGGGAACATATTTGAGACTCAAATTCATCACAACTCTTTACTGGTGGAGTCACTTGATAACTGTTAAATACTTCAAATGAGTTCAACCATAAACATTTACAGTAGTAAAACACAACACACACATTAATTCAGCAGTAAGATGAATCACAAACATCCAGTTAAACACTGACAGGAACCGTTTCATAAATAATACATACTTCATTATATGTTTACTAAAAACTAAGGTTTACTTTCACCTTTACTTATATTTGAGTATTTTTACAGTGTATATTAGTACCACTTTAGTAGTTCTACTTGTGGTATGAGTATTTTCACAACAGTTTTTACTTGTGATACAATACTTTCATAGTGTGTATTAATACTTTGAGTACTTTTACTTGTACGCAGTTATTTTCACTGTGTGTATTACCACCATCCGTTTGTAACAGTGACTCTCTCTTCATTTCAAATCCACACTCAAAACTCACCTCTTCAGAATAGCCTACCCATCATAACTACTACTCTTCATCTTATTTCATACTGCACCTTTTAATTTTTCCCTTCCTTGTATCATTTATGTATCGTAATTACTTTTTTATCTATTTCTTTATTTTGTATTCTATGTATTGTCTTTTTTATCTTCTGCTATGCAGTATCCTTGGGTGTCATGAAAGGTGCTTATAAATAAAATGTATTATTATTATTATTATCATTATTATTATTATTATTATTATTATTATTATTATTATTGTTATTATTATTACTCTTCTGGCACTATAATATTTTCACTATGTATATTAGTATTTTTTTTACTTGTAGTAGAATAATTTCACTGCAAATATTGATATTTTGGTACTTTTACTTGTAATACAGTATTTTTAAAATGTATATTAATACTTAATAATAATAATAAATACTAATAAATACTAATAATTGTATTTGTAGTGGAGTATATCCATAGTGAGTATTAATACTTTTACTTGTAGTAGAATATTTTCACTTTGAATACTGTATTAATACTCCTACTTCTGGTAAAGTATGTTGAAAGTATGTATTAATACTTTTACTTGTAGTTAAGCAGTTTGCTTATAATGGAGTACTGTCACAGTATATATCAGTACTTTTGCTTGTGTTGCAGTTTTTTATGTTAATATTAATACTTTTACTTATATATGAGTATTTGTACGTTTCTGTTAATGTGAACTCAACCTTACTCACCTTAGATTCAAGACTCTAAATATATTTGACATTTCAGCATATAAAATACACAGAAATGAAACATGACATGAAAAAAACATGACATCTTTGAGCCTTCTTCCCAGTGGCTCAGTGATATCATGTTTTTTCTAAAACTTGAAAAGATTAAATACACATTGAGAGGATGTACAGACAAATTTTCCCACAAATGGCAGCTATTTATTTCTTATTTTACAACTTTACAGATACTACCAAACTGATTGTGTGCCTGTAGCCGATATACTATTGCAAAAATAACCAGTAATTTGTTTTGGCCTTGATGAGCTGAGGTGGGACATGGGTGGGGTGGGGGTTGTTTTAGGGTGTTTTTGGGTTTTGCATTTGTTGTCTGGTTTTTTTGTTTTTTTTTTCCTGACTTTGTAAATATGTAAAATGGAAATAGTAAATTATATTTTGTAATTGTTATAAAAGTTTTGTATTGCATATTTCCAATCAAATATTCTGGGGAAAAAAAAAGATATTAAACATTATACTCAGGTCCCGATTATAAGCAGCATTTAATAAATAATCTAAAATACTGATAAAAATAATAAAATATTGATTATAAGAAAAACAATACCCCCCCCTTAAAAGTTACCTATAAATAACTAAAATTATTATTTCTAATGTGCACAGCAGTGAAGTGCCAATTAAGAAGGCATTCAAGTTCAACAAGAGTTCAGCTTTTCAGATATAAACCTACAGTATTACAGATTCAGAGTGTGTAACTGTATTGTCTAATATTTTAGACCTGTCCGTTGTGTATATTAGTGTGTCTTTGCGTTCGCGTTGTGTACCTGAAAATGGAGTATCGTTAGACAGGGAACAAGGGTCAGGAACTTGTTGGTCATGTCCAGTTTCCTGTGGTTTAATGACAGTATAATGACTAAACAACATAAAAACATACAGATTATTTAAAATAATAATAATAATAATAATAATAATAATAATAATAATAATAATAATAATAATCTTATCTTAACTCAAAAAAGGTGAGAAGAGTTGGCATCTCTAAATAGTAAAATAGACTTTTGTTCCAGTTTTGCCAGATTTACTAATGTTAAATGAATATATGTGAATAAACACTCCTGTAAACTCACGTCCGTTTATTGTATTTACAAGAAGCGGATACAGTTTTAGGGACAAATTTAGGCGAGTTGTACATATTTTACCTCCGTCTCTGGAGATGCTGTTGCTTCTCTCTCCTCCATGGCTGCAGCTCTTTGCTTTGAATCCAGATAATCTACCCCGGCTCTGACAGTTTCTGTATCAAAGTGGATCACATCTGTCTCACCGCCTCACCCTCGCCTCACCCCGACTTCACTCCAGGAAGAGAAGGGAAGAGCCGCAGTGGTGTTGGTGTGTTCTGTCCAGGAGGGGGCGGTGCAGCAGTCCGAGCGGCGCGCGCAACTTGTTCGCCATCTTGGCCCGGTCAAAACAGCAAAAGTAGCTGATTTCTCAATTAAAACACCATAGCATTTCTCAATCAACTTAAGAGAGTCTTTTATATTCAGAGATATGTGTTATTCGCTGGATAAAAATGTTTTTTTTTTTTTGTTTGTTTGGTTTTTTTTTTACCCCTTATAGATAATAAACCTAATGTATAAACTAGGACCGTAAATCTTGACCGTTCCAAGATGGCGGACGAGTTGACGTATCACAGCAACAGACTGAAAGCATGCCCTCAGCTCTGCACAGGCATTATAATTTACCCCAGATGTAGTCGATTGTGTAAAAGGCTGCATGGAACAAAACTATCAATCTGTGTTAAATGGCCGGGGGTTCCATCAGAGATTTGGATCCCCGTGAGCAAAAATGTAACTTTGGGTCGCATCACAAACCCTAAAACTGTGCAATATTCTCTAAAAGGTGCAAGCTGTCTTTTAATATTTTTAAAGATAACATCATTCAATTTTCCCCAATTAATATACAAATACAAATTAAATAGTATTTCTTTTTTGGATGGATATTTATTAGCATCAGCTGGTCTGCTGGCACCTGGACCAAACCATATCATGAAATCAGGAGGGGGGAGGTAAGGGGCAGAAGTTGACTGGATGTTATTTATTTATTTCCAAAAATAAAATAAATCTAATGCAGATAGGGGAAAATTTTATTGTTAGTGCATTGTGAACTAATTAACCAGTGTTTTATTATTTTCTAATGCCCCGGTCAGCCGTGGGCCCTTAGAATCATCATCACTTTTATCCCCTTTACTTCGCAGCTGCCCCGGTCAGAGCAGCAAACACTTTACGGTCACGTGTGATTTGATTCTGAAATCGCCTAGTCGTGTCTGGTGTCAGTTTTGTCATTGAACCATCGTGGTGTGCGCAACTTGACTCTGAAACTTGTGTAGTTAGCATTTTGCTAACAGTAAGTTCATGAAGCTTCGTACTAGAAGAAAAGTCGACATGTTTATTATAGCTTATTGTCACTGAGGTAAAACTGTTTATCATGTTTATGTCCGTGGCACATTCATGTGCGCGAAACGGAATGAAAGTCTCGGTTCGTGTAGCCGGCGTGTCCCTCGGTGGTTCGGCTAACATCTCAGCCAGAACCGTGAACCTGATGCGGATACAGCGTCTGTCACTACACCGCTCATCCAGGCTCCTGTCACCGACCCCCCGGAAGGTGTCAGGTGTATCCACGGCCAGAGCGGTGTCCCTGTCCGCCGCTGCCCGTGGGACCGTGGACCCCCTGGGCTCCGCCTCAGAGCCAGCGGAGGAACCGGGGGGCTTCGGCTCACTGTCCGCAGACTTCTCTTCCCGGAGGAGGTTTAAGAAAACCAGTCCGACTATCCTGGATCTGGAACACCGTGAGGAAGAGGAGGAGGAGGTGGAAGTGAAGAGGCCCGGGAGGAGAAACACAACCTACTGGTACTTTTTACAGTGCAAGAAACTGATCAAAGAGAACAAGGTGAGCTGGGCTGGGGTGTGTTTGCCAGGCTGTCCTCTGCTTCCTGTTTTGTTGATGTTTGTTGTGTCACAGTTGCAGGAGGCTTTGGATTTGTTCAGCACAGACATGCTGCAGGGAGAGAGGCTGCAGCCCGAGGAGTACAACTATAGTGTCCTGATAGGAGGCTGTGGACGGACTGGACAACTGAAGAAGGCCTTCAGACTCTACAATGATGTATGGAGTTTAGATTCTATACTTGCTATATTAAATTTCCACTTGCATTTAGAGGTCAGCTTCGGAACAGTTTCCTAAACTTTTTTCAGGGGCCTTACTGTTGTAAAAATGTCAAAGCATTGTGTGCCAGTTCAAAATAGATTTTATCTATAAATTGAAAATGAGAAGATCCTGTTTGTCCAGTTAAATGAATGAATGAATGAATATTCCAAACAATTTTTTACTGTCATTCCCACTTTACCTGAGAATATTATCTATGTCTTTGTAAGTTCTCACTTGATCAGACTTCATCTGTTCTCTGGGATGAGACAAGACATTTTCGTGAACAAAAACCAGTCCAGTTGAACTTTAAAACAACTAAGAATTATTTTTGAATAAACTAAGCAGTGTAAGGAGCTCTACATGTGACAAATATGAACTTTGTTCTACGCATATTCTACTAAGTTTACAAGTTCTTGTTTTATTTTAAGATATTAAGAACTTTTAAGAAAATTCAAATATTTTCTTAGTTTGATCCATATGCAACAGTGAAATCTGGGTCAAAGAAGACGGGGCATCCTCTTGGGCTTTGGTAAAAACTCAAACATTTTTCAGCATGTTTTGATATATTAGAGACTGAACAAGACATCTATTACTAAAAGTCAATTTTATTTATAAGCACCTTTAAAAATAACTGATATCTACCAAAGCACTTCACATATTGTAAGCAAATAAAATAGTATAGTCATACTCATCAAAATGGCTAAAACAGTAAAATGTTAAAAGCAACACAGATGAAAACTCATAAAGGTCCATTTTCATTCTGGTTTAAAAAGTAGGAGAATAAAAATGGGTTTTGAAAAGGGTTTTATAAGTGTGTCCACTGTTGGTCCTGATGTGGAAGGGTTTAGGAGCAGTAACAATAAAACAATATCTCCCTTATATTTTAATCTGGATCTTGAGAGGACCAAGAGTATCTGGTCAGCAGGTCTCAGTGATCTTGAAGCAGTGTGTGTAGTTAAAAGATCAGCAATATAAGTAGATGCTGATCCATTCAGTGACTCTGAATGCAGAAAGGCTGAGACAGGATGTGGTTTTGCTAATGTGACTGTCATGAACTGAGTTGGGAGATTTGGACCAGTTGAAGCTGAAAAGACAGATACTGACTGATGCCAAACTTAGTATACTTGCAGTATTTGAGATAAGGCAAGATAAAGAAGGAATCACATTCTCGTAGGCAAAGGAGAGAGAAGGATTTTTTTTCAAAGGGATCCTACACTGAAAGAAGCTTCAAGGCTAACAATGCAAAAATCAAAGACAAACCTTCATGTTGCTTGGTTCCATATAGTATAGCTTTTATCGCTAAATCATTATATATTTGTTTGCCTTTCAGATGAAGAAACGAGGCCTTGAAGCTACAGATGCAACATACACTGCTCTGTTCAACGCTTGTGCCGAGTCTCCTTCAAAACAAGCTGGCCTTCAATACGCGTTGAAATTAGAACAAGAACTGCATCGCAAAAACTATGCCCTCAGCACTATCACGTACCACGCCCTGCTTAAGACTCATGCCATCACGAACCACCTTCAGGCCTGTCTTCACACCTTGAGGGTAAGACACGTGGACATCTCTCTTAATCTGAGTCTGGTCTAATGTTACTGTTTATTCATGGATTTGTTTGTGTGCAGGAGATGCTGCAGAATGGCCACATTGTCACTCAGGAGACGTTTCACTACCTGCTGATGGGCTGTCTGAAGGACAAAGAAACAGGGTTCAGACTGGCTCTGCAGGTAAATGTATTACATTTGTAATTATGTTGAGGCCTTTCTACAATGAAATTGTTGCGTCTTTATGCATGTTTACTGTTCTATTTCTGTAATTCAAGCTCTAATAAACATTAAACACCCTGAGCCCTTAAATGTGGTGTGGATTAATTTAAGACAGTGCTGCTGTACTAAGAGTGAGTCACAAAAAGCTGATTTGGAGCTTTAGTTCATATGACAGACTCATTCCATTTTGATAGTTTAAGGCATTTTTAAAGTAATCCATAGTATTTAAAATGCATTTCTCACTATTATTGAAATTAATTAAAATACACTGATGTGCATGTTCTTTGGAGTTGAATGCAGTTTGGTAGGAACCAGAGCACTAAGTATCTCTCTGGCCTGAAAGCTAATGTCAAGTAGCCAAAACTTACCTTTTTATTTTATATGTACACACATACAGTTTTTCATTTAATTTCATAGACTCTTTAACTCTCCGTGTTTGTTTTAGGTTTGGCATCAGATGTTGAAATCAGGAATTGTTCCAGACTCTAAGAATTACAACCTGCTTTTGCGGACTGCTAGGGATTGTGGGATTGGCGATCCTGCTCTTGCTACAGCTGTCCTGCTGAGTCCTGACTCTGACAAGAGCAGAGGTGTGCCAGATGTCAAAGGGTCTAAATGTATGGATGTCATAGATATTGATGTTTTAGAGAGTCAGCTGTTCATCCAACCAGGTCCACACAGAGACCCTCAACAGGACCACAGAGACGCTGGTGATGAGTCCTCGAGAAGACAAGACTCAGTCCATTTAATTCCAGTCAAACAAACACAGACTATTTCACAGCCTGTTGCAGTAGCAGCAGATTCCACAGCTCCTAACCTGCTGGATGTGTTTGAGGGGAAGAGGGCCGGTGTGGTCTCCCTCTGTGCTGTGGACAGAGCCTCAGATCGACTCGCTCTGATTGGAGGAGCTCAAGGTTTTCTGGAGAAAATGGAAAGTAAAAGACTCAGACCAGACTTAAAAACTCTGACCCTGTTGGCCGACACAATGGAGCCTGGAGAATTCTCTCTAAAAATGCTGTTGAAAGTCGCAAAACAGTATCAAGTGAAACTCGATGTGGCATTTTTCAACTCTTTGATTTGCCGGGCAGCGAGAGCTGGTGATATGGAGACTGGGAAGGTACATGTATACAAAAACACCCACACTGTAAAGACATTAAAGAATCAGTTCTGTACCATTTTTTCCCCAATAGTAATAACATTGTTGACCAGTATAATCTAAGGTGTTTATTTCACAGTCTTGAGTCAGTATTTTCATGTTTAGAGCCTATTTAAGTGTGTTACATGTTTCTCCAGGCTGTGTTGAGTGTGATGCGACAGCGTCATGTAAGTGTTGATGTGCAGACATTTGGAAGTCTGGCCCTGGGCTGTGAGCAACAGAAGGATGGTCTACAGCTGCTCAAGGACATGGAGGTGATGAGAGGCATCTTTAAAATGTGAAAATGTGTTGTCATCCTATAGTATTTACTTACAAAACTGCTTTTAACTCTATCATGTGAACTGAAATTTGAGTGGTTTACAGAGGCAGACAATGGTTTTGTGGTATTTGTAGTTTACTAAATAAGCCTTTCTTTTATCAAATTAAACATAGATTGTTTGGTTAAATATTCATTACTTGTCTATAATTGAACATTGTGCATTTAATGCCAACTGCCCAAAATAATAGAACACAAACATGACCACTCTAAGATGGAAATGCAACGGATTAAGTTCTCAGGTCTCTATACACTAATGAAAACTTAATTATGAATATTATGTTTTGTTTTTGTTACTAGATTCTTCTAAATCCCTGTAAACCTTAATTACTGAACAATTAAATGAACTGGCGACATGTCCAGGGTGTACCCATAAGTAGCTAGGATGGGCTTCAGTGACCCCTGTGACCCCAGTGAGGATAAAGTGGGCTCAGAAAATGAATGAATGAATACTATTAATCCCCTTAATAATCCTCTCTCAAGGAAAGTCAATGAAACAAACACATTTTTTACTGAATTCTCTGGACATTTGGAGTCAAATTTATTGAGTCTTTCCAACGAGCTGCTGTATCCTTAACAGGAGGCGGGCTTCAGGCCTAATGTCCAGGTGTTTTCTGCTCTGATTGGCCGAGCAGCTCGTAGACTGGATTACATCTACCTGAAGATGATCCTCAAAATGATGAAGGATCTGGAGGTGTGGCCAAATGAGGTGATCATCAAACAGCTGGAGTTTGCTGCTCAGTATCCGCCAAACTACAACCAGGTGAGCACACAAACAAAATGGGCTCTACATGGCTCAGGCATAGTCACCGCTTCATGATGTATTGATTTAATAGCTTGGAGTGTTTCATTTCCCCCTCTTTCCTCTTGCTCTTCTTTGCACATTATCCCTCCCTACTGTCATCGTCTCAGCACAAAACCAGAAATAACTACCTAATCCACATCGACGGTTTCCGAGGGTTCTACCAGCAGTGGCTCAGAACTATGCCAGCCCTTGATGGAGATCAGACAGCGCTGCAGGCCCAGTCACAAGTGGAAGTGTTGAAGACAGAGGCTGCAGATGGACTGACAGAGGCTCAGAGGAAGCAGAGAGCAGCAGCCAGAAGATACCACTCCAGAAAGAACAAGTTGAGCAGCCCTGTGTCGCCACCATGACATCACTGCTTTTAATGAACTGTTAAATTTATACTGTATTCAAAGAAAATATCACGTTTCATGATTCCTAAGTCATCTTGGTGGTGATTTATATATTAAGAATTTTTCTACCAAAGTGCTGAGTAATTCTTGTAATTGTTTTATTTGTTTGCGCAATAAAAAAAGAAAATCAAGGAAAAAAAACAGTCAAAATACAAGAAATTGTACAGATGACCCCCCCAAAAGTTTTGTAGAAATAATGTTACATGATATAGAAATTATTTTAGCAGATACAAGACACTTACTGCATTGTGTATTTTTCACAAGCTGTTCAGTGTATAATAAAACTGGGAATCCCAATTAGTCAAAGCAGGAATTCTGTATTTTTTCATAAACAAAAAAGTGATTTATAACAGACTTTATAGACATAATTTCCATATCTCCACAATTCTTTAAATAAAGCAATGGATATCCATCACCTGTGTATCAATAATGTAATGCAGTATCTGTGTTGTAATTGTTAGTACACCATATTTGTTATAAAGTTGTATTAAAATTACAAAACTTAAAAGAATGTATTTGAAGTTAAGTAGCAGTAAAGCAATTTGCAAAATAATACTCTTAAAACTTTTAAACTCACTGATATATTTATAACGTTAAAACAAAAGTGGCCATTTGTGTAGAACAATAAGTGCTGAACCATAGATTGAGATTAAAATAGAATATATTATGTATAATTTTCTTTTTATTTACAACCATCGAACACTAGTTTTTCAATGCTAGTAGTGTATGAGTAAAACAAACGGTATTTTTAGTCAACATTACCATCATAACTAAATGATAATAATAATGAAAACTAATAAATACAACAGAGACGGAATATTCTTAGTAATCAAATAATGTCAAAGTACTCTTCCACTATGTTTATATTTAACATTGACATGAAAAAGAATGTATTGAACTGAAGAAAAGTTTAGAGCAAATTCATAAAGCAACGTCTTCTCAAGTGTGTGTGTGTGTGTGTGTGTGTGTGTATAAAAGAACATCATGACATAGATGATGTTGGACACAGTAGAGAAGAGGTTGGATTACATGCGCCTTTTTGAGCCTGTACAAATTGAAAAAGTGTGTAGGTGTCAGTAAAATACATTTTAGCGGGTTTTTAAACAAGTTCATACTAAGATCCACGAAGAAGAGAAGAAGCTATCTGACGTAACTTCCGTTGACGGTGGACTTTTGTACGTCCGGCGCGAAGTTTATTTTGGAAGAACGAGAAACAGGTGAGAGAATAGGATTCTACAAAACTAACACAACAATTTATTGGACAACACACTGTGGTGTGAAACACCGACATTAATGACCATTTCGTGTAGTCTTTCCTGTCCTTAAAACATTCGCCAGCCTCTTAAAATGAACTGACATTAGCTAGTTAATGTAGTGTTCATGTGACCTGGCTTCAGTTACAGCCATTTTGCGACAAAAAAAAAAAAAAAACTTTTCTGGCCCTGGTTTCTGCCAGAATCCTAGAAACTGTGTTTTAGACTACCTTGGGCAGCTTTCGGAAGTGAAAACAAACACTGAACCTGAACAAAAAATGCCTTATACTGCAGTGTCTTTCTTTTGGCTGTTAACTGGTTCGCTTTAATTTTCGTTTGTCACTGAAGTGAAGTCATTTTTTTTTCTCTTTTACCTGTCGCTCGTTTTTCTCCCCTTTCGAACAAAACAACCTGACTTCACCCCGGTGTTTTCGTGTGTCTGCTTACATTTTTCCAGCTGACAATGCTGTCAGTTTCGTTTCCTCCACTCAAAAGGAAAATGTTGGCAAAGAGCAGTGTTTATCAACCTTTTTTGAACTAACGCCCATTAACAGCAACTGCAGTTTTCTTACCCCACAAGTGCCCCCCCTCTCAGCTTTCTCTTCCAAATGCCACCCAAAGATGTCCCAACGTCCCCTGGGGGCCATCACCGCCCCTGTTGAGAAACACTGGCAAAAAGGAAACAAAACTCTAAGACTTTAATTTGAAATGTTTCACCATTCCACCATTTTTGTTGTCAAAAAGTCAGTCACAACCAGGGACATGTGATTTCTACTTATGTGATTTTATTATTGTATGTTCCTCCTCTTGTTTGTATCAGATATTCCTGATGAGTACAGCAGTGGAAAGTGGAGAAATTATCATCCTCAGTGATGATGAAGACCCTGAACATGAGGCTTCAGTTCTCATTGTGGAGGTGGAAGATGTGAAGAAGAATGGTAACAGCTACTTCATACATCTGCCAGTGTAATAGGCCTGCATTCTTGACAAACCTGGAGAAGTTAGGAAATTAAGTACCAAGGTCAAAGGTTTTTGGAAATGTTCAGTGTTGAGTGAAATTAGCCATTCTGTAATCAAAATACTGATTTAGCAACAGGTAATTAAAAGTAAGTCAGATTGGTGGGTTAAAGTCAAACATTTAAGTGAAATAAATTACATTCATTTCATGTGGGATTTTTCCTAACTCCAATCCAGTTCATGAACATAGAGAAAAAAAAACTGTGAACCTTGTGGTACACCACAGATAATGCAAGTCATAGTTGACAAGTAATTACGGTGACTAAATGAGTAGGTTCTGTCTATAAGACATAATGGGAACCAACCAAGTGCAATGTCCTTGATGCCACCCCATGTTTTGGTTGCACTTGGATTTAACATAAATAAATACTAAATCCCCCCCCAATGTCTGCATCTAAAAGACTCATTGGTTAGCAACAGATGTAACTCTGCTTTTTGCTAAGGGCCTGCTGGTAACTTCTGTTCTCATATATTCAGACAAGAGCAGAAGTTAATGCTGTGTTAATTTATAGGTAATGCTGTGCCCTTACTAGATATTTAGTTGTGTAAATAGTTAGTTGACTACTGTGACATGTTGAAATGCACTTCCTTCCTCTCCTTTAGTGGGAAATGCTTGCATGTCACTGTATTTTCTTCTGACCTTTTCATGAATAACCAAAATGTCTTTCATCATACAATTCATCTACTCTTGGTTGCATTATAAATATCTTTATAATATCTTATACATGTAAGTGATGCACTTGATTATCTGTCTCAAAATGTATTCATTAATCTGGTTTAAAGTTTGTAACATTTACCATTTCAGTATTTCTTGTTTTTAATGCATCATTCATTGAATCTATTTTAATAGAATTATCTTTTGTCATATGCCTATTATAATTTTTTTTCTGTAATTTTTTTTTTTTACCACTTTAATTCATTTCAAAGAAAATTATCAACATTGAAGGGCTATTATAAAAAATGGTCTGGGTTGTTTGGCTAAGGTGTATGTCTTCAGATGAAGTGTACTCCTTTTGCAGTGCTAAGCACAGAATGTGAACAGTGTTGAGGGAAAACTTATGAAGGATAATCTTCAATGTGTTGAGGCAGACATTTAAACAGTAACCCTTAGATATTGGAAGGCAGGAGAAGAAAGAGTCCCCAATGTTGGGATTATTTAGATTGCATCCTGTTAGTCAGACACTAAAATACTCAGATTTGTATTTGAATGATATATTTTAAATTATCCTAATATCTTCTGTTTTTCAGACTCTGTATTGTCAACCAGTGCTCAGGATGAAGACCTGGTTGTCACTTTCTCTCGTCGAGCTGATGTACTTCCTCATGCACGATATGACTGTCCTGTATATCCGTTCACGTGAGTGTTTGGCCACACACAGTTTGGAACACCACTGTCCCGGATTTCACATCACATTTTATGTCTTCTGTCCTGCTCAGGGCTACAGATTATGAGATGAATGCTCCAGTAGAAGGCAACCAACTCATCTGCGAACAATGTTTCTGCTACATCTGTGACAAGCCGGCGTCAACGGTATGTTGAGTTTACAATAATAGAAAATCAGTGGAATACGAAAAGAGTTGGGACAGAATATTGACTCGGAAGTGTATTGTATTGTACGGTGGGTACAAAAAGTATTTAGACCCCTTAGATTTTTCACTCTGTTATATTGCAGCCATTTGATAAAATCATTTAAGTTAATTTTTTTCCCACATTAATGTACACACAGCACCCCATTTTGACAGAAAAAAAACAGAATAATAGATATTTTCGCACATTTATTAAAAAGGAAAAACTGAAATATCACATGGTCACAAGTTTTCAGACTAGAGATGAAAATTATTGATGAATTCATTAATCAATAGTTGGTTGACATCATCAATCACTTAATGATTAATTGATAAGCGGCGATTTTCCTGAGAACCTGAATTTCTCTTTCAATAGGGTCTATAAGAATAGAAGCTAAATATTGTGAATGTACTTCATGAAAAAAGCATGTCATATCATGTAATGACTGATTTATTGAACCATTGATACATACAGGCAATGACATTTATGTAGTAGAACAAAATAAATTCTGCAGAGAAATTAAATAAAGTAAATAGATCTAAAGAGGGGCAGTTTAGAAGGAATGGGCATTTCTGACTTTACATCACTACCTACCTAACACAATGGAGTAGGGGTGGGGTTTCGCTCCACCATGTCCCTAAAGTGATTCTAACTCATCAACACAACAATCCACTTACATGACTGTCCCGGCTGCGCCATCGCTGCGCAGACAAGCTGGCGGCCTTCGGACAGGTGGACAACTCCTCCCAGTATTAAACCTCAGTGATGAAGCCTTTAGGCAGTGGCGCCCCCTACTTTCAACACCACAAACACTGCTGTGAAAAAGGGCAATTAACCAACAATTATTGTTAGGTTAATCGAGCAAATTCTTATCGACAATTAATTGATAGTTGATTAATTGTTTACATCCCTATTTCAGACCCTTTGCTCAATATTGAGTAGAAGCATCCTTTTGAGTTAACACAGCCATGAGTCTTCTTAGGAATGATGCAACGAGTTTTTCACACCTGGATCTGGGGGAATGTCTGCCATTCCTCTTTGCAGATCCTCTCTAGTTCTGTCAGGTTGGATGGTGTACAGCCATTTTCAGGTTTCTCCAGAGATGCTCAATAAGGTTGAAGTCATGGCTCTGGCTGGGCCATTCAAGAACAGTCACACAGTTGTTCCGAAGCCACTCCTTGGTTATTTTAGCTGTGTGCTTAGGGTCATTGTTTTGTTGGAAGGTGAACCTTTGGCCCAGTCTGAGGTCCAGAGCACTCTGGAAAAGGTTTTTGTCCAGGATATCTCTGTACTTTGCCACATTCATCTTTTCTTCAATGCCAGCCAGTTGCCCTGTCCCTACAGCTGAAATACACCATTCACAGCATGATGCTGCCCCCACCATGTTCACAGTTGGGTTTGTTTTGGGCAGGTGATGACCAGAGCCTGGTTTTCTCAACACATACCACTTAGAATTAAGGCCAAAAAGTTCAGGCCAGCTCTAGGAAGAGTTCTAATGTCGTCCCAAATGTCTTCCATTGAAGGATTATGGAGGCCACTGTGCTCTTAGGAACCGTGAGTGAAGCAGAAATGCTTTTGTAACCATGGCCAGATCTGTGCCATGCCACAATTGTCTCTGAGCTCTTCATGCAGTTCCTTTGACCTCATGATTCTCATTTGCTCTGACATGAGCTGTAAGGTCTTCTATAGATAGGTGTGTACCTTTCCTAATCAAGTCCAATCAATTTAACTGAACACAGCTGGACTCCAGTGAAGGTGTAGAACCGCTACAACCGCTGCTGCTGCTGACAAACAGTTATAGTGTACTCTGTGATATGTTCGTCGGAAGTCTTGACCCTATATGTGCAAATTTCGTGGCATAACTAGGTTTAGACGTAACAAATTAAGCAGGAATTAAAATGGGTTGTAGAAATCCACTTGATTTTTGCCAAAATGAATATAAAGATAGCTTAGCAGCACCTGGAGGGTTCAAATTCAAACTTTATGAACTATTAGGGTCCAAATACACAAATCAACGTACCAAACACTAATAAAATTGGGTTTAGAAAAATACGACCCCTTTAAATGATTTTAGCAAATGGCTGCAATATAACGGAGTGAAAAATATAAGGGGGTCAGAATACTTTCTGTACCCACTGTATGTAACATGTAATATTTTGCATTACACCAGTGCAAAATATCAGTGTTTTTATTTCTCTCTTTCTCACTTTGGACTTATTTTGTGTATTTTCAGTGTAAATTGTGGTGTCACAGCAGTATGTGTCACTGCAACAGCCACAAGAAGAGTGTCTTCTGGAATAACATCAGAAACTGCTGTCTGCTTGGAGGTTTGAAGGCGTTCAACTTCACTCTGTCTGAAATAGTTCCCTGCCTCAGACAAGCAGGTACACACTCCCAGTAGGTCTCTGGTAGGGCTGGATGATAAAATGACTTCGAAACAGGATTGCAATTAAAACTGGTTGATAATGGTGATAGACTTTTTACATTTTTTGTCGATATGGATCAAGCAGGTGGTCACACAAAAGAAACAGGCTAAATGCGACACCTACAAAGTACCACATGTGGGTAGGTTTTCTGTTAGGTGAATAAATCATGGAAGGCAATGTAGCATACTGGAAGGTAAATGTTTGTATTAAAATAATACTGTGCAGAGTCTGTTCTTTGTTTTGGTCTTTTTTGCCAACAAGCTGTTTCTTATCTCTGTTGAAGGATGGATAGGTAGATGGATAGATCTGTTGATCTAAACTTCAAAACAGATGAGAAACAGAGGCAGGACAGAAACAGAAATGAGATTAAAAACATGTAAATTCAGAAATCTATACTAAAATGGCCACAAATGTTAAAAATATGGAAGCTCATATTTTTCTGTTTTTTTTTTACTTATTTAAAACCATAATGTACTGGATCTCTAGTTTCACTGAAATAATGAAAAATGTTCTCCAGTATTAATATTCTAAAGTTAAGTCACCAAACCTTTTGTTTTTACCTGGTAGGTATTATCAAGATATTACTAAAGACTGGCTGCATTGATAGATTATATGTTGTGATGAATATCTGCCCAGCCCTAGTTTCTGGTTTCATGTTCAGTACTTGTGTGCTGTTTTGATCACATACTATTTAATCTGTCTTTCTCTCCAGAAAATATGCTGCAGTGCTTCAGAGTAGAACTTTCTGCAAAGTTCTCCTCCTTCTTGAATGGAAAGACAGCGAAAGAATATGGTCTGAACCAGGAGGGACGGGTACATGAGTGAGTCTGTGATCAACCCTCTGATCCTTTACACTGGTTATGCACCAGGGATAGGAATGGGGCAAAATATCAATACTTTCTATTACTACTTGCAATATTTTCTCAGTACACTGGTGACACGTAAATATTTTTGTTATCAAACCTGTGGCACCCATGGATAGCACCATGGCAGTCAGTGTGTGTGGAAAAGAGGCAAAACACACAAGACTCTGCCATATTTTAGGCTTAATTTCCTTTAGAGTTGGACAATATGAACAAGGACGATTGATTATTAACATTATAGTGTTGTACTTGATGGTTTTCTGGCTTCAAAATAAAATATGATTGAAAAACATTTTCTTCTATAAAGCTATACACCATATACACCTGGAGACACACTTTAACAATTAATATATCACAAGACGCAAACCATTTTATTTAGAATTTTTGTTGAGCACAAAAAGTCTCCAGAGGATCAACTTCACTTTCATGATTCAGCCATTTGTGATTATTTTCATTGTGTATATATAGTCCGGCTCTCATTTCACTGCAGTATTCAAAGTCTTGCTTTTTATCCTTTGATTGTTTTTGTTTTTTTTTCTGCAGTCTATACCACAGAATCATTGTATTATGATACCATGGTTATTATTGGCAACTAATTATGAGTTACTGCTACATTTAGAAATGTAGAGAACATTTTTTTCATCTGTCAAATTATTGAGATAAAGCCAGAATTACGAAGATCAGGTTGAGGTGATGCAACTTAAGATTTTGTTTGTGTTTTATGTGCAGTTATACGCCTGTATACCAGTATGTGTCATCATTCCTAAATGAAGCGGACAAACAAGAAGCCAGAGCTGCAGCCGTCATGGGACTGGGCGCTGCTGAGGACTTTATGCGTCATTTTCCAGTCCCAGGGTACAGACACTCAAAATGCAGTTCTGTGTATCAGATAAATAAATCCTCTTCGCCATTTTCATTTTGTATTATATTTTATACATGATATTTGATGTTCTCTACAGGAATATGATCTTTCTATCTCCTATGGGTAACACTGCTGAGGCCAAAAGGGTTTTATTACAGAGGTACACACATCCAGAACATCTTCTTTTCTGTCTGTAACTTAATTGTTTACCCTCTTACATTTGTGTGTTTGTGTTGTTTCAGGGTCATATCATCAGTTAAGAGGCAGATGGTCATGACTTTTACGCCACAATTCAACCAAAAACTGCAGGATTTTTACAAGAGAATCTCTTTTCCCCCTGAGATGAAGAACATGAAGAACAGGTATGTTCAGATTTCCATTTGTCCTTACATCAGGTTTTATTGTCAGTAATATTAAGGGAAGAATAAAATAGGGCTAGCTTCATTTGATTGGTCGAATGTTCTCATGCTAGGCGTGAAAGCATGATGCATGTACATCAAGTGAATTTTGTTTTTGCATTTCAGGCAGTTTATGTGATTATCACATACAGTGGTGTGAAAAAGTGTTTTCCCACTTCCTGATTTCTTATTTTTTTGCGTGTTTATCACACTTAAATGTTTCAGATCATCAGACAAATGTAAATATTAGACAAAGATAATACAAACATAAAATGCAGTTTTTAAATGAAGGTGTTCATTATTAAGGGGAAAAAAAATTCCAAATCTATATGGCCCTGTGTGAAAAAGTAATCCCCCCACCATTAAAACATAAATTAACTGTGGTTTATCACATCTTTGGAAAGTTGAGTTCAATTTCTCTAGCCACACTCAGGCCTGATTACTGCCACACCTGTTCTCAAAGAAATCACTTAAATAGGACCTGCCTGACAAAGTGAAGTAGACTACAAGATCCTCAAAAGCAAAGAAATTCAGGACCAAATGAGAAACAAAGTAATTGAGATCTGTTAGTCTGAAAAAGGTTATAAAGCAATTTCTAAAGCTTTGGTACTCAAGCAAACCACAGTGAGAGCCATTATCCACAAATGGCGAAAACATGGAACAGTGGTGAACCTTCCCAGGAGTGGCCGGGGTATGGTGTCCATTTTAGGACATTCTCGTCGTCTGAGTCGGGTATCAGGAAAAAGTCGTCCAGAAAAAATCGTCAGCATCAGACAGCTGACTCAGCCGTGTATGTCATTAAAATACGACAATGTTGCGCCCTTACGTCACAGAGAAGCCAACGAGTCTCAACAACGGATAGTGGTAAGACTTTTAGTCTCTTTAGACAGATAAAAATATGTGCACGCATAGCATTGTAATGAAGTAGTGCAGTTGCAAATGTTTTCCTCATATTTTGCAGTAAAATGTGATGTTTGCTTCGTTAGTTTATTTCGTGCTGACAGACAGCAGGGCTTAAACACTGCACTCTGAGTTGAGTGCAAAATGAATGGGAAGCATGAAACGGACTCATAGTTTTATAGTGCACAGAGTTTACACCCGTAGTGTATTTTCATGGTGTGAATATGAAGCTTCTTCAATTTAAGATATTCGTATAGAGAACATATAGCTTTAAAATACAATTTGGTCATTCCATTCTTTGAGAGCCAGAGCCCATCTGTGCTCACCAAAGACAGAGATAAGGGCTTTTATTTACTTAGGCCAGTATAACTTAACATTAATATGGTTTTTAGCCACAACACAACTTAATAATAATGATGCTGATGATAATCATAATGATGATAATAATAGCAGCAATAGTAAAAAAAATATTAATGTTGAGCCCTGGTGTCTATCTGCACTAAATAAACTAATGAAGCAAACATAACATTTTACTGCAAAATATGAGGAAAACATTTGCACCCGCACTATTTCATTACAACGCTATGCATGCACATATTTCTATCTTTCTAAAGAGGCTAAAAGCAGTCTTACTGCTATCTGTTGTTGAGACTCTTGTCGCCTTCTCTGTGACGTAAGGGCTCAACATCGTCGTGTTTTAGTGACGTACACGACTGAGTCGGCTGTCTGACGCTGACAAGTTTTTCAGGCCATAAAAAACATCAATATTTGTTCTTATTTAGACATTGTAATATAATAATTGTATAACCCTTCCCCCTGGAAAACTTGTTGTCTTGTTGTATACACTGACTATATACTTTAGCTTGTTGAATAAAGATTTGATGAAAATAAAGAAATTAATTTAAAAAAAAAAAAGCTGATAACTTTTTCCTGATAATTTTTTTCCTGACAACTTGTCATGTCCTGATGACTTTTTCCTGATACCTGACTCTGACAATGAAGATGTCCTAAAATGGACATTGTACGGCTGACCAAAATTACCCCAAGAGCCCAGTGACGATTCATCCAACAGGTCACAAAAGACTCCACAACAACATCCAAAGAACTGCAGGCCTCACTTGCCTCAGTTAAGGTCAGTGTTCATGACTCTGCCGTAAAAGACTGGGCAAAATTGGCCTGCATGGCAGAGTTCCAAGATGAGAACTCATAAAGGCTTGTCTCAGTTTTGCCAGAAAACCTATTGGTGATCCCCAAGACTCTTGGGAAAATACTGTGTGTACTGATGAGACAAAAGTTGAGCTTTTTGGAAGGTGTGTGTCCCATTACATCTGGTGTAAAAGTAACACAGCATTTCAGACCAGGAACATCACACCATGAGTAAAATATGGTTGTGGGAGTGTGATGATCTGAGGCTGTTTTACTGCTTCAGGACCTGGAAGACTTGCTGGGGTAAATGGAATCATTAATTCTGCTGTGTATCAAAAAATACTAAAGGAGAATGCTGGCCATCTGTCTGTGACCTCAAGCTGAAGCGCACTTGGGTTCTGCAGCAGGACAATGATCTGAAACACACCAGCCAGTCCACCTCTGAATGACTTCAGAAAAACAAAATAAAGAGTTTGGAGTGGCCTAGTCGAAGTGCTGACCTGAATCCAGTTGAGATGCTGTGACATTAAGACTAAACACCTTCAATTTAAAAACTGCATTTTGTGTTATCATTGTCTGATATTTAAATTTGTTTGATCTGAAACATTTGTGACAAACATGCAAAAAAAAAAAAATTAGGAAGGGGGCAAACACTTTTTCACACCACTGTTCATTCAGATTGCCATAATTACAGTGGTAATTCTACTTCTGTTTGTACTTCAGCCTGAGTGTTCGTCCCTGGGATGACGTCCTGCTGGTGTCTGTGCTGAAAGGACAGAATGTCTCAGGCGTCCGCAAAGACAAAGGGAAGAAAGACGTCCTGAATGAACAGATGTCTGTTGTCCTACTGAGGACAGAGCTGCTCCAGCAGCAGCACAGGTGCAAAAAGAATGACGCCCGTTCTGTTCACACAGAGAACTGCAGCAACTACTAGATTAGTTGACTGAGAAGAGTTGAGCTGATTGAAAAAGGATTACATTGAATAACTGATTAATTATTTCACTAATTAAGTTAATGTTTTCAGCCACCCATTTTTCCTCCATTGTCTTACATTAGAGTTAAAATATGTTACATATGTTCTATTGGCTGGTGAAGTAAGATTCAGGTAGAAAATGTTGTACATTTTTTGCTTTAAGAAAATAGTTAACAGATTATTCTGTTAATGTTGCAGTACTAGTTTATATCCACTCAAAGTTGAGGTTAAAGTTTTGCACCTTGACTAAATGTATTCGGTTTTTCCTGAAAATTTCATAAAATATGCATTTGCTCTTTTAGCCACATCACTTTATTTTACTGTTGTCTGCAGGTACAGAGAGTTGTATCGCTACCTCCGAGTGGTCCAGACCGATGATGCCAATCTGTAAGTGTCATCTGAAAAAGTGTTTATCAGTCTGGCTAAAGTTGTTTTTACATATTTAGACCCCCCCCACACACACACACACACACACACAAAGTGACTCCATGTTGAATAGTAATTTGAGACAGAAATTACATAAAATAGGTAATTTAAGAATCCTTTACATGATATCTCTCCACCCCTCATTAATGTTACTTAATAAACACCAGATTTTTCCTCTCTCCTGAAAGGTCTGTTCTAGTGTATGTACAGCAACAGCTTCTGGTTTAACATTTTTCTTTAATGTGAACGTGGCTTTGGGTTTCTGTTAGTTTCCAGCAGCTACAAGACCTCATCCCGTTCTTCATGTGCATGGATGGAGACCTCACCTCGGCTCTGCATGGTTTGCTGTTGGGCCACAGTTCCCGCTTCACTCCAGACCTTTTCCTTTTGTACTTCCGCATCTTCGAGACGGCATCTGCACCAATACAGATTGTCAGTCAGCCTGCACAGCTCTGCTCTCCCAATGCAGTTTGGAAACCGATCAAAGGTGGGACATGTAACATTAAAGCAGCACTATTTCACCTCTGATGCTTGGAGAAAATCCTATAAAAAGTTACTTCGGTCTGTGCAGGTGCTGTGCCTCTGAAGCGTTCTGATCTCGTAAGGTTTGCTCTCAGGGTTCAAAGATGCAATGCTGCTATCTTCACTGATGTAAGTTTTCAGCACATTAATACTGATGGGTTTTACATTTCAGTAATACTGTTGTTAACCAACTGTGATGAATTAGTCCATTGAAATTACATGAACTAGTGTTGTCATTATTTTAATGACTGAGTAATTGTTTGTGATGTTTCTTCTTCAGGTGTAAATGTAGAAATATTTGTTGGTTTAGGATTTGGTTCTTTTTCACTGTTCAGTAGACTTCACGTAGGATTATGGGAAATTACGAAGCAATCTTTTCATATTATATAACTAAACAAGAGATGAACTGAGAAAATAATGTGCAGATGGATAATAGTTGTTAGTTGTTAGTTTCAGACTTAATTTAACATTTATATTGGTGGTTTTAAACAGCTGATTTGTAGGCTTAAAAGAATAACAACAGTGGGATCAGGCTTTTAATAGAAGGCTGTGGTGTTTGTGATCATTGGCCAGTTGTTGGAGGTGTTTCCATAAATGTATTTTATGCAGATTTTTGAAAACTAACAATCAGTGGTAGTAGATCACACACTGTTGTCTGTGTAGTTAAATTAACACAAATCTAAAAAGTAGAAAAAAACAGTGGAAACATGAGCTACTTCAGTCATTGCCACTAAGATTCACCAAATCTTGAGCAAAAATGGTTAAAAAAAAAATCTGATAATTTTGTGGAAAAGGCCAGTTGGTGTGCATTTCTGTGCTGCCTCATCAAGATGTAGTGTTAAAATGAAATAATAATCATGATCAAGACATTACAGCAGTATTAACACACATTTCAATGTAGTAACCATTGTTCCCACTAATCCAACCTGGCACTGGTCATTGTATTCCTCTGAAAATGACTTTGTGACTGACCCAAACAGCAGCACTATAATTTCTACTCATGTTGATCTGAGGTCAGATTGAATGGTACATAGACTCACTACACTCTAGTGGCACAAAGTGGTACAACATGCATGTTAGCCGCTGTATCTGAGCAACACAATACATTATGATCTTTGATGTCAACTCTAAATCTTAGTTTGCACATTTTGATGAAGAAAACTGTTTAAAAATAACTGACCTCAGACTAAGCCTCTGTGGATATTGAAGGGCTTTATGTTGACATTTGACTGAAAACATTTGCATTATGCATTTATTTTTTACACTATAATTAGTACATTTGTTTTTCAGACAGTTGGAAAATTAAAAAGGTTGTTCTTGATTTTGATACAATAATGAACTAAACTACACTTTGGTTCATGTACTTTATTGAATAGTTGTGTCCTTGAACTGTTCTGACAAGTCACAGAAAAGATATGAGGTTTATTTTATAAAACTGTCTGATAACCCTGAATTCCGCTTACATGTATGAATAGATGGAACCTCTTGTTCTCACATACTGTGTATTGACATGTCTGATCTGGTTCTGATTCAGTCTCAGTGTTGGACTCGTTTGCTCACAGTCGTTAACTCGCCCTGTGGATCTGTGTCCGGCCTCCCACAACCCTGTCAACAGTTTCTACACGTGTGTATTCACTCTTTCCTACATCACATTTTTCAGTCACTTTTACTTGTTTTCATATTTTCATCTCTGTCGTCACTTGCAGGAATCAAAGGGTTTTGTGAATTCGATACTACTCGATCAGTCTTCGTCCAACATACAGATCCCACGATATTTTCAGGAGGTTTGTATATTTTGGTCATAGACATGGATTATTATGGGCAATGCTGCGATTATGTCTAATAATCCTGATCATTTCACGTAACTGCAACACTCTTTTCCATTTACCCACTACCTTGATGAAACTAACAGAATTGTCACATTTTATAATTTCCACATCATACACCAGTTGACTTTAGGACTTGGTTTTTACTTTTAATTTTTACCTTGGCTCAGTATTTTACAACAGGCTTTGTACATTTAAATCATGTAATATTGGCCATGTTAAATTGTCATTAACTAAAGGAAAACAGAAAAATAACATTTCATAATTCTATGCCAAAATATCAGGGGTGTCAGACTCATTTTAGTTCACCCCAATATGATCTCAAGTGGGCTGGACCAGTAAAATAACATAATTACATTATGATAATGTTTATGTCTACAAAGTTTCCTTAAAAACCTGAATAACATGAACAACTTGAAATGCATTACGAATAATAAGTGCAATTTTGAAAATATTCTGCTTCAGTTTATCATTTATACATGAACATTACAGCAAACAGATCCCAGTGGTTCTACAAATACACAAAACCTTTAGTAACAGTTAAAATACTGGTAAAATTATATTGACTTCTCTCAAGACATCAGGTTGTTCATATTTGTTGATGTTATTCACATTTTTTGCAAAATGATAGTTTGTTAATGTAAACATTTTCATGTAATTTTACTTTTTTACATGGAAACAAAGAGGAAAATTTGCAGTTGTCATTATTTATAGGTTATTATATTTTACTGGTCTGACCCACTTGAAATCTAATTGGTCTGTATGTGGAACCTGAATTTAAATTATTTTGACACCAGTGATTGTTAATAGTCATTCATTCATTATCTGAACCCACTTTATCGTCACTAGGGTTGCTGGAGCCTATCACAGCTACTATGGGCTTATCTTCATCTTCAGTGTAATTTTTGCATTTCACAAATTCATCCCATGGGACAGATTGGACCCTTTGGTGGGCCGGATTTGAACCCCAGGCCGCATGTTTGACACCTGTACAATAAATGGTTCTTCTTCATGAAGCATAATTATTCACATATTATGTGAATAATTAAGCTCTTAATGAACAAACATTTGAGGCAGAAATTTATCAGACTTTACAATAATGTTAATTCCAATTATTTGACAGTTGATCATCAGCTAAAATTTTAATATTGTGACCTAATTGTTAGTTTATCAAGGAATGTGCATAATTTAGTTATTTAGAAATGTCAGGTCAAACTTAGAATCTTCAACCATTCGTCCCCTAAGAACTGTAAAAATATAAGCGTTTATATTTTTCCATTTCTGCTACTAGATCATTCCAAATCCTCTTAGATCTGTACCTTTAGCTTGCATCCTTTTGTGATTATATAATTACAGAGGCTGATATTGTTATTATAGTTAACTGTGCAGCCACAGATAAAAAGAAGCCAAAATCCAGTGGGACTTGCCATGTTGTCCATGTAGTTCAATTTGCAGTTGGAGTCCAAGCAGTAGAGTCACGGGGCGACGTCTGTCAATCAAATGTAGAATATGAAGTGAAAAAACAAATGGATCGGAAAAATGACAAGATGTGTTTGTAGTTTGAAAGCCTCTCTGAAGTATTTTCACATTTGTCTGTCTAAACAGTCTGTGGTTTAGATCCACATGGAAACACTCAGACCTGTTGATGTTCCAGGTACGTAGTCACTGTCCACTGGTGTGTCTGTGCAGGTGTATCCAGATCAGGCCTTGTTGCTGCTGGTGACAGGGGCGTTGTACTTCAGAATCCTTAATGCTGGTTTGATTCCAGTTCTTCCTGTGCTCAACACTTTTCAGGTATTATTCTTTTACTTTTTTTCGTAGACTTCTCATGCATCTTGCGCTACGTTCACACTGCAGGTAAAAGTGGCTCAAATCTGACTTTTTGCCCATATGTGACACATACCTGATTTATTTTTTCAAATCAGGTGAAGTTACTTTCATATCTGGTCCTAAATCTGATTCATATTTTGATTTTTTTTTTGCAATGTCATGTCACATTTCATCCAATTTTTTCCATCACAATTCTGTAATGGAGGAGGCAGGACCCGGCAACATCCATATTTACTTCCATAAATGGCGTCCTGCGTGCGATGTCATGTCTTCTTCTGCATGTGGGTCACTTAAGGATAGTGTACTGTTCACACAAGTCTGACGGCATCGCATTTAAATTATGTTAACCACACAAAAAAAAATCTGATTTTAGCAAAAACATCGGAATTGAGCATTAAGATTTGCAGTGTGAAGGTAGCTTTAGATGAAAGGTGGTGAGCATTAGAACTTGAATCTTCAGATTTCATGTTCTGCATCATTATATTCTTATTGGACTTTTTATTAGGGGAAGGTCTTGATGACTGTATTTTTACCCACTTGAGGAAAAAATGTAAAGGTTCACAGCTCTGAAAAGATAGAACAGGTCTGGTTTTACTACTTTACATATTTTTCCAATACTGTATGTTAACGACCAGCCTGAGCATCTGAGCACACCAGTGTTAGAAATGAACTATATTTCATCTCAGCTGCTACTGTCACTTGCTATGCATTTTGACATTCTGTGTGGAGGAGTAAAGAACCTGAAAAGCTTGTACTACATTTGTCTTCCAGAAAAATGGGTGGGCTCTCCGGTGGCTGTGGGAGAGTCTGTCCTCCACTTCAGATCGCTTCAACTCCTTCTTACAAGAGATCACACAGGAAGTGGAAAACACAAAAGGTCTGGATTATATTTACATGCATGTCTTCAAAAAATGTTAATAACTTATTGGGTTCAGTCCTAACGCATTTGACTAGTGACTTATCAAAAAAATAGTACCAAAAGGATCACTACTCAGAATTAGTCATTTATTTGACTTGTGCTTCAATAAAAACAACATTTATAAAAGAAATAAGAGACGCAACATCTTCCAGTCACATTAATCTGTTACATATTCCTCACAATGTACATATTTAAAAACACATTCTCTATCAAACAAGGTACAGTGAGGCTAATATGTTTCTGGTTGTCTCTGTCCCACTTTCTTTTTATTCTTCAAATATCCAGAGAGAACAGCATGGACATATCTAGCTTTGTAAGACATTCAATAACAAAGAAATATTATGAGCTTTAATAATACAGAATAAAAAGTAAAAAGACATATCAGACAGACCCCTTTTTATGTCACCAAGGTAACATTTGACATGTATTGTTTCACATAGTTTTCCCATTTTTCCCAATATTTGACAAATATTTCTAATTTTAGATCAAGAGCGAAGGTGATTTTTTTTTTTTTCTTCCATTTTGTAGATGTCCCTGGTTATTTGAACCCATTCTGTTTGATCCAGATCAAACAGAACCGTGGTTTAGCTCATTCTGCCTGAAAACACCTTTTAGGTCGCTCAGTCTTTACAACAAATTCCAAGAAGTCGCACAAGGCTATCAATATTAATAAACCAAAGAAAAAGTACAACCAGTGGAAGATGGAATAAGAAATGGACTGAATGAACAACATCCCATCGACAGACAAACCTATTTATACACCAGTCAAAGTACATGAGGCAGGATACAGGTTCAGTAAAAGTGAGTCTGTTCACAAAATAATAGTTTGAAAGCAAAACTGTCTAAACTGAATCTATAGAATGTGAAATAAAATAAACAAAACTTGGTTTGGGCTTAAGATGTGAAAAATACCATAAACTCCAGCGCCTGACAGTGTCCATGTCTTTGTGTCTCTGTTAGATGGAGTGTCGTTAGTCTTCGTGCGCTCCATCATAGCATCCACAGTGTCGTCTTCAGAGCAGTACTGGCACCAGTGAGTCTAAATCTAGTCTCATCACTGCATTTTCAGTACAAGTAACTTCTGACTGGAAAACCAGCTGTTCCGATTGATTCAGATATAGACTAGAACCTGATGTAAAATAACTTTACCCTTGTATTTTTCCTGAGAGTATTCATGTACTTGGGTCATGAGCAATACTGTTCTGAATCAGCTCCTTGGATCCTAAAACACATTAATCTGAAATATTCAGCACATATGGGATTGGAGCCTTTGGTGGGCTGGTTTTTGGCCAGTTGGCCCTATGTTTGGGACCCCCCCCCCACTGTATGCTGTGGATCTGATGGTTTTTAAAATTTTCTCTCCTGGTGTGGTGGTGATCAGCACCTACTGTAAGTTTCTGTCACATGCAACAACCTCTCATTGTGAGTCGACGTCTGTCTGTGTCCTTCAGGTCGTCGACTGGATGTTGACCTGCACACTGGCCTGATGAAGGCTCCATCACCACTGTAAGTAACAACTCAGTGTTTTTGTTACTTAAAGCCAAGTCATTTACCATTTCGAAATTCCACGTCCCTCGTTTTGAAGCCATTACAGTGGAACTTCACAGTATGAGTTTAATTTGTTAAATGATTGTGCTCATTTTGTGATTTATTAATTTTCCAAGTCAATTTTCCCTATTCAAATAAATATAATAAATCTGTTCCAGCCTCCAAAAAAACTGAAAATGTGAAGTTAGAAAGAAAATAACACTTATAAAACCATAATAAAAGACAATACAAAAAGAATAATCTAGTTATTTACCTTAAAGATGAGACTATCTGTGCACAAGGAAGACTGTGGAGCAGGGAGGAGGAGGGTTAACGTTTGGACGGAGAACCTCCTTCCATTAAAACGTCAGGTAGAACAATTTCTGGTGTTTTCTCTCTCACTTCACTTAATTTGGTCCTCTCTTTCTCTGCAATATATCACAATATTTCATTTCATGATACTGTATTGATATTAAGTACTGTATCGATATTTTTAGGTATTTATTCAAATGCAGATATGACATGTTTTTCTTTTTTGTTTCTATTTTATTAATTATTATTTTACACTGTTTTATTAAACAATGGTTATTTGAAGCATCCTAAAAGCATATTTTACTGTCTAAAAGGCAGATGTTAGTTCCTTTGTTGTGATCGCACAAAAATAACGCTGTGATGTTAATTATGAACTAATAGAATCTAAACATTTGAGCAGGATCTTAAACTGTAATGTCTGTAAAACATCATTTAAGTTTTTACAGAGGAATATTTCGTGACATGGTATTAGATCCTTTTCTGATCAAATGAAAATGTGTTTAGTATTTGTGCATATTTGTGGCAATTCTTCCAGGAAATTATTTTTTAAAAACCGACACAAAACAAACAAAAAAAATTGCTTTATCAGTATCATGATATATCCTATCGTGATCTAATATTGTGATTTGTATCGTATTGCCAGATTCTTGCCACTACACACCCCTAGTGCTGACCAGCGGGGCTAGTATGATGCTCACTCATACTGCAGATTTCCACTTGTATTTCAAGACAGAAATACTCACCAGCCGCAGCTTGTAAAGCAAATTACTCATTAAATGGTGCACTCATACTGCGAGGTTCTACTGTAGTTTTTTTTTTTTCTTTGGTTTGTGTTTTGGTCAGATGAAATAAGGTGTGTAGTTAACACATGCTTAAACACCCCTAAACCCAAAACTCATCTCCTTCACCTTTTTATGCTCCTAAACTGTGTGTGAAATCAAATTCAGCAGGACACCAAAAGTTGTTTCAAGTGATTTTACAGTTTCTAATAAAATCATTAGAGTTGTGCTCTATCATCTGGATTAAGGGTCTGTCGGTCGTAAAATTCAACCCCATTAGGTCAGTCTTCTTCTGGACATGATGTATAGTGTCAGCGATAAGGCCAGTACAAACAACTGTAAAGATGTAAACGATTCAGATTAAAATTCCTTATACTAGGGCTTCATGACAGAAACAGACCGACAGAATCCAGCTGAAGAACAGAAACTGTCAACATCGAGATCATTTTGTTATAATGGGAAAGTCATGTTGCACAAACTCACCGTGTTTTTATTTAATGACATTTTTCCTTTTCTGGCCTCGCAGCAATTCACTTAGAGTTGGCTAAAATAGATATCAAAAAAGTCTTACAAAGCATTATAAAGTATCTGATACCTGTAAAACCCTGAGAAACATCCTTTTTCAATCAGTCAGGAAGCTGTTCAGCCTCATCAACCCTAAAATGTTGGTTTAGCTCGTTTCTGCTGCCTCCTACTGGTCAAAATTTTAATTACAGGAGTGAACTGTCGAGGTTCTAACTTTACTGCTGTTCCAAATTGATGTGGAGCTGAGATGATGTGAGACAGGAGTAGGTCAGTGTCAGCGCCACAACAGAGAATCAAAGATGCCAAACGCATAAAACCGTATCAGTCTGGAATGGTCGACATGGGTTTCTGTGCTGCTGCCTTCGGGTCCGTTCAAATGGGAAACTTAAGCAGTGAAGCATCTATTTAACAAACCACACAATAACAGTAATTGTAGGCCAGCTTTTATTATCCAGCTCGTACAAGATACAGTACACATTCTACAATTGCAGATTTTTTGACAAATTGGTTGATTCTGAACTGCAGTAAAGTGGCTTTAGTTCCCTGAAAATCAAGGTTTTACCGACTGAGCATTAAATGAACCACAAATGGAGTAACAATGACAAGACTGAAAATGAAACAGGAAATGAGCCATTTTCACCTATAAATTGCTAATTTGTCTGTGTATTATCAGCAGAATGGATGTGTTTAATTACAAGTAAGCATCATAATTCAGTTTAAAGTTAAAAAAAGTTTTAGAATCATTTTAATGATGAACTTGACTGTTTTTACGGCTGTGATCATGAGTGTTTATTGCACGAAAAGCCAAAACAAATTGTCTTTTGCTGTTGAAATAAATCTCTTTGCTTCAGTCTATCAGTGATAATCACAGCTTTTACCTGCTGAAGTAATACTGTCTGTTTTTGTTTTTTAGTGATTCTAGCTGGATCTCATCGCTGATGGAGACAGATCGATGGATGTCCTGAAACACTTTGCACTCGCTCCAGTTGACAGTGATGAAGAAATTGAAGTGACAGTAATGTGTGACCGTAAGAAAACTGACGGCAGCAGTTCATTTCACACTGCAGAGACTCTAAACACATTATTTTTTAACTACACAGACACTTTATGTTGCTGTCTCATTGCTTAATTATCTGCTGAATTTTTAAACCTTTTTTTTGGACAGCAAAGATCATTTAGAATATTTTTCCATATAGTCACTTCTATTACAATGTTTATTATTATTACGTAACAGATGACGGCACAAATAAAACATTCAACAATTCTGTAAATTAGACATTTGTGTTTGTGGTGGCTTTAATGTCCCAGAGACGCAGACAGGATTTTTAATTGAAGTGGCTTGTACAGTACATGCATTGAAATGGGCTCATAAATGCATTAAAACTGAGATCCAGTGTCAAACAGCAGGAGATGGCTCTGTCATTTATAGCTATGGTTCATAGTTTTGATTCCTAAAGCAACAGTGAGGCTCAAACTGTTAAAGCTGCAACAATTAACTGGTGATCTGTTAGCATTATTTTTGACTCATTGAAGAAAATTCAGTAAAATAATCTGGAGAGGCTTCCCTAAACCTCATAGTTGCATAGTCTGATTGTTCTCCTGCTCGCTCCACTCCTTAAACTTTTCCACTGCAACTGATGAAGTTCAGTCTGAACTTTATTGTTGATCAAATTAAATGTCGATCTCCTGAAGTTACCATCTTTTCTGTCTGCAGCTCTGCACTTTTAGTTCCGTCTCGACCATCAACTGGTTAAATAACAGCGCAACAGGTCGTTAACCTGGCACCACCAGACTAATCCTCCATTGGGAATTAGTCTGGAGCCACTTTGTTCATTTTTAGTTCCCAAGGAGAATTATCATGCGACCTCCAAGCAATTACAGCAACAAAATGAAATAAAACAAAACCCTCATGTGTACTCTAATTTTTCGTTTCACTGCGCAAAAAAAAAATCAGCATATTGTTCAAGTGGTCAGCAGTAACTAGATTTGTGCATCTTCTCTTGGTTTGACTATGAGGTTATTGAAAATCTTAGCAACGAAAGGTTTTGGCCAATCAGGTTAGGGGGGTTAAATATGCGACTGACCACTGTAACTGGATTGTATATAATAACATAGAGCCCGTTTACATGCACAATGCAAATCTGATCATTATCCAGTTTCAAGAGTTATCAGATTATTCAAGTGCTCATGTAAACAAAATGTAATAAGATTTATCTGATTATGAGAACTCCAATCAACATACCTGGATTTCTGCCGAATACGTCTCCATGCGTGCATACAGATTAATCTATCTTCCTTTTACATCTGTGCAAGTGTGTAAAAAAAAAAAAAAAAAAAAAAAATTAATAATAGAAAACAGTCATGTAGTTGAACGTGAGCAGAAAAAATAATAGAAAATTTGAGTCTGTCACTACATACTCCAGTAGAAATCTGATAATGGACTGAAAGGTCTCAAAAGGTTTTTCAATTATCGCATTTCTGAAGTGCATGTAAACGCATCAGATCTGATAATTACAATTATCTGATTACTCTGTTATCTGATTTTTACGGTCATGTAAATGGGCTCAATGTCGCATCATGTCTTTTGATTTGGACAGAAAGGAGAGCTGCTTTTCTGCTTGATTTCAGGATCCTGCAGCTTTAAACTACGGTAACATAAAATGATAAATATATGTTAAAGTCAAAGTGGATTGTTCCAGAGAAAAAATCTACAGTGCAGTTCACCTGATCTGATCTTGATGTGACAGATTCAGAGGACTGTTCACATCAGTAGCTGCCGTTTCGGTCGTTCAGAGAGGTGCTCCACAGTCACTGTAGCCAACCCACCCAATACTGGACAACTACCTGTGATGGTGGAGAAATGAGAGGGAGAAGGGGCCAAATTCAATCTGCCAAAGCAAGTCACACTACATGGAACCGCCTCGGCTCGGGTACCAGGTACTATTTCTGGGGACTGTTTCCATAACAGGACAGTACTGACTTTACAGTACCTGGACGTCATAGTGATGCGGCACATGTTATTTCCATGTCGTCTGCTCAGAGTTGCTGATAAACTTGTTCGTGTTGTCTCGTCTGAATTTTTACATCAGCCACCAAGGACTGAATCTCCTGGACTGACCATGGTGTAGTTTAGGGCTGTCATGTGGATGAACCTACAGATATATTTACTGTCAACTTCCATACCTGTTTTTTGTAAACTGGCAGGTCACACAGACAACTGTCTGACCAATCGGTGGTCTGCAGTGTTTATACGTCACGTTTTAGTATCGCTTGGAACCTTGGCGAAGGTGATACCAAAAAAATAGTACCGAGTACCAGATTACAGGTCCTTTTTCGTAATGGAAACGCCAAAAAAGGTCAAGTCGAGCCGGTACCACGTAGTGGAAACGTGGCATTTGTCTCCATATATGATTCTGTGGAATCAAATAATCAGCATTTAAAGTCTTAAAGTGCACTCGAGTCCAGCATTTGGTGGATGACGGAGAAAGAACCAAACGTAAATACTAAGTTTGCACACCACCGCAAATAAAACCATGCATGTTTGTTAAGTGTTCCCAGTGTCGGACAGAGAACCCAGTGGATTTACTTGCACATTTCATGATTGTTTTTGTTCATGTTTGAACTATGTGGCAGCTGTATTTTTGTGAAGCTGCACTGAGCTGTATGAAAATCTTAAAACCGGAGGGCCACGTCCCGCATGGCGCTGTTTGAGGACATCAGACAAGAAACGCATAACCGTCAGATCGCTGTCGGTGCTGCAGAATCCTCGCGTTAACAGACAGTCCTCTCCTTCCTCTGCGCCGTCGCTTGTTCCAGCTGCATCCACATGTTGAAACTTGGTGCTGAATGTGTACAAGAGCACGTGGTTTTGCAGCGCGGTCAGGCAGCTCTCCAGATGCTGCAGGTAGGTGATGCCTCGGCTGATGGTGGTGTGAGGGTCAGCCAGACGACTGAGCAGGGACCCGGAGTACGACGGACAGCGCAGAGTCCTCTGGTCCAGATCCAGCACGGCCACGTAACGGCTGTAACGAGTCAGAGAGTGAAGAATACCAGACGAAGAGCTGGACGCTGATCTGAAAGAAAGAAGAGACCTGGACGCTGAGTTTACATTTCTACAGCACTTACCAAAAACCCTTCTGTGACAAGACAGAAAAACATGTAGATGTTTCACATGTAGAACCAAAAGTAACCTGTAAGGCTTGCATTTAGTGAGGCTATTATGAAAAATACAGAGCTTGAGAAAATTTTGCTCCACTACTTCGCTTTTAATTTCAATTTCACAACTGAAGTCTATTTTTTGTAAAGTGTACATATTCTATTTACTCTTCCTAGATAAGGGATGAGAATAGTGAGAAATTGCATAATTTCTATTAATGGTTTTTGATTTCTTGCATCCTGTCTCATAGCACTTTGAGGTCTATGTCACAGATGTAATGTGTGTTACAAATAAAATTCATTATATCGTAAAAGCCAAGTGGCCTCTGTGTGTGCGTCTACGTGTCTGAGTCGTCACACAAAATCGGTACAGAGCTGACTGCTGCAGTTTGTCATACTTATGTAATTTTGGTCAAGGAACAGACTAGCAAAAACAGCAAGTTGATAGGATCAGTATTTTGGGAGATATTAGTAATTGTGGAATACAATAGCCTTCTAATCACATTGATATGCCCAGAATCGTTGAGTGATCTTTGAAGTGGGTTACCTAGCAACAAAAACAATAGGGCCATGTTGCCATAGTGTCAAATTTCATGTGCAGAAACAGACATGCCAGCTGAGAGGTTATTCAACTGAAAAGTGGAATTTACCAAGAAAGTAAAGGAACTGGCTCAGAGGACCTAGAACCGTGGTTCCCGCGGGTCAACACGCTTGTTCCTAATGTTCGTCCTGTGTTATTATTCTGCGTACCTGTGTATGCCTATGAGTCTCCATGTGAGCAGGTCCGTTAGCTGAAGGGCTGTGGTCAAACACGGCATCACGGCGCTCCCATCAGCCCCAGGTGCAGGTAGGAACAGGCTTAGAGCGTCCACATGTTTCCTCACCAGGCCCTCATCGCCTCCAATGACAACGAGCGGCCGCCCGCTCATTAGACAAAACACTGCATGCTGGGAGAATGAGTTCTGTTTGAGGAACCTGAGGGCTCGGAGTCCGGCTTTCCTTCTCCTCCTCTTCCTCTCTACATGGCTGTTGTTGCTGATGTTCTGTGTGGGGGAGGGGGGGTCTGAGGAGCTGTTGAAGCTGGTGCATTCAGATGTTTCGTCCACGCTCAGCATACGGACCGGAGCGGCGGGTTGAGACCAGCGACCCACCACTGACAGGGACATGGGAGGGGCAAAGTTCACATGGAGGTCTGGGACCAAAGACGATGTCTGAGCATTGGACCAGCGAGGAGTTGAATCCACGACATCTTCAGCTGCGTGGGAGGAGGTTCAGGAAAAACCAAAGGATCATTCAGGTACATTGGATGGATGGTGTGAAGATTTGTCAGTCAGTCAATGATAAAAATGAAATGGTAAAACTACCCAAACAGATTAGCTGTACACATCTATCACTGAATCCTCACTGGTCCTGTGTTTACTACAGACATTTAACTGTATGTGTTGGCAAAGCTGACCTGTTGAGTTGTCCAAAACATGCCTCTTTGTCCGACACCACGTTTTTAACTAGTTTCATGAGGTCTTATTGTGAGTAGTGTTTGCCACAGTTGCTAAACTAAGAAAAGGCTCAAATCAAATAAAAAATAGACCAAAAAACTAAAAATCAAGAAAGCAAACAATTATCTTCCCATAAAACAAAAAAAAAAAAAAAAGTCATTTTGTAGGTAAATTAAGGCAAAGTGCCTGAAATGAATGTACAGAATATTTTAACTGTCAGTTTGGTTTTTGGTTAAAGTCAGTTCAGTTAACGAGTTTTACTTTATCTATGAGAAATTAACTAGTTTAAGATTTGCTTTTACTTTGCAATTATTTTTCAGGTATTTTGAGGAAAGCCAATATATGATTGTTTATTAATGGTCTCATATTCTTGTTTACAATCAACCATTAAGGTGGCTGGAAACCAAAACTGCTGGTTTTGCTGAGGGCTGTTTTTTTAGTGTTGCATTATGCCTTTCAGTATAATTTAATTTCCTTGTTTGTCACTGCTGTCTCTTCTGGTAATGCAGCTTCATTTTTCAAGTGAGAACTTGAGTTTGCAGGTTTTTTCAAGCGCATCATTTTCAGTAACTGATAGTGAATGAAGAGTGTTAATTTCTAATCTTGGAATCAACTCACTTTACAACCTGCTGCCTCTCAAAGCTTGTTTACTGAACCTGAGGATAACTTTCATTTTCAATCTCTCCTTCATTTCACTGTTGGACCGGGGGATTTGCACTTTAGTTAAGAATTAAGTAATATTTGTGCAGGATCTACTCAGGGAATGCTGGATTATTGTTGTACTCTGTGGTTGCTTCTGTTTTTATACTCCAAGACTGGATCACACTGCCTCTAACTATTAGAACAGAAAAGAAACTAAACACGCAGTTTGTATTTTCTGCAATTAGCATCTCTACATCCAAAAAACAGCTGACATAGCCAACTGTTGAGCATTACAGAACTACCACTACTGTAATTACTTCTCACAATAAAAGCTCTAGACCTAACCCAGTAAAATACCTTGTAGTTTTATTCACACCTGGTTTAGTGGCATCTTTTGTACTTTGAGTGCCATGAAATAAATGCCAGTAACATCCATGTTAACTGTAATATTAATGCTAGTGGTGGGCTGTCAGGGCTAGAAAGGCCCTTCTCTGCTCACCTAAAGAATCACTGACCTACATTTACACTTTATATTTTTATATTTGTGTCATGAATATGTACTAAATGACTACTAACAGTCTGTTCTCTTTATATCTTAGCTTTTCTCTTGGTTTCACCAATAATGTGTGTGTGTTAGAGCGTTTGTCCAATCATATTTCATCCATCATTTGTTGTCGGGTAAAATAAATCTGCTTTGAGGCTCAGGATCATCAGAGCAGCTCCTACAGCATCAAATGAATGGAATGAACCTGTTGCTTTAACCAATCAGGTGTCACGTTAGCCACATGGGGGCAATCTAACAAATGTACAAATAATGTTGGCTTTGTCACATCATTTGATTGGATGAGCAATACTACTAAACTAATCAGAGAAAGCTCAGCTAGCAAACCCCGCACAAGATAAAATGTAATGGTTTTGATTTGATTTCTGTTTTCTCAACCCACAATGACCGACAGAGAAGAAGAAATGGATTTGGTCGCAGACAGACTAAAAAATAAGCAGCTTGTTTGGTGAGTATAATGTAATTTATGAACATTTGTATAATTTTGTCATTTTATTCAGTAAATGCTGCCGATTGTGCTTGAGGTGATGTACGTGGTGCAGCTGTGGCTATAGTAAAAGGAGACCTGCTGAGTTCTGTTCATCGAGTTGCTTAAGTAATGACATTCATTCTTGCTACATGAAACACCTGTCTGATGCAACACACTGTTATATTGTGTTGTTTGTATAGTATTGATGGTACAACATTGATATTAAAAGGGTCATTTTGCTTTTTTAAATGGAATTCTGCATTTTCAAACATTTCCCTGTGGTCTACATAAACTGTAAATGCTCTGCTTG
>JAPQRP010000001.1:26213213-26279517 GCA_037367295.1 Apogon hyalosoma | reverse complement strand
GCTGGCCCTTTAAATGCAAATGAGCCACTTCACGCCCCACCCCCTCCAGGTTGTTGGCTGTGCTGCTCTGTCCTGTTTTTCCGTACTCTGAGAAATGTTCGTCAGACGTCTTGACCTTTGATGTGCAAATGTCGTGACGTAACCAGTTATAGACGCAACAAACTAAGAAGGAATTAAAACAGGTTGTAGAAATCCACTCGATTTTTGGAGTAATGTTACAGCCATAGTTCTTAATCATTGTTGTTGCTTTGTTTTTTGCGTGTTGTTTTAATATGTAGAGAATTTGGGTTGAATGTTTGCACGAAAGAGGCTATGTTACTAATGTTAACTGTTACTGTTTACATCCTTAACAGGCTGAATGTAAACAGTTAGCTTTGGCTTTTATCCAACTGGAGCTGGATCTAGACACATTACAAAGTGCAGCAGATGTGTTACCTTGCAGTAGCCCGGACGTTGTGTCGTGTCTTCTGTCTTCATGGATGCGAGTGGTCTTCAAAACCTCAGGTACCGGATCCTGTTTGATGTTGACTTTGTGCTCATGATCCGGCGTTTGCTCTGTGATTGGCTCCTCTGCTTTACAGGCATCATCATATTTCTCCTCCCTCAGTGAGTCTTTGTGGTCTTTGAAGCCGTTACTTATGGGCTGGTTCTCGGCCTCTTCCTCCGTGATGGCGGTGAGGTCGTCAGGAAAGATGGACTCAGTGGTGCTCAGGACTTCAATGCTGTCCTCACTGTTGGCACGTCTGGCGTACGCTCGCACACGCCTGACGCCTGCATCTGCTGCTACACGCCTGAGAGGAGAGTCCATCACCACGGCTGGAGCATCTGCAGAAGATCATGACATGAGGACGACATGATATTCATTTTTTATGGCTGATAGGAACAACGCATGCACCTGTCCTTTACAATACAATAAAGACAAAAATAATCAAGACCTTAGAGAAAAGATTTGAACCAATGTTTAGTATTTGTTTCCATAATGGTTTGGACACACAATGCTGCTGAACCTAGATCAGATCATAACACTTCATCAACAGGCTGGTACTGAAGCCACTGGGCATGATGGGTAATCATTTCATCTGCCTCTCGTCACCCCGATGCACCCATCACTCTGGAACAGGGTCAATCTGGACTCATCAGACCACATGACCGTTCTCCACTGAAACACAGTCCATTATTTATTCTCTCTACAAACTGATGGATGTGGGGTTAAAGAACTTGTTGCAGCTGAAACATATTAATCACTGCTATTTGCTCGTTAAATCAGGTGGTGACCTTTTTTAGACAGGCTGTGCATAAACCTTTCATAAGGATCCATTTAAGGACGACCTGTTTAGAAGTGAGTGAAAGTTAAAGCTGCACAGTCAATCAAATTGTTGTGTGTACCTGTTCAGTTGTGTAATTGTAAAAGGCTGCAGTTTGCAGGTCCAGAGTGTGGTAATGTTGTGGATTCACTGGCATTAGAGAGTCAGAAGGTAACAAGTGGTGCCAAGCACAACAAACCCTGCCCCTTCCAGGTATTGTAGCCTGTTTTGGCATGGATCCAGCTGATGTTATCATGTCTATGCGTGCTGATGTCAGCATATCAGTTGCCTCCATATATGTGCCAAGTTTGAAGTAAACTGAAACAAAATTGATGTTTTTAGACATTTGAACTTTGACCTACTTTTCCCAAAATGTAATCAGATTTATTCTGGGTCACTGACAATCTATAAACCCAATTTGGTATGAATTCAACCAACAGTTTTGCTGCTAAAGTGTTAAACAAACTGAACCAAAAACAATACCCCTTGCCTCCCTGTGCCTCCTCTTCCTCACAAAAGGGCCGACTTGTCAGTTATCTGTGTATAATAATATGGTGTCTTCGTTTCACTTTCCACACCAGTGTTTCTAACATCCCCTTTTACCTTTGTTCCCCTCTTTCATTCCTCTTCCTCCTCATTTTGCTTTTTGTGACAGCTGTTTTCATTAATAATTAATCTGTCAAATTCCACTTCTACTACTGCCTCTGTTCAGTACATGAATTATTCAAAGTACTGAGTTTGTGGTAGATAAACTAAACACTGACAGTACAAGCTGTAAATGATAAAAACATCATCTGTCAGAGGATCATCTCAGTGGGATGAACTGTACCTCTGCTGTCACATCCAGCGGCGACATGCTGCGTCCGATAAGACTTCTCCGTCCCAAGCACCTCAATGCTGTCGCTGCTGCTCACGCTCCCCGTCATCTCCGTGGAGACACTGGGGTCAGAGGTCACTGGCTCCAGTTTGATTGGGATCTCCTCCACACAGGAGCAAAAGGACTCCAGACTCATTGGTTCTGCTTGAAATGCATCAACACCTCTTTTTGTCCCTGTGGTCCTGTGAAGCTCCGCCTCCACACTGTCCCTCTCCTCTTCCTCCTCCTCTCCATCATCTGGAGTCCAGAGCTCGAACAGGAAGTTGGTGAGTGTGAGCCTCTTGGACAGAGAGCTGATAACACGAGCTGTACCCAGGACGCTCCTGTCCCCACGGAGGCGGCGCTCGGTGTCTGCCAGCTGCTCCTTCATCAGGGACAGGAAGTAGGCATTGCAGAGCTCCTGCAGAGGCTTCAGGTGGTGCTCTGACCTGCAGGAGGTGGAGGGCGAAGGATGGGGCTCAGGAGGAAGAAAGGACATATCAGGGAGGGAGTCGGCGGGATCATAGGGCAGGAAGTCGGGCTGTTTTAGCTTCCTGTTTGGGTAAGATGTGACCTGGCGCAGTAGATCTCTGTGGGTTAGGATGGAGCGCTCTATGGCTTCCAGCTCATCAGAGTCTTTGACCACATCTTTGATACCACTGGCTGATGCCGATAGCTCCACTTCCTGTTTTAGAGTCAGACGCTTGAACCTGAAACAGAGACAGACATAGATTACAGGTCCAGTGTGTAACATTTAGGGAAACCTACTCACACAGATGGAATTTAATATACATAATGCACACTTTAAGTAATGGTTCAATGTGTCATCTTTAGTGGCATATAGTGGTCGACTGGTCACGAAGGTCATCATTACAGCCAGTGTTTGGCCTGTTTATTACGGGCTGCGAGGTTAAGTGATATTCACTGGTCTATACTCAGACACAGTTGGTGATTGTGAAGCACTTTAATACTGAGCTACAGAAGAGATAAAATGGTCCAACATGATGGCCCACCATGTGGGGGCCACCTACTTCCTCTGTAGATATAAATAGCTCATTGTAAGGGAAAGAACACATGAACAAATACATTCAAGAGTTTGCCTCATCTCAGGGTTAATGAACCTGGATCAAAAACATTAAAAATGTCTGCCCACTTTTTGTTTTACTATATTTTAGTACCACAGAGCATTCTAGATAGACCTGTCAAAAGTATAAAACACTAAATCACATTTACTGGATTTGTTTGGCATTACAATACAGAGCTGACTTTTTCTGTTATTTTGCAACTGTACAAAATATAGAAAAAGTATATGCATTTTACAGTTCTTCAAGTTGCTTTTTATTGTTAACTGTACATGTATGATGAGTGACCCAGTATACTTATGGCAGGAAAATTCATGCTATTGTTAAGACAGCATGAATAACTTCCTATTGAAGGAGTGTTGTGTGGCTGACGTACATTATGCACCAAAGGTTAACTACTGTCACGATAATCACTATGCTTATGGAGAATTTGAGGGCTTTTATGGCTTTTTGTCCCCAATTATTTAATTTTAAAAGTAATGCATCTTGTAAACTGTTGGACCTATATTATTACATTACTAAGAATATAACTAATAAAAATATGACACAAATCTCACATTTAGCAAATGACAGAAAAACCTATTTTTTCAGAAGGAAATGGCTAATATGGTAACTTTTCTGTTATTTCAGCTTACTCAATAAAAAGAAAACCCTGTACATATTCAGTTGTGGGTTTGTAATCCAAACTATATGAAGAGTATGACATGGGAGATGTGAAAATGAGCAGCTGTTTGTTAGCAGAACACAGATCACTATTGTCATGTTCTTTAAGAGCAAATGCACCATAGAGTCTGAGGGTCTTACTCTAGTTCCTGTAGTTTCCCCTGCAGTTCCATAGAAAATGCCTGTCTATTTCCCGTCTTGAGGCTGTCAGACGCCCGAGAGAAGCGCGTTGAAAGTTCACTAAAATTCTGCATCAGCTTCATCTGGTCTGAACACACATAGGCCATGCAGAACGGACGCACCATCCCCCGGGCCTCCAGGTCATACAGGGTCACATGGTGAACGTATGCAAAGGCGTCCTCAGCTGAATCTCCCAGGATCACTTTGGAGTCCTCGCTGAAATTGAGGCGGGGCCCAGGGGATGCGGGCGGAGCTGGGCCTGGGCCAGATGCCTGGTAGTCCACGGACATGATGCGAACGGAGAAGTGGTTGAGGTCAAATGAGCTGATGACCCTGGGGTCGTCTGGAATCGTCAACACTGGAGTGGGTCCCACCTGGAAATACAGAGCACAGGACGTCAGAACCAGGACCATTAAGCACATGCATCTGGATAATGGCATGTTAGAGGATGGTTAATGTATACTGAAGGTTTAGAAAAATCTGCTATTTCAAGAATAAAATCGTGATATTTTGAGAAAAAAAAAGGAACAAGTGGTGCCAGACAACAGACCCCCTTGCACATGTTGTAGCTTATTTTGGCATCGATCCAGCTGAGGAAAAAAAAGATTTTAAAAATTCTTTAAAAATCTGAACTTTGACCTACTTATCCCAAAATGTAACCACATTTATTCTTAGTCACTGGCAATCTATACACCCAATTTGGTATGAATTCAACCAAAAGTTTTGCTGCTAGATTGTTAACCAAACAAACTGAACCAAAAACAATACCCCTTGCCTCCCCTTCGGGGGGTGGTTAAATAAAATTATACTTCTTGGTAGTTCTTCTCGATGACCAAGAAGAACAATGACCTGGGCAAATGAGAACCTAGACAGACATAATAATATAAGAATTTTTAACTGACAAAAACGCAGCAGTTTGAACAGCAGCTGCTAATATTTGGTAAATAAGATATTTCATAGAGCTCAAATTAAAACTTGCAATCAGGGCTGGCCAACATATCAAATTAATTTGATTAATTAAGGTTTTGCTTTCTGAAAAATTGTAAAAGATGTGCAGTACATAACCAGGACACATAACCTTTCAAAGTTCTTCATACTGACTCAGAACTGGAAAAAGACTAGTTTCATGTACAGACCACGAGTTCCTCTTGGGGAATTACTTGACAAAATTTCTCAGTTTCATGTGTAGGTGTTGAGAATTCTTTGTGTGGCTTTTGTCGTGATGCACTTGTATTTGTTGACAGGTCTTGGTTAAAAATTCATCCTAATCTTACTTCCTGATCAGATAAACTCAGAGTGTGATCTACTGCAACAACACACCCACCACAGAAAAGAGAGCTTCATCTAATCCTGCAGCATTAAAACACTTGACCTGAAATGACATAAAAGACTAGGATTAAATATCATGGCCTTGTTTTCATTGAACGGGGAGTTTTGCAAAGGTACTCAAACCTGTAAATATTTCTGCCCAAAAAAAAAAAAAAAAGAAGCAAGACTGTATAATAATGTTTTACTATTGTGACAGTATTTTTGCACAAATGATCCAATTTTACATTACTAACTGCACTCAGCCTTTTTGTAATAATCTCATTACTCTTTGTAACCAGTGACAAGAAAAAGTATGTGAATCCTTTGAAATTTCCCAGTTTTCTTTATGAATTGATCATAAATTGTGATCTGATCTGGATCTGTACTGCAGTGACACTATTTAGCTGTAGCTGTGTTAAAAAAAAACAAAAAATTAAATATTATAATTGTTTGTGTAGTATTATGTTAAGAACATTCAGTCTGTACTTTTTACTTTGATGCTGATCACATCACATTTTATGACCAATTCATGCTGAAAGCCAGAACATTTCAAAGTGTTCATTTAGTTTTGCCACAGTATGACAACAGGTACTGAACAGGAAGCCACTGCGTGATGACCACAGTGATATTCTAAAAAAACACAAGCTTCTTAATTGGGAGAACATAATAAAATATGTAAATCTATGTTTAATGTTCAAAATCACCCATGGTTTGTCTTCTCCACCACTTAATTTGTAAATATTCGAACTGTATCACAATGTAACACAAAGGGTGAGGAGACTGTATTGTTCCATTCAGGAAGAGTGCATTTGGTCAATCTTCTTTTTCATTTAAAACTGCTCATAAGTGGAACACAGTACCTGTAAATATCAGGGAAATGCCTGCACACAACACATTTAAAACTCATTTAAGAAAATGGCTTTTGTACAATCAGACCTGCCAACATCAGTCCCTGTAGTCTGGAGTTGCCCCTGCTCCTAACAATGCACTGACACTTTACTGCACCATATTGTTTAATTGTTTTCTAAATGGGTGCTTCTATGAAACTGGGTTCATTTTGGTACCTGGCACTGCCAGCTTTTTGGACCCAATAATAAAAGAGAAATTTAGACATATTTCCCTCCAAGATGTACCTAATGATGACCTCAGATAAAGGCAAAAAAAATTATACTCTTGCTCTGAGCCATCTCAAAACTAATGGATTTTTAATAAAATATTGGGGCCAAAAATAGTACCAAAATTGGGACATGAAAAATTACCTAGGGGTCAGTGCATTTGATCTGGAAAACATGGCTTGAAATAGTCTTATATACCACTATAAAGACACTGTGTTAAATTTGATGATCCTAGTGGATTTTCTAATTGAATCGACAGTCTCATTCCAGGTTTTGTGTGTAAACCATCATATCCATTGGTGTTAAATGAGGAACCTGCCCATTTAAACACAGATAAATCACGAGTGATTTTGCAGCAGTGGTCATTTTTGTGAAACACTCTGCCTTGCATAATTAGACTGATTCCCAAAATGTACCTGTGAGAGAATAAAAAGATATTTGAAAAAATAGTGGCACGCAATTTTCTTGTCCTTTTTACTGTGTTACACGCAGATTTTTGTATTAAAAAAAAACCAAAAACATATAAAAATGTGTTTCATTTGAAAAATGGTTTCTCTTTTATCTCAGTAAATATTTATTTTCAAAATAGACCCAAAGTGCTTCCAAACTTGCTTCATAACATTAGTTTACATCTGGTTTAACTTTTTAGCCCCTATGTCCTGTTTTTAGGGACCAGTCTCATAAAGCACCCAAATGTATAATGTACAGTTTTATGAATGTGATATATATTGTATCCTGTTTTTAGGGTGACTAACATCTGAATGTACATTGTCCCAGTCAAATAAACTAATACATAAAAATAAACATCTTTATTCTTGAATAGTTATTACTGAATCTAACAAGAACTATCTAAACTATACCATACTGTCTGATATATCAAAGTGATGACGCAGTATTTAGTGCACTAATCTCACTGGAGTACTTTCATTTGACTATTTTATTCTCTATGCCAAATGTTTGGTATTCTCCACTTTTTAAGCTGCGTTATCACCTGATCTCCACCTAATTTAAAATGCTTGCACCTCTAAGAGGAATGGGTTTTTCCTCCCGCTAGTCTTTTTCTAGTTGTTTGTTCCAAGCCCGCACCTGCTCGGAGAACTCCGCCACCAGGATGAAGTCTCTGCTGAACTGTGCGGAGGAGCTCCAGGGGTTGGACGGAGGGAGCAGCGGGACGGAGAGCTCCTCAGGCAGACCCACAGCCTCCAGCTCCTCTTCCCCTTCACCCGAAAATCCCTCAGCCCCGGCGAAGGCCAACAGGTCCGGTGACCCGATCATGTTCGCCCCCTGAGGACTCAACCCATGGAGAATGTGATCTAGTCCCACGGAGCCCGGTCCTGACGCATCCCGTGTCCCGGAGCCGAAGGGCCTGGTGGGGGAGAGTCAGCTGCTCAACGACCGCAACAGGAGAAACTTGTTGCGCACTTTACTACAGTCACTTTTAAGCCGCACCAAAACAAAGCTCAGAGTTTCTTCATCGTTTCGACTCGTAAATAATCAATAAAGTTTTCCGACACAAACATTCAACAGAACTTAACGAAGAGGCTGAAGTTGCGCGCGACCGGTGGTCACACGGTTAGCTAACCTTCGTCCGGGACTCGTCTTCCTCTTTTTGTGATTAGAAGTTAGGGTTCAGCCTTAAACTCGTGTGTCGGGCTCATGTTTTGAACCCTCTACACCATTTTTAGGCCGTTGCTCTGTGACAGTCACCGGGTCAGGGGCGCACCGGTGCCGCTGCTTGTGTTGCGAAAGCGGCGGATCAGATTCGGACCGGAGCAGGGTCAAGTCAGACCCAACCGGACCACCGCACATCCGGTGAGGACTTTCAAAGTAAAACACAGCCGTGGCTGATTTATGCCGCGGTAAAACACACAGTCCATTTCCTGAACCGCTGAAAATCTCTGTAAAACATTATTCAACCCAAAGAATTATGCACCTTTACTTCTATCAAATGAATATGAAGCTATGATAATACTGTAATAATTCTCAAACGGACGGGAGCACATCCGGTCAACATTTTCAAAGTAAAAGATCAGCGCTCATGTTTTACATTCAGGTAAAACATTACTCATCTATTAGAATTATGCACTTTTTTATTTTTCTCAAATAAATATGAAGCTCACACTCACGGCCACACGTTCGGGCAAATTTCCGAAGTAAAATATCAAGCTACTTGTCTTATTTGTAACAAATAAATATATAACTTTAATAACAGTGCACTAATAATAACCGAACTAACAGCAAATAAACAAATAGACAAATATAAAGTTATATTAAAAATGAACAGCCACAAGTGCTTTCAAAGTAAAATATAACCATGTTTTACGCTTTAGTAAAACATTATTCAACCATTAGAATTCTACACTTATCTATTGCTAAATATATAACTGTAAGAATTATTCAAAAAACGAATAGCCAACACAGCTGGTTAGCACTTTCAAAGTAAAATACTGAGCTTTATGCTTCCGTAAAATAGAATTAAACAGAAACATTCACTTTAATTTGAACTAAAAAACATAAAGCTGTAAAAACACTCTAATAATAATAATACTCAAATGAACAGCTGCACATCTGGTCAATGCTTTCAAAGTAAAACAATAATGTTTTATGGAAGAGCACCTCATTGAATAATTAGAAACCTGATTTTTTTTTTGTCAAATAAAATTTAGATGTATACTATTTTTGAATGGTAGTTTTTCAGTAGACTTGTAGGAAAAATCTAAATTGTGTATTAAATAAATGGATAAATGCATAAGAAAACATATCTTTCGTAGTTTACAGTGCACGTTAGTCCAACACCTAACCAAACATTCACTGGACTCAAAACACCAGCCTCTGCCACTGACATTTTGATTGTGATTTGATTTGCACTTCTGCATTATATCAATTTGTATTTTTCTCAGTTAAACCTTGACAACAATATCATTATTAACAGTATTGGACAGTATCAACAAACCTCAGGTGCAGGATTCAGTGGTATCTTTCTTACAAAGTATCTGCAGTGTTGTAGCTGTAACATTGACCTGACCTACCGAGTACTGACCTGATGCAATGTTGTCCAACCTGTGAACATCTGGAGGACAACAGCTGTCTGAGCTCCAGCTCTGACCTGCTGTCCTGTTTGATGCATATGTAATGGGGGCTCACTGGGTAGGATTTACCATGAGCTGCAAATTCACAGGCCTCCTCTGCTTCTTCTCCAGTTCTAAAAATGCATCAATACAAGTGGAAAAAAATCTGACATGCATGCACACACAATTCAAAACCAAAACAAAAAGCAGACAGCTACAGTCACAACAAAGTATTTTAAGCAAGGGATTATGTACTTGTCGGGATTATGGCTTTATTTTTCCTAATCACACACCTTATAGTTACCCTATGTTGTATTGGGCTCCCAATGTAAAATTTACCTTTTGAATTTTGACAAACTTTTCATTCACACAAACTGATTGTAAGAGGTGCCAAATTGCATTTAAGGGTAGAAAAATACAAATGATTGAATCACTGCCTAATGGTGTCACCTAAAAAAAAAAAACAAAAACAAAATGTACACTGTTGGCATTACAATTGCAATGCACAAACACAGCTAAGACATCAATCATTCTAAAAAAATGTCAATTTACCATTTAACTTAATTTGACACAAATTAGAAACAAATGTTCACAAGGGACTGAGCAAGAATCTAAACAAGTGCTTTCATTTTTATTTGCAGTTTCATTACTAAATCAATTTTTTATTTTTTTTTACTTGGCAAGACAAGTGAAATACTCCCAACATTTATACTGCATTTAAAAGCAACTGCATAAAATTATTAGGCAAGTCTGACCATTGTTTAGGAGGTTAGTTCATCCAGATAAGGTTGGCAGGAGACTGAACGCTGAACGAGACTAACAGGAAACACAACTTCATCCCCCAGTTTAATAAAAATAGACATGTAGAGTTAAGTAAGTCCCCCTCAGGCAGGCTGAGTAGTAGTTAAGTGCAGCAAAAGTGGTGCTTTTCAGCAGGTTGCTATTATTCTGCATAGTAAGAATATATGTCATCAAGATTTGGGAGAGGGATGCAGAAGGCGCAGTTAATCAGAGGAAAATCGATATGTATACACTTAATGCAATGCTCCTCCACTGTTATAGATACATTAGATTGTTTTCATGTCTACCTTCAGACTCCAAAATTTAATAGTTCAGATTATTTAATGTAGTGTTGTAGGAGCTACTCATCCATAGTTGGGAGAAGAAAATGAGTACTGAAGACAGAAGTAAAGCCATATAAAATTGTAGACAGGAACATGAGCAAAAACTGTATTTAGCTACTTAGAAAAATACACATCAACAGTTTAAATATCAGTTCAAGTGTATGCTAGATTTAGAATATTTCCACTGCTTTATTCACTATTAGACAGCATTTTCTAACTTGGCGTTTTACACTGAACAGCATGGATGCACAGAATAGGAGTACATGCATACGAGGGGGCATCAAAAAGTTTGTGGAAAAAGAACATGGCTTTGACATGGTTTAAAATCACATGGCCCTCGGTTTTACACAGATGGACTGAGAGGTTGGTGTCAACAATTGTAAAAATGTAATGACCTGATGGAGCATATGCTAAAAAATAAACATTAAACTTTAAACTGTTTTTTCCAACTGTCCTTTTTCAACAAACTATTTGAAGCCTCCTAGTACTGTAGAAGAGAAAATGTAGTCCCAAAAGAAAGAGCTGTCTGACAGTTAAGGCAGTGAAAACATTTACATGCATACCAGTATTCCTCTGTTATTCTGAATGTGACTGAAGTCTGAATTTGTCAGATGTCATGCAAATAGTACAGTACATATTTCATTTGGATATTCCAAATTAAGCCTTTTTCTACATTAGTTTCTGATTTAGACATGTTAGATATGCTGACACTAATGCATGACCTGGACATTAAGACGCACATCTGGAATATGAGTCTTATTTGCTGTTTTACCGCCACTCGTTTTCTATCAGTTGAACTATGGACAAAGATCATGTGATGTCCCAAGAAATAAAACAAAACCAAAACTGCTTTTATCAACTTTTAGACATTATGGAAGAAGACATCAGGTTTTTGGATTTATGCAAATATCACAAGGTTGATACTATTGAAAAGGCGGTTGAACATTTGAAAGAGCGAGGCTGTGTTTGCACAAACACCTGCCACTGGGGGAAATTTTTCAACAAATCCTTTAAATGGGACTATATATTATATTTTCTCCATGTAAATATAGTCCTCTTTACTCGCTGTTTGACTCTTAGGTGGCTAAAATACAGTTTCTGCTTCCAGTCCTATTTAGAGCAGTGCATGGCTTTGTTGTCAGTACTCCTGTCCCAAAACAGGGCTGTGCTGATGGATCTACTTCAGGAAACACACTGACTATGGATAAGTCCTCATACACAATATCTGAACTTTCCCTTTAAGCTTAGGCACATCCTGGAGCATCATTTCAAACATCTTCACTGGTTCTTCCTCAGCACATTTTTGGCAAGTCTCCTTTTTGCTGGAGTGGTTGGATCAGCTTGACTATGACTTTCACATCTGCAGTCCTTGGATATTCGCCTCTTCAACCTCCAACACCGTATACACAAAGGCACCGTACTGTTCATCAAAGTAGGATGAGGAAGCAACACAAAGGGACAAGGTAGTAGGAAGCTGGGCGAGGACTTTCCATGATCCTTGAGTCGTTCTTCTACAACACTTCCATTCTGAAGCAGGCATTTTGGATGTCAACACATTTACTATTTAAATTCCATGTCCACAGTTCCTATATGAGCAGTATTTCTGGCTCTGACACGGCACAGTAGAGCATGAAGCCCATCTGGTCCACCTGGTCCTCTGACAAGCTGCTCAACAGATTGACAGCAGGCTTGAAGTAACTGTGTAACGCCCCTTGCTCCAGGTAGCCAATCAGCTCTGTGATGCACTGCTGGAATCGCACGTCCAGGCTGCTCTCAGACCAGTTGCTCTCGCTGTCACTGAGGTGCAGGATGAGGTTAGCCAGCGGGGCGGCTTTGAGCGGTCGCAGAGCTGGGTTCAGTCTGCAGACTGCCTTCAGGATTTTCAGTGTAAGTCTGCGGTAGCCGCCGTCAGAAGTGTCAAGCTGAGCCAGCCGCTGAGTCTCCCAGGGGTACAGGGAGAGGTGCCAGGCATTAACCCAGGGAGAGGTGAGTTCTGGCTGGGCAGTCAGGACCACATCCTCGTCCCTCAGCAGAGGCAACATGGTGATAAACAATGGGGGGGTGCTGCTCTCTGCGCCCCCATTTTCATTTCTAGGCCTGAAGGGTCAGAGAAGGTGAAGCTTTTATGAGTGAAGGCAAGTTTTATTCACAATATGTTTAGTTACATAGCTATTCTAGTATTCATCACATAGGAGCATGACAACAGCATTTGAGCTTTTCATCATTAACCTGTCAGAAGAAAATCACTATCGTATAACTACAGTTAAAGGTAGACGTGTGTGATATGACGATATCAGATCGTGAAGGATTAGAACGCGTCAACAATCCAACAAAGCAGTGAGATTGTGGAATCAGGGAAGTTATAGAGGGTACGTTCCTGCCACACGAACCCTGCGCTGAGTATGTGCAGTGAAAGTGAAACTTAAATGGCAGGGCAAGTCTGTAATAACTTAATAACTTGGCCCCCACAGAGTCGTGTGTACTTGACTCCGTGGATGTCCATGCACATCCTGTTTTTGAATGTGAAATTGGTACACTCCCCTGAAACCTCAAATGTCTGTGGACAGTGCTCGCGGAGTACATGCCGCTCACATGCACAGTTTGTCCGACTGTTGGAGCCTTTAAAGGCTGCTGCTGTTGTACAGCTAATTTTCCTTTAACCTATCTGTGGAAACTTTAATCTGAGGGGGCAGGATGTGAGTCCTCCACATACAGGTCTGTACATGATGCTCTTAGAATAATGTATGTCAACACTACGAACCTGTTCAATCAGCTGAAGAGACCGCATCCAAACAGTATGTTCTGTATTTTTCTTTTTCTTAATTTTCATGGTTATTGAAAGCTACCTCAAAAACCAACTGCAGTTTAGTTTTTATGTTCAAGAGTGCACTTAATCAGAGTGTTGTTCACATTTTAGTATGTTTATATTCCTGACAAGTTCGCAAAATTGCACAAATGAAATTAAAAATGTTCTGGAAGATTTTTTGGGCTAAATTATTTATTTCTTTTAGGGCTATGTTTTACATAGGGAAATTGTTTGGTTGCACTGTTCAGAAACTTGCAAATTAGTCTCAAAGATCAGTGTAAAGAATCGTGATAAAATTAAGATCGTGATTTTATTTTTCAAAAATTGTGATATGATATTTTTGCCATATCGCCCACCCCTAGTTAAAGGACAACATTTTCAAGGTCAAAGGCCATGGCCCGTGTCCTCATCTCTGTTGTGGTGTCTTAGAATTTTTGTCAAGTCTGGCGCAAACTTTCACAGGGACCCAAGGATGAACCAATTAGATTTTTGATAGAGATTTTAAAGGAAGTCCGCAACAACTGATAGAAGTTGTGGGACCGGCATAAGGAGAGTATGATGCAGTATGTTCTTGCTTTCGTTTACATCATTACAAACTAAGAATTCAGAATCTTATTAATAGACACACACCGAATCTCCAGTCTTAGGTCTGGTCCTCCTGGTACAGGTCTGACGACACAGTCCAAAGTGCTGCTGATGGTCGGCCAGTTCATGGTTTCCATGACAGCTTTACTGAACATGTTCACAACAGCTTCTGATGATAAGTAACCGCCCACCAGGTATCTACAATAGGAGACACATACCTTCCACTTCAGTGTGATGTACAAACACTTAACAGGTTAGCATTACTCACGTCACAAATCATTCCTGTTACTGCTGCTTGTATGACACATTACAATAACCACTAGGTAATATGCCATTGAAAGGTCATATTGTATAGAATAGTGCATACAGATGTAAAATCCCTGAATGAGTAGAGATCATAATAAAGTCTGTATCACTACATTAAAAAGGCCACAACTGCTTATACAATACACATTTCATTTTAGATCCAATGTTCGCATAAAAATGTTCATCACTGGAACTTTTGGTTCAAGATTGTTTTACAAATTTCCATGAAATTGTTATAGGAAAAGTTGGTAAAAATCATTCCTGTGGGTGATCACCTGTCCCAGTAACTTCGGCCTCTGGGGAAATACTCCAGATTGACCCGTCGGACCATCCAGTGCAGAGGGTGTGTGAGCAGGGTTTCCTCTCCGGGTACGAGACGCCACAGTGAGGCCTCCAGCTGCAGAGGCACCAGGAGACATGCATGGTCCGCACTGACCACCTACACATACAAATGAAGAAAAGACATTACAGTTACATCTTTATAGATGTATGAAATCCATCTCTGCCACTGTGATGAAAGAAATAAAGGAAGATAAACACTTTTTGGGTGTTGAAGACTTTCTTACCAACTACAAGATATGCAATTAAAAAAGAGGCAGAATAGAAAATGGTAGACAGAAGAAGTTAAAAATGAAGCAAATAACTCATCATTTATGGATGATTGGTAAAAATAATTGAATACCATTATCTCAAACTGAGTCAGAAAAATCTGTATAGAAAGCATTCACATCTGTTCAATTGATGCAAGTCATACTCTGATGCACTTCAGAGTACTACACCAAGTGTATTTCTTACCCTCTAGATTACTAATAGAAATAAAATACTTCACTCTGAGTGAAATGGGGAACCATGGATCCATGTCACCAGTTCTGATAATGACACATGTGACAGGCTTTCTTTCTATGACCATTTAACTGTGCTATTGAATGTCATCAAATCCAGACCATGTCCCTATCTACACACTTTGCCAGAAAATTGGTACCATTATACAGAAACTCTGAAGAAAATTAGATTCAGTGTCAAAGAAAGACGTTTTTAAATTGAATCATGAAGTCAATGCAAGTTATTAATTGTTTAACCAGCTCAATGTGCCACAGTATTGTGTGCCGAAACCTTGAAATCTATATGTTAATTTAATCACAGCCAGTCTTTTGTGTTACCACCAGTGTGCTGTACCTTTTTGTTACAGATTTCTTTATGTGAAAATTCATTAAAGAGATTATGGAATGAATGATGAAGAAATGAATTATTTTAAAACTCACAAAAAATATTAACTACATGGCTTCTTCAGGAAACACTCAGTATTTAGTGTGATCTCTGTTCCCCCAACAAAAAGCAGCACAAACAATAGGAAACACTGGCCATGTGTTGAATGACAGACCAGTTCAGTTAATCTCATAATGTTAGCTCAGAAGAGTTCAAGACAAGTTAAACCCAAAGCAGATCATGTTAAATACTAGATACTGCAGTCACTCTGAAATTCTTGTTTTTAATGCTCTTCTACAATTCCATCTCTCTATCCTTTATACTTCCATCTCTTCTTTATTATATCCACTCTTTCTAAAACAACAAATTTACATGTGGTCTGAAACTTTTACACAGTACTGTATATTCTGTGAAATTCCACCAATTTGTGGTATGAAAGCAAAATGAACCAGAACAAATGAGCCTGTTTATATGACCATAAAAATACAATAACTGGAAATAATCAGATAATTGTAATAACTGGATCTTATTCCTTTACATGCACTTCAGAAACACAATAATTGAAAAGGCCCAGTTAAGACATTTCAGTCCATTATCAGATTTCTTTTGTAGTTCATACATACATTGTGATGGGAGACTCACACTTCCTATTATTGTCTTCCGCTCACATTGGACTATGCCACTTCTGTTTAGGATGTCTTTTCAATATTTTTTGTTAATTCTATTTTTCTTAACACATGCACAGATGTAAATGAATGAACTAATCAGATTAAGTAGAAATCCAGGTGTATTTATCTGATTCTCAAACTGCTATTACATGATTACTTGAATAATTTGGTAACTCCAGAAATCGGATAATGATGGGAGTTTGAGTGTGCATGTATACAGGCTCTAAACTAATGGCATCCTGAGTCATTAGTTTGGAATGTCAACGCATAATTTAGACTGACATAACCTTTCTTTTTTTTATTAGTTACAGAGAAGTGGCTTCCATTCATTTCACAGTTACACACAGTTTTTTGTATTGGTTGATTTGTTTGTTATGTTTTGTTTGATTGCTGTTGTTCAATTTGTCTTATTGTTTACTTTATTGTGTATTAATTTTGTGTTGCCTTCAAGGATGTATGTATGTATGCATTTACTTTTCTGGCATGTCAGTATAGATGAGTATGTGAAGATAAGTGAAGTTAATTATTTATAAAAAAATCCAAGGGACTTAATTTTTCATATATTATGCTGATAGAAAGCTGAAGGATAGACTGTTGTATGGAGAAGGGGTAGGATTAAATAAGTTCTACTTCCTCCCACTCCTTTTTGAATGTGCGACTGAAGTCATACTTTGTTTTTATGTATATGTATACGTTTTTTTCATGTTTTCTTACAATCTGTTTTATTTCTAAGGACTAGGTAGGATTACTTTTGTTTTGTTGCATATTCGGACTAAACTACACTAAGCTAAACATAGAAGTGTGTCTTCAGCTGAAATAACTAGTGTTTGTGCGTACCTGCAGGTCATCCAGCAGAGAGCCGCCCAGACTCATTTCTCCTAGAGGCATGTCAGGGTGCCGGCTGTGCAAAAAACCCTGGATCTCAGTGCAGATGTCCAGAGCCAGAGACTGAGCCCTCTGTACCTCTTGCTGGGCGAGTGCTGCCCGGGTGTGATAGTACTGCTGCAGACGCTCCTGAGGACACACACAGGATATGGTTAGTTCCACACTTAACAGAAATACTTGCGATTTTTCCCATCATAGCTCAGATATTTGATAACCTTGTGATACAGAGCATATCATGAAAAGCATGAGAAACAAGTCAGTCGTTAAAGCAGAAACATACCGAGCAATTTTCATGTGTGTATTTCGAACAGTCAGCGATGCACAAACACAGTGCTGCTAAAAGAAAAACTCAAACCATGAGGTGAACAATCCTATTTTTACACTTCCATTGGGAACACATACAGTGTTCTCTTGAGTAATAGAATATTCATAGTCATTTTGTGCCTCTAAGCTGGCTTGTGAGATTCTTACAAAGAGCATTGACAGGAAGCCAGTCAGCCTGTTAAATTGCTGCAAAGAAGAAACCTAGTAAACAGCAACGAGTAATGCTGGAAGTGTAAGGTTACTGCTGTTAGACAGTTACATGGGCTCAACCAGTAAATTATAAATCAGAATGGATGGTTTTACATGACTGGAGAGGGTTAAATCTTTAAACCACCACCTGCTGATGCTGAATTACTACATGAACAGTTTTACAGTCTATTGCAGTGGAAAAGCACTAAGTTCAGCCAATGGTGAAATGCAAATGGACCAAAGATGCATCTAAAATGTCGAAAAAAGTAATGCCTCACTGCTTTTACTGTCAAAGTTCTATGAAAACTGACTAATCACATTCTTTGCAGAAAATTCATCTTACAAATGACAAGAACTGGTGAAGACAAACTCATTTTCAGCTTCATTCCTAACATTATATACGATATCGACAGTATGAACTGAAAATAGCTGTCAAGCACAAGTATCACAGCGTTTGCAGCCAGTATTAATTTCCAACATTCGTTCAAAGAGGGACATTTATGAGTGTAGTTGTTAAAAAGAGAAGAAAACAAACTAGTATAGCAAAATACCACAAGGCTATATAGTTTTAAATGCAGTGGGACACAAAAAAGGTCATATTTATCAAGATAACTGTCAGAAAGTAGCCATGAGTAAAGGTTTGTTTGTCTTGTATTACTTGAACAGCTCTTAATTTCTACTCTTAATCAAAATGTGCCTAAATTGACTATGTATACAACAATACATATTAGTTTTAGACAAAAATAATTGACATTTTTAGTGTTCTATGAAATTGTTATTTGAAGACATGTCTGCCTGTCTCAACAGTTGTCTGTAACACTGAACATATGAGCTTTTATAATCAAAAACAACACAAAGCTCATGATTTTAAGCTTTTCGCAAACTATAATATAAATTCAGAGGTCATCTCTATAATTTAATGACATTTTTCTCTGTAACTGTTGAATTACAAGAGAAGTTTAACACCGATTATAATTAAGTATTAAATCAATGTAGCCATTGAAGTTTCACTGACATACTGCACATTACCCTAAGATTCTTCATGCTTGTTTAACTTCCATATAGCAATGCAGAAGTTCACACTGTAATTTCATTATGCAGAGACTGTGTGCTGCTGCCTAAGCACAGCATAACAATGCGTATCCCCTAAGCACAGCACTTTGCACAACATGTTACACATGCATAAATGAATGAGCCAGAGCTCTCACAGAAATGCTCCACAGCAGCTGCTCACACTGAATGCATAATGTGCTTCAACAGCTCAAAGGTGAAACAGAGTGTATACCTGCAGACTGAGGACACATAGCTGGAGTCTCTTAGACTTGGACTCTGGTTTAGGCTGCAGCTCCAGACTGGATGTCGGAAGTTCTTGGCAGAGGTCACCTGATGAAGGGACAGATATAAAGAGCTGTGAAGTCCTATGTAAAATGACTGAAAGACATGTGTGTGCATTCACGCATTTGTGTTGTTAATCTGAAGTTCTTCACATGGTGCTGGTACCTTTCTGTTGTTTGGTTGCCTTGGCGACATGTTTCATCACCACGCCCTTAATGCCCTTCTTCAGCAGAGTAGGAGAAGCGGACACTAAGCTGAGCTCCTCCCAGCTCTCAGCCATCTTCTGCTCCACTTTTTCAGCGTCTGCTGCTCGGCCCGCACGTTCAATCAACTGGAAAGGCATACACACGATCACACACACATAGCCAGAACACGTACTGTGTGCAAATAGAGAGCATGCTCTGGCACAGTCAAGCAAATTAAACAAGAATTTAGGACACAAAATAGGACTTCAGCTTCAGTGGACTGACGAATCTGCATGTTTTTAATTTGGAATCACATTTTACTTCACTGACCACATTTGAAAATCAAACACTAATTTTATAGGTAAATTATATTATAACTGTAATATAATACATATCACAAGACTTTAGTTTCAGCATATTGTAATACTGTAGGCAATTTTTTTACCTAGTTTTGGGAATATTGTCTCGTATAAAGAAAATACTGACATACACTAAGACCTTTAATTCACTCACAATAATGGGACCTGTTTTTGCATTTTATCACAGTATTTCCAACATCCAGCACTACTACTGCATCTCTGTCAGGAAGTGAAAAACAACTTAGTATGATACGTCGGACTAAATGAATTAAACAAATTGCAAATTAATTAAAAAAACAACAATGTAGTGTTGTTGAGAATCAATACAATATTACAAAACATTATAGTGCTGAAAAACATGAATTAGCCCAATAGTTGAAATCCAACCATGATTTCTGCTCTTCTTACAGTAGAAGCTTTTTAATATTATTACTGCTTGTTTTTTTCCTCTGAGCTGCCAGAATATTCTACAGCAAATACAGTGCCTATGGAGTCACAAGCCACTAGAGGCTGACAACTGCACAGAGACACACACCAACATCACATTTGAGAGCTAGCACAGATGTTGTGTGAAAAAAACTTGTTGGGAAAATCAGAAGCTTTATTTTCCAAGCCTGAATTTGCAGTACAAACTCATTCTATATTCCCAAACAGACTGAATATGGATGAGGCACTGATGTGGTACTAACAACTTGCCAACACTCACCCGTTTCACTGCCAGTGTAGCGATACCAAGCACAGCAGCCCCACCCACTCCCAGAACCAGCCGGGCATTAGACAGCAGGAAGTCAATCACCATAGCAATGCCATCCTCCCCTCGTCTCCGACTGCCGTGGAAGTTCATCGCTTCCTTTTTGTGGTTATCCTAGTGAAGGGAGAACATTTAAACTTAGGCAAGCAGAAAGAAATAAGGAAATTATGTTCTGCTGGTGAGAAAAGCAGCCTTTACTTCAGCTTGGAATCCTGGAATGTAAATGAACAACTTTGGAAATAATCATAAAACTAACTGATTTTATATAGAAAGTCATCACAATAGTCCTTCAAATCACCTACTGATATTCTGTTTATGAAAGATAAATTGTTTCCAACATCAGATGTTAACTTATATGCATCTTCTTTGGTGTTTTTTGGCATTAAACAGTTTATTTCTTTATCAGATTTGTAAAGTAACATCTTATGTGTGTTGTCTACGTGTGACACATACTTGTATGCAAGAAAACCCAAACAGCTTTCCAAGTCCGATTTTTGACAAATTTGACATTGACAATTTTGTCAAAGTGGTCTAGAGCTGTGGATGAATCTTCAGTCAGCAGTGATCTTGTACGAACTAAAATGATATATTCAGCACAGGTCTACATATTTATTCCAAAAAAAAACAGTGAGGGTGACAAATAGAATACATATCCCCTGATTCAAGGCGAAAAAAATTAAGAGAGAAAGTAACAAATCCACACAAGCAAAGAGAGATCAGTGAAGGGGTTAATAACGAGCATGGAAATGTCAGTCATATGCTGGGGCTTTCCCAGTCAGCAGATCTCAACACAAATAGAATTAATTGTGCTGCTCAATAACATCATCAATTCTGGTGCAGTGGTTCAGAGACAGTTATTCTGACAGAACGACAGAAAACGAATTTTTAATCTGAACCAGAAGGAAGCCACAAAGTAAATACAGCATTTGTCATCATGATTAACCAGTGATGTGTCAGGGGAGGCAGAGCCTCACCTGTAATCATGAAAACAAAAAAAAAAAAAACAAACAAAAAAAACCAACAACAATATAAATATTGATATTTGTCCACTGACCTGTTCTATAAATGTATTTTCCATTAATTTTGATTATTTTTCACATTTATAATATATTTACATTTTCTTTTATTAAAATAGGACACTGGTTTCAAAAACTATTGGTTATGATCCAATATGTAAGCTAAGGTAGGAACATATCCAGCCCTAAATCTGACAAACTAGAGTGAAAGATTGCTGAAGTGATGCACATATGGAAGTCACAATATGCGAGTTGAAGAGACACCAAGCTGGGACTCTTCATACTTTCTTGTACATGATTTCATCTCTGCTATCAAATTCTGTGAAACTGACTCCTTAATGCAGTGAGTTAATACGAATTCCTGTTTTAGCCTTTTCAAAGGTAATTTTACTTCAGTCACAGCTGCCTTGGAAAATGTCATATATTGTACAGTCAAGACATTGTTATTGTCAGCTATACAACTGGAGTTGCTCTGTGTTTTCCCACTCCTATTAAATAGCACAAACTAACGATCACAAATGTAGCCCTGTCCTACAAATGGTTGACTTCAGGAAAATGAGTCCACTGAGGGGCCTCCCGCCACATGACATGACAGTCAACTTTCATTGGGCAGCGCCGTACCTCTTACCAAACATCTGCATGCAGGTTGTGAAAGCACAGCGCATGTACATTTAAAAAAAAAACAAAAAAAACCCCCAAAACATGTGCTTAACACACGTACAATATGTTTATCATGCATATTCAGCTCCTGATGATAAAAAGGCCCTTTATCAGTCTGCCCCATTATAAAGCTATAGTTACAGTTATGTATAATATACAGTACTGCAGAATAGGCCTAGGCCAAACATTATGTTTGTTGGTTTAATAAAGTTCAAAGGATCACATATATGCATTTGTCAGATCTAATCTGAATATATGTGAAGGATGTGCAGCAGTAAAAACAAAAGTTTCAGAAAACACAGCATCTATAAACCAATGTGGTAGTACTTCATGTGACCTCCCTTTGCTCTTAATATGTCTTTTTGTCCAGATAAAATTAGATTTATTACATTCAGTTTCTGATGTTTTAAGCCCAAGCTACTTTCAACACATCAGATGTTTCTAACTGTTTGCGCTGCTTCTTATCATTGAGTCAGGAGTCACCCTAAATAATGACTTTAACCTATACAATCCATTTAATTTGGTTTTACTGTGTCTTCTAAGGCTGTGCACATATTTATTGTATTTTCTTGTATCTGAAGAAAAGAGACTGAAAAATAAATATGTATACTTATTTCAACCCATCAAAAACAAAGCTAAAGGTGGCCTGAGACTTTTGCACATTGCTGTACATAAACTAGAAAAATCTTATGGCCTCATCAACAGCTATTTATTTTAAGAAACAAACATTTCTATTAACCTTACACACGTTCTATTGCAGTCAACATTCAAGCCGTAAAATTCTTGACAAACCCAGCAAAAGCCAGAGGTTTGTTTTTCTTTTAATTAATTAAAAGTGCTTAATTTATGAATCATTAAACCTGCATTAATGATTTCAAACAGTATTTTAATACCATCTAAGTTGTACGTGTCTACAAGTAAAACTTAAGTTTGCACAAAACTCTTCACATAATCAGCTGCTGGCACCTGAGATCCACAAATAGCCTCAGGAAGTCTCCAACCCCCTTGAACGCAGCAGTGGCTGTCCTCTCCCCTTGTCAGAGGTGCAGGGCCCCAAGAATGGAGACATGCTCTATTTATAGACATAAAATGTGCCTGAGTCACACCGATCGAGTCAAATTCACAACAACCTTCCTCATCCAGTTACAGCACATACGTACGTGCAGCACGTACAGTACTGATGAAGTATTCAGCATCAGAGCAGGATTCATTTTGCGTTTGTTACCAACAGTATCAGAAAAGGCTAAGGACACTGGAGCTGACAATGACAAAAGTTATTCAACACTGGTTACAACGGCGAACAAAAGGAGCCCGTGACCTTACCTGATTTTTGTTCCAGAAAAAGCAATAATGCGGTTCCACATTAAACTACTTTTCAAAATAGGGCTGATACAAATTTAGAGGAATTTACAAGACAGTCGACAGCTACACCCCTCCAGAACGACAGATAGCCTTTTTACATGGAGAGTTAGGCTAACAGATTAAATGTTTAGTTTCAGTGTTTTCTTTTGTGTTCGGGAGAGTGTTATAACCTTAATCTTAGGATATCACACTCAACTGTGAATTCCTATGAAATATTCCCCTTTTTGGACTGCTGACTTCTTTAGACTAACACATTGCTAACGCTACATGTCACCCTTAGAGGCTGTTTCCCCTTATGTGCCCCCTCCTACAGTGTTACATAAATAGACTCCAGTGTATGAAATTAGCACCTTAGCTTGAAACAAAATAAAATGTACATTTCGCTACTGTACAACAAATGCTAACTTGCCATTTTACTACGGGCAAGAAAGCTACACTGCGGCTAGCTCTCAAGGAAATATTCTCAGTTAGCTGACGGTAGTTAAGCTAGCCAGCTAATTAGCTAGCAACAAAGAAGCTACGCTGGAAGTCAGTAACAGTAACAGCTGACTCCGCCGTAATGTGAAGTGAACGTCACTTACCACTCAGTGAAAAGGAGAACACATGAATGTGACCGCCAAACATTGGCGCTTGTTAAATGTTCAGCTCATTAATGCTCAAAATCAGTTTTACAAACGCTGACAGCCACAGTGTAAATATAACTCAAACCAGCTAGCTAACAGCTGCTCTTCATTTTCATCATCAGTGGTTGAACTTCAGCTTTTAGTTGCTACAGCGACCCCATCTGCAGCGGCGGGTTCAGTTCATTTATAAAAGATATTAACCCTCAAAGACCTGAACAGTCATCTAAACTGTTTGATATAAAATGTTGAATACATTCTGAACCAATGATCCTATCGATACATCTGAATAGTTTAGGTATAATACAGTTGATCTTTTCACTGTCATCAGATATGACACACTTGGACGTTCAGAGGCTCCATAGTGAACGTAAATCCCTCAGAAAAGGTTAAATATAGAGGTCAATTCATTTGGGAGTGAGCACAAAATAGATTTAGGTATTAATTAAGGAAACAGCAACTACAGATTTAATCAGATGTGTCCACAATGTTTGCATTATAATCTGTTCATACAGTTAATGACAGATTTTTTACTAACATATTCCAGATAACTACCAACTGAAGAAACCAATAGTCATTTCTGTAGTCATTTCTTCTTTTCAGGCGCATACTGGTGTGATTTTTTTTCTTCATAATAGTAGTATAAATTATTTAGTTATGGCCATAAGTATTTTGTGAGGTCACAGCAACATTACCTTTTGGACATCAAAATCTTATCAGTTCATTCATGCAGCCAAGTGAGTATTTGTGCCAAAACTGGAAAAAAAAAATATATATTTCAAGTGACTTTGAAGACTTTAGATTTTAAATGTAATGAGGTTTGGTGCACATATCTTAAACTCAACATATGTTTTTGTGCATTTCTTTCATTGTTCCCACCTGTAAATAGAACAGATTTACCGTTTTACCTTCTCTGTGACATGACGTAAACTTCAACTCAACACCTTATTCCTTCATTAGTTAAAATGAAGGCTTATGCTTACGATTATGGTCAGGTTTGTGTTAATAGACTGACAATATGAAGGTAAAATCAAAATTCATTCAGCAAAGGTGAGTCTGAGAGGAATCTTAGGAATACTGCAGTTCTTACATGGGTGGATGGTAAGGACCCTAAAAATGACAACAGGATCCTAAAATGAACTTACAGCCTGGAATGGTGCAGTTTTTGTTGCAGATACAATATATTCTTAATTTTGACTAAGGAGAGATTTTCATCATCCAGGAAAAATCCCTATTAGCAAATTCTAATTTGCTTGATCATTTCAAAACATGTTTGATAATGCTTATGAATGATCTACGAACAATTGTTTCATTTGGTATTTTGGTCACAGAAAACTAGTCTTCAGTTCTGGAGCTCAGGTGACTTTACTTGTAGTAATCACAGACACTGTTAGGTGTTATTTCCTGACGTGCCAGCTGGGATTACCATGTTTGGCAGACTGACTGTGTGGAGAATATTTCAGTTAGATTCTGTCAGCCATGAAACATGACCACTGAAGTGCACCTCCATTCAGCGAGAGAATTGTCTTGTTTTTTACTCCTCAGCCGACTGGCTGAAGGGGTATTGTAATCGTTTTGTCGTCTGTCTGTCCGTCTGACCATTCTGTTCATTCTGGCCAAAGGGTATTGGTGCACAGCACGTTATGTTTTCCTCTTGCAGACGATCATTACCATTCACCTTTGGCAACACACAGGATTGAAGAACAGCTTCAGAAAATCTTCAAAAATCTTCTTCCTGTATTTAGAAAGTAATTCCTTCTCTGAACTGAGGTTATTTCTGTTCATGTGTAACTGCATAACCTAACAGTCAGCGAATAAGTACCTCAGCCCAATACGGTCGAATGAAAGTAAGAAACAAAATTTATCTGTGTTTGCACAGCAAACAGAGCAGACAAATACATCTGGAAATGGAGTTTTCCATCAGACTGCTTAGACCAAGTTAAACATGACATAATGGTGTCATTTGCTCAAATTAAGTCTGGACTATTTAAAATATCCAACCACGTTAAATCAAGGGCATAAAAGTGAAACCAACACTAGTATCTAAACAAGATCTAAACAGACACCAGAAACCAAAAGCATGTACCCATCTAAAATGATTAATACTTTTTGAATCAATAATCCTATTAATGGATGTAAATAATTTAGATGAAATGCAGTTTCTCAGCTTTTCATCGTCATTAGATAGGATTCATTTGGACATTAAGAGGCTCCGTAGTGAACGTAGAAACATGGCTTTCTACACTGAATCACCAGTAAAAACCCATGGAGTTTGATAAATGACAGTGATTATAGACACTTTTCATGTTCAGTTATATCTTGCTGAAAATCTCACTTCTTTAGGTTTCTCTATTTTAATATGATCTTTGAATTTACGCTCAGCTTTTATGAACATCTATGTGATCATTAAATTAAATATAGAAAAAATACCTGATTTTCGCACAAATGGAAAATCCAGATGATAATATTATAAAATATCACTAAGGAAAGGTTAAATGTTAGGAACATTTTGGAAGTCACCTCAAAAAATAGTGCTAGGTCTTTATGGGTTAAAGTTCAACACAACTATAGAATAGAAATTAGTACATTTTTTTCCATGGCTCATTGTGGTCACACTTTACACTGTCTGGACCCTCTAACACAGGGGTGTCAAACTCATTTAAGTTCAGGGGCCACATTCAACCTCGTTTGATCTCAACTGGGCCAGACCAGGAAAATAATAGTATAATAGCAGATAAATAATGACAACTCCAAAGTTTTCAACAACTCCAAATATTTTCATGTTATTTTTTGCACTAAAACAAAGAGAAAAAAATTGAAGTTGTCAATATTTATAGGCATAATGTAACTTTTTTTTTTTCACATTAAACAAACAGGAATATTTGGAGTCATTATTTACAAATTATGCTATTATTTTACTTGCAAATTCATCCTGTTTGACACCTGTGCTCTAACATAACTACTCGTGTCCACCTTCATGTTATTGCTCTGTTAAGAAGATTTCAGGACAAATTACAGCCTTTGATGTCTTCTGTGTGGGGTTTTGAGTGACAGGTGTGACTGACAGCTCATTTACCTTCTGAGTGGACTTCAGTTATGCTTCATATTGCACTAACAAGACTATAAAACGAGTCCGTTGCATAAATGTCATCTACAATTTATGCTTTATCATCATTGAGCTAACATTAGTTTCAGCTGGTATCTACATATGGTCACTTGTGTCTCTAAAAAGCTGATTTCAACAGCAAAAACGCACACTCAAGGCGTCCTGTCCACTTCTCATGTACAGTTTATGATTTAAATGAGGAAAACTTTGATTCAATACAGAACGGTAACAACCACAACCACCTCTTTCATTACGGTAAAGCAACTTTATACTGAAATAGGAGTATAAAACAAGGCCTGAGGTTTTACTCCATGAAGCATCAGTTTAGTTGATAAAACATATTGTGACCTTTACCAAATTGTGCCACCGCTGAGTCAAATCATAACAGAAAGCAGGGGCAAATGTCTGGCAGCTCTTGTAATGTAAAAACTGCGACAGAGGAGAGAACAAAGATGTGGTATGGATCAGAATTGCAGGTGCAAAAAAATTAAGGTTTCATTCTGCATAAAAGTTTCCCCAATCAAAGACTATACAAATATATTGTACATTATAACATGTTTGACTGCAGCTCCGCTCTGGTTTTCTTATGTACAAGTCCATACGTACAACTTCCTCTTGTGTCTTTAACATCTGTACACCTCTGTTACAAAAAATACATGCCATTGAGTCATCTATGAACACAAACAGAAAGTCTAACTCAAGTAAGTAACGTGAAGTTCCGTAGTGTGTGTGAGAGCCGCTAGCTTTGTCTGCGAAAAACTCAAACCGATCCTGAACTCAAAATCAAATCAAAATTCAGACGACAGATTCTGCTCCTGGTGTCAAACTAGAGCGTGAGCGAGAAAATGAAAGCCGATTAAAAAGGTATGTGACACAACTGAAATCCATAAAGGAACAGATATTTATACGTTAACATGGGCGTGAATGACATAGGTGCAGCTCAGTGGCGTCTCATTTTAACTTTGCGTCCTGAACTCTCTCTGTGTTTGCTGTAATCCTGCCCACGTCTCCAGTAGTTCTCTGAGCTGATGCTATGGCGGCGTTGGCGGGACAGCGACGGGTGTCTGTTCTCCTCTTTGTCCATTTCAAGGACTCGTGGCCTGGAGGACACAAAACAGACTCTAAATCAGAACCAACCTGTCGTCATTACATCTTTTCATTAATCATCAAAACTCGTTAGTGCAACAACCAACACATGAGTTGACACATAAATATTCATGTCTCTGTGTGATACAAGTATTAAATAATGTGCAATAGTCAGTATCTAGCTGCCCTCTTTATAGTGCACATTGGTCTTTTTTTTTTTTTAACATTTACCATCACATCTTAGTCTCTTAGTTGACATCGAACTAATAAAGGATGATAAGAACTGGGATGACAGCACTCCAGGTTTTGCAACAAAGAAGGGCTGGGTCCATGTTGACTTTTCATTGATGTGTAATGACTTTAAAAGAACAGACCTAATGTCACAATAGGACAATGTTCTACTGTCCGACATGTTTGTATTCTAAAGATGATTCTAGAGTCAATTTCTGATTCTCATTCTACCAGCTACTGACCAAAATCCTTCAAACTGGAGCTGGAAATAAAATATGATCATAATGTTTTTGTCCATATTGATGAATACTGATGACACGGTGGTGCAGTGGATAGCACTGCACCTCACAGCCTGGATTCATTTCCCGGGGGAGGGGCTTTCTGTGCAGTTTGCATGTGTACTCTCGGGTACTCTGGTTTCCTCCCACTGTCCTGCACAAATAGGTTAACTGGTGAAGCTAAATTGCCCATAGGTGTGAATGTGAGAGTGACTGGATGGTTGTCTCTATATGTCAGCCCTGCGATGAACTGGTGACACGTCTAGGATGAACCCTGCCTTCGCCCATAAGTAGCTGGAATAGACTCCAGCACCCCTGCAACCCTCTCGAAGAGAAAGTGGTTTTCAGAAGATGAATGAATGATCAATACTGAAATTTAACATGATATATAATTTTTGGGCTATGCTGTCAGTTTGAAGCACATCATAGTAACGCCTGATGAAAAAGTGGTCATTAGTTAAACTTGGGAATATCAACACATTTAAAAGTAAGAGATTAATGCATACACATGTGATTTGTGTCAACACAGAGACTTGTATTCAGATCAAAGACCCATAAAGTACACAGACACAAACAAAGAATATATGTAACAAATGATATTTAGGGTTCCTTGGATGTTTAGTACAATTTCAAACCCAATTCAGTGAAAAATAGCCAATCAGTGAGATTTGGGACATATCTAGAGGTGATAAACTTTCACTCACAGAGCCAAACTAAAAAAAAAAAAAAAGTACTCTAGAGCTGATGAAATTCTCAAGTGACTTTCTTTTCAACTGAATCTGCTTGTTACTTTTGTGGTCTTCACCCTGCTGTTAGCACCCTGTGGATCAGGCTTATTCTCACTGTCCTTAGGTTTAATTCATGCACAGGTTTTTCATTTTAACAGGTGTGTTATGTGCAGATCAGGTGAGACTTCTTCAGGAATGTGGTAGTATTTACCTGTGAGCAGCATCGGGGTCTGCTTTGCGATGTGAACGTTTGGGTTTTAGAGGAACAGGTCTTTCTGGAGGGGAGGAGCTTAAAGCACTGTCTGAATCCAGTCGAGGAGCATCAGGTCTGGTCCTGGCAATGAAAGATAGCAGTCAAAGTAAAGAATGGATCTGGGCAAACATGTCTGTAGGATAGTTATTTCTAAAATTATGCTATGTCTGCCTTACTTCCTAAGGATGATGACTGCGCGGCGCTCCTTGATGTCTTGAGGGCGGATGCAATGGGTGATGTCATCTGCAGCATAGCCACTAAAAAGAGAGAGATGCTTTGAGAAGAGGTGGTAAAACCACACACTATTACACGAGTAGAATCATCAGTACTTGTGTAGAAGTGGAAAACTTTCTCTACTGTAGCAGGCTACAGTGCAGGCTCTGAAATGTATTCATGGTATTAAAGAAACAAGATACAATAGATTGAAAATAATTAACACCAACTTTCTCCACAGTCCAGTTCCTATCATATATGTTGTCATAAATTGTTTGTATTTTCATCTTACAATTCTACGTCTTATGTAAATATGTATATGGCCTAGAGAGTTTTATGACTACTATACATTTTAGTGATAGTTGATAGTTTTTGCACTATTTATGCATCTAGCATTTTATCTAGAGGTTGATCGATATGGGTTTTTCTAAGGCTGATACCGATTTGTAAAAATTTGGTCAGCCAATGGCCAATATCTACAGCCAATTTTTGACTATATTTAAGGCCGATTTTTTTTTTTTTAAAGCACACTGATCGTAAAATACAATTGAAACACTCAGATAAAGATTTTTTATGCAATATAAATGAAATTATTAATACACATACAACTAGTAGTCTTTTAACATTTAATGGACTTCAAGTGCTGCCCACACAGGTGCATGATCAAACATCTTGTAACACTTTTAGTACTTATCAAATATCGGCTTTCAAAAAAAAGGCAAATATTGGAAAAAAAAAATCAATATACCAGCGATATATTTGTCTACCTCTAATTGTATCCCCTTGCTGCCTGAACCAGTGAATTTCCCCATTGTGGGATCAATAAGGTCTCATCTTATCTTGTTTAATAAAAACTCTCCCTACTCTATTTTTCTTTATTTTGATTTAATGTGAAAGCCAACATCCATTGACTTTTACAACATCCAACGCTGAATCAAAAGTCTTATGTTGTTTTTGTCTTGAGATATGAACTGATGGATACACAAAGGAATTATATGGTCCTATTGTCCATTTAGGTTGACGTCAGTCTTGATGTTGAGAAAGTGCACAGTGATGCTAAATGAAAACAATGGTTAACCCCCCCCAAAAAAATGTATACAAACTCAGCAAGTTTTGAAAATGCAAAAGTTGATACCTACGCTGCCTGAAAACTCCAGTTCAGGAGCAAAGTATCTGTACTTGGCTACCTGTATGTAACCTCTGCTTTCAGCTCCCATACAAACGCAGTAAATGCACCGTCAGTCACCTGAGTACTGTGACGCTCCCTCTCCTCACGGGCAGGACAAACACCGGCTCCGACACACGGATCGGCTTGAACTGGAAGCGGCAGCCGAAACACAGAGCACTATCACTGAAGAAGGACACGGAGACGATGGGTCGGGCGAAGATGTGCAGGGGATCCACGTGTGACACAATGCACCCACCGGGCTGATAGTCATTGATGACCGCACTGTTGACAAACCCCTCCGGGATCACCCCGTTGGACACCAGCCGTTTGATCACCAGTTCGTGCACCCAGCTCGGGATCTCGTCCACCTCTCCTTTCCGGTACAGCCTCTCCTGGCCCGGGCCACGCTTCTCCAACTGGGCTCCGTACGTGTAGCCCTCCCCGAAGAAGTATTTGTTGCGGAGCGGCGCCCTGTCCACGGTGTGCTCACGGTACAAGCCGGCCTCTCCTTTGGACACCACCTCGTCGATCTTCTCCTCGATGAGTGCGCACTCCTCCGGGGTGAAGATGCTCTTCTGGAGGATGCTGCTCCTCACCCGCCGGGCCTCCTGCTCCCGGAGCTCCGAGCTGTCGTCGCTGTGCTCGTAGTCGTCGTCGTCGGACTCCCGGTACTTGCGCTTTCGACCTTTCCCGCTGCCGTTACTCGTCCCGTCCACGTATTTGTTTTTGTACTCGTCTCGGTGTGGAGTCATGGATTTCAGCTTCTCCCTCAGGTCAGAGTATCCGCCGGCTGCCATGTCAGGCAAAACAATACGACTTCTGTAGTGCGACGTGAGCTCCCGGTTAGCAGATGGCACGCATTAGCACGACATTTCAGCGCAGGTTTAGTCGTGTCGGCTATTAAAGGCTGAGGTAGAGGCCAAAACGAATATGTGACGATGATTTTTGTAGCTTGAGGCGAGACTCAGTCATTCACTGCGCCCAGCATTCCAGAGGAGCTAACATTAGCCGAGCAGCACAGACGCCCAGACCGCCTGTTCAGTCAAACCGCCACAGTTAGCCAGCTGTATCCGACAAAAAGAACCGCCGTGGAAGCTTACACCAGTGATAAATGCTGCGTCGACCCTACAACACACTCAACCGGCGGAAAGACCAACGAGAGCTAACTGAGCCGAGCTGCTTAGCTTCCAGCTAGTTAGCTAAACTAGCCTGGCTTGGTCTGTCCGTCACCGCCTGGAAAAACCAACAAACCACGCAGCAACATTTCACATGTCACCGCTAAATTCCACACCGCGATGTCCCGGAGACGTTTCCACAGAGGTTTTATCTCAGAGTGATAAGGAAAAGCATTATTATATTGACCAGAAGCCTTGAAGACAGATAGTTTACGCCGTCATAACCTCGTCTCCCAAGAAAAAACGCTGAAAATAAACTCGTGTAACCTGCAAGGGATCTGCGCATGCTCACTGGTGACCTGCTAGTTTGGGAAGGACTGTCACGTGACCTAGACGTTTATTATAGGCGGACTCATAAATCCATTTTGGGAGTCTTCAAGAGTCCGCTGCTAATTTTGTCACTGTAAACACCAAACACGTCGTGCAAAACAAAATTCAAGGACACAGTTTGGCAATTTTGTTGCATAGTTGAAAAAAGAAAATAGGCCTAATACTAAAAACTCGTTTTTGTGCAAAAAAGTAAATGCACTTTTTTTTTTCCAGTGTGTAATAGAGCTTTATAATATACACTGAAAACATCAGATAAACAGCATTTTCCTCATTTGTTCTAAATTCAGCTCAATAAAGTATGTTTGATTTAACACATTTAACCTATAACGACCCAAACAATTGACCACTGACCAAAACCATCTACTGATCTAAACGTTTAATACCTGTTGATTCACCAATTGTATCAATACATGAAAATAATTGGTGTAAAATATAGTTTGTCATCTTTTAAAAGTGCAATTTTAACAATATTATGCCTCAGTTTCTCATTTACACATGTGCATTACAACTTACAGATCCCAGTGGATCTACAAGGGCACAAAACATTTAGTAATAAGCATAATATTGTTAAATTCCACTTATTTTTCTTAAGAAAGTTCAGGTTGTTCATGGTTGTATAGATTATACAATTTTATTTTTCCCAGACCATGTGATTTTACTTTTACAAATTAAAACAGAAAATTTTGGAGTTGTCATCATTTATAGGTCATTATGCTATTATTTTGCTGATTCGATCCACTTGAGATCAAAGTGGACCGTAACTGACTGTTAATATCTTCAGTGTAATAAATGCATTTCACTAATTCATCCCACAGACCGGGTTAGACCTTTTGGCAGGCTGGTTTTGGCCCACAGGCTGCATGTTTGACACCCCTGAAACAATGATATAACTGTGCAAATACAATTTCACAACAATATCCACTTCAATGAGCGTGTGAGAGCTGTTTGCAAAATCGAATAAATCTTGTCTCATTCACTCATGACCTTCCAGATGCACTGACTGATTTCATGTAATAAGAGTTCAGACTGACCAGAGGCATCCAGCATCAACATGAGCTTAAATACAATTGGTAAACATGACTGTTATGATTATTTAAGTTTTAGAAGTGTACAGTGGTGGAAAAAAGTCTTTGTACACTCTGTGTATTTGTGATATATTGCATTAAGAATCACTAAGTCATTCAACTTGGCCAAGTATTGTTCCATTCTCCAAACCCACATGCCCCCTTCTGCACATGCTCTATTCTGTTGAGGTCAAAATTGGATGTTTCAGCAAAATAATGAAACACACCCAGGACAAGACATGTTGAAACGACAAGAATTTTGTTTTGTAATTTTTCTTAATAATAACAATAATAATAAAAAAATCCAATTGCATTTGTTTGTGTCTGTTTGATGCAGCTACACTTTTAGAAATAAAAAAAGATTTTTCTGCAAATATTCCAAGATAATATTTAAGATTGTGTAAAATTTTAAGTGTCCAAAAATGTTTTCCACTACTGTACGTCAGTTTGTTGTCCACAGTGTTATCCACCAGCTCCCTCATCTCGATCAGTCACATCATCTGTATATTTAATCATGAGACTGCTGTCCTGGTTGGGTTTGGTCATAAGTACAGGGGTGTAGAGTTTGGGGCTGAGACAGACACCCCTTCACAGACTGTGCTGATTATGAGCTCAGCAGAGACCTTATCTCCAGTCCTCACCACCTGTGGTCTGTCTCAGAGAAACCCCAGAATCCAATTACAAGTGGGTGTTGGGACTCCAAGGTCTGCCAGCTTCACTGGTCGGATAGTGTTAAAGGCAGAGCTGTAGGTAAACGGCAGGGGGTCGACAGAGTCTGAGGCAGAGTTTATACTGTATATTTGAGAACAAGCTTTTCCAGGTGTTTTATGGTGACCAGTGTAAGCGCCACTGGATTAAAGTCATTCATCATGGATGTGTTGGGTGTGAGACTGCTGCCTGTGTGACAGAGGAGTTAAAAATGTAAACATGAACACACATGCCAGGTGTTCAGCGCAGTCGCTCAGTGCTCTGGGTGATACTCCATCAGGTCTCGCTGCTGTGGGGGGTTTACCTTCCTCCGATGTGTGTCACCTGCAGCGCAGTGTTTGCATAATCAGGCTGGGGATGGTGTGTTGTTATGTTGTTTAGCTGGAGGTTTGTGATCGATGAGTGCTTTTAAGGTGTCTTTTATTATTTTTCTGCTCCTCCACTAAGGAGAATATATGGTGGTAAAAAAAAAAAAGCTTTTGTTCACCACATGCATTTGTGATATATTGCATGAAGAGTCGCTCTTAAGTCATTGAACTCTGTCAAGTATTGTACCATCCAAATCCACGTTTCCTTCTGCACATGCTCTGTTCCATCGAGGTCAAGACTGGATGTTTGAGCAGATAAGATTTTACTGCAGAAGACATTGAAACACATCCAGGACATAACCTGTTGAAACTGTCAAGAATTTAGTTAACTTGAAACAATCGAGATAACATTCTCTACAAGGCCTTTTGGGCTCACTGTTTTATAAAGTTTTATTACTTATTATAGATTCATCAACCAGGAATCATATGTATAAAAAGTGCAGATGTACTCATAATTCTTTCATGTATTTCTTGTTTCATTTCCATGAAACAGTAGTTGCAAAATAGAACTTTTTTTTACAATAATATGAAAAGTCCTCAGTGTTAAAAAAACTAAAAAAAATTATCAGACATGGTTTATAAAACTTTGGAATAAGAAGGCACAAGCCTGTTAACACATTTAACATCTAATCCATTAAAAGTACATCTAGTTTGTGCAGTTTTAATGGTGTCAACCTGAAAAAAAAAATCAAATAATAGTAACTTTATTTGTCTCTAAGGTGTATATTATTATCACATTCTAATGATCAAATAAAAGTGAGGCTGAGCTCAGGGTAAACACCTGATGCTGAGAAGAGGTAGGTTTCTGAAGGTTTATCTACATGTTTGGATAAGTTAAGTTCATAGGAGTTTCATGTGCTATAACATGGTGATTTCACTGGGTGGCAGGGTGAGCCTCTTTTCCCGCACCAGCATCATGTTTTCCACCTGCATGGCGATGACGCGGCACAGCTCCAGGCCCTGCAGAGGCAAAACCAGCATAAGCACAAGGACTGACATAGACGTGAACCTTAATGTGACTGTGTGTGCGTCGTACCTGCTCCAGCTGCAGCTGAACCACTCTCTGTGTGTTCATGTCCCCCAGGGTCAGGTCCACATACGGGTAACTGGTTCCAGCAGTGGGCCTCTGGGTGCGGCTGGACTGCACCTCCACCAGGGGGACCACTGCCATCATCTCCTGCACCACAGAGACCAAACAACAATCAGAGACTCGACTTCTGCTTCTGTACTCCATCTCTCTGAACCGAGTCGTATCTGCGCCTTGAGAATCTGACTGTGTTTCTTACATGTGTATTTTTGTGCAGGAAATGGAGACCGTTTTGACTGACAGCAACAATGCAGGGAGCGTAAAAGCTGGTGGAGCTGCTGCTGTGGATGTAGAAGAATGAGGAGCCGAACATGGGGAAGGCACTGACCAGACCTGAAAGCACACACACACACACACACACACACACGCACACGCACATATCATACCACGCATATTATAACAAAGCCTTCAACAGTTTTACACAGAGGTTAGTTTTCTCATCATGACGACGACAACTACGACCACCTGAGAGAAAAATGGAGCTGATGCTTGAAACTGGGACTGAACAATACACTGAATTAATGCACTGAATAGAGTTTATGGAAATGCTGAAAAATTCCCTAAACTCATTTTCAAGTATTTAAAAACCTTATTTTATCCATCTGTTAAGAATCAAACACAGTTATCATACAGTCAGTCTAATTTCACGGAACTGTCAGTAATTTGTCAGTTATAAATACATTTCTTGTAACCCAATCAATTCCTTTTTTTAACAAATTAAATCTGTATTAGTTTGTCACATTTTACTAACTGAGTGACTAGTTTAGTAATAAAACAGCTGTTTCTGGCAGAAGTACTAAAAATAGCATTCAATAAACGTGTGCAGTCCCCTATAAGAACTGTTTTATTAAGTTTTATTACTAAAGCTTTATAATCCTGGAGTAATTTTTACAAAAAGTGCCGAATATTTATTACTTGTTTCATTTTCATGGCAATAACATTCTTAAATATGAGTTGAAAACTGCTTTTTCTGAAGCATTTTTCAATAACAGTTCTATTTAAAAAAAAAAAAAAAAAAAAAAATCAGACATGTTGTAAACAATGGTCATTGATCAGTCCTTCCTTTTTTAGACTTTTCTAGCTCAAAATAAATTCAGAATGAGTCTTTGTAATAAATGTAATATGTTGTGAATGTGTTTTTTCTTTCATTGCCTACCATTGCCACTAGTGCTTCATTTATTTCTTTTTCCAGCAGATAACAAGATTAACACTGACACACTTGCTTCTTTATTGTTGTTGTTTGCTGATATTATATTATCTATATCACACAGTCTTAGTAAAAAAATGATTATGTGAATCATTCTTTCTCAAGGGTTTATGTGGTGGTGAAAAAAAAAAAAGGGCTGAAATCCTGCATCAATGGTGTCAAAAAGTCCAATTCATCACATCACTGAAATGTTTAAGATTCCTTATACTGAGACAAAATAAGTTCCTGTACTTTATATAAATTAAAAGTAAATAAAGCTTTAAGTTTCAGTATGCAAGATTTGTATCTGTTTGTGTTTTAGTCTGTTTTGTTCTAGGATGTTGTGGTTTGTTAATGTTAGCTCACTCCATTCCTGAGTTATGACTGTCTCACTGCCTACACCCGTGATAAAAGCCTGTACACTGATTTTCATGCACAGTTTATAGACACTTTTTCCACAAAACTCCTCACACTTGCTCCTAAGTTCTTCAGTGTCTCCCTTAGTTAGCTAACATCCACAAACCAGAGGTTTCCTGCATAAAACGTACATTTCATGTAAGCTTGCACCAATATTACATATTGAAACTTCAAGTCAAGTTTGTTTTGCTGTATTGCTACATAATTTTGCATTCGGTCAAATTATCAAAACATCAGATATGCCTTTAAGTCTTCCTCTGTTTTAATCCAGTTAAAGGTTTGTGCCAAGTGTTTGCTATTTAAATGAAAACACTTGTTTAGTTAGAGCTGATGTAACACAGCTACCGTACGTCCTCTCATAATTTCAACTTATTGTACTTCTTTTTGTCATGTTTCTTTCATTCTTCTGTGATGGGATTATCAATAAACAGGAAAAACTGCTTTAAAAAAATAAAACGGCTTTGTTGAAACTGTCATTTTCTTTTTACTTGTAGTGGTTTCTGTGAGATCCAGAGGTCTTACCCAGGAACTGAGCCCTGGCCTGATGTGGACTCAGGGTCTGGACTTGCTGCATGTGCTGCGTCACCATATTCACCCACTGCTGTGGCGGCTGCATCTTGAACAGGGCTGCGGCGATGTACTCCGATAATTCATGTCTGGAAGAGAGAGGGAGGGAGAGGGGCAGATAAACAGAAGTCGCTTCACTCTGTGATTCCCAACATTTCTCAAAATTATTTTCTACAACTCAGTGAACTGTTGTGTTCTGCTGTGGGCTCTGTGTGTGGGTGGAGAGAGACAAGAGATAACAGCAGTAAGAGCAAGAAATAACATACTGGAGGAATTTTTGGAGCTGGCAAAGATAAGAGTCAAACTATCTTTCAAACTAGGGACTGTATTACATTCTGATCTTTCAATAAAAAGTTTATTCCTGTGTGGCTGCTCTGGTAAATGCTTTTACTAACTGTTGGAAAAACTACAGTATTCTATGTAAAATAGATTACATCTGTACATCAATAAAAAAATTCTTAGTGTTCATTAACGTACCAAATATTCATCTACAATGGTCAATATTATAAGCTTCTACTACGTCATTTAACTATTTTATGTAAAAATCAGCTTTTTTTAAGACACACACTATGTTATATGATGATCATTGATAACTAGGCTTGAAATTTCTCATAATTATAAGCTCCTAATGTCATAATTATGAGATTCTGATGCGATATTTTCTTCTAATTATTTTTCCATAATTACCAGATCCTGATCGGGTAATTATGAGATAAGGTGTCTAATTTCTTTTTTCTTAAATGAATGCAAAGTGCTGCTGATCAACCTACATGTAGATGCTCAAACAGCCTTCTTAACGGAGTCTAAAACAAGGAGTTTCAGTTGAACTCACCATTAAATAGTCAGTTACGGAGTCTGTATAATATGTTGAGAATCTCATCCACACGAAGCAGGAAAATGCAATTTGTTGAATAAATCTGAGTTATGCTACTTTGGGACCAATTCCTCAAAAATGTGTTACATTTTCATAACACATCAGAAACTCATCCCTGTTTAAGTAACTTTATTTTATTTTTTACATTCTTCTAATACAGATCAGACTAACATTTTAACTTTGTGTTTGGAGAAAACAATATAAAAGTCTGTTTACTGTTGGTTTCAGTCATTCAGAATATACATTTATTGACACTGATGTTACATTATAAACTGTCAGATTTGGTCAAGTGCAGAGTGGTTGTAGTAGTATAAGCCTCCTTGGCTTCTCCTTGGCTGCTGGGCCAGGGATGAAGATGTCATTTTACCTGTAGCTCAGTGTGAGATTGTATATTGCTATTCTTCTGTTGCCTTATCTGTTGTCTGGGTCTGAAAGCCTATCTGCTGCATGGCTTCAGCCACAGGGGGGAAATGGGGAATAAATCAAGACCAGGAAAGTGTAGGGGAGAGATCTAAATCGATGGGAGGCAAGAGTGACCTGGCACTTCCTCAGAAATGGAGGGAAGCGGAATCTCGAAAGTGGCTCCAGTTGAGGAGGAGCATGAGGTTATTTTCAAACTGGAAGACCAGGCTGTAGGAGGGTTTACTGCTGTGAACACACTGAAGGTAGCTCTGGAGTGAATGAAGGGTAATGACAATGGGCTACATGTACAGACTACGGGGCACTTCAACTAAGAAATAAGAAAAGTGGGAGGAAAAAAGATGGAGGGCACAATTCCAGAGAGAAAATGTAATAAAAGATGTCATCAACAGAGGGAAATTAAGGAAAATATTCAAGGTGAAGAAGCAAATGAGGGCGACACGGTGGTGCAGTGGATAGCACTTTTGTCTCAGAGCAAGAAGGTCCTGGGTTTAACCAGTAAATGGTTGACAGGGGAACCTTTCTGTGTGGATGTTCTCCCCTGTGTTTGCATGGGTTCTCTCCGGGTACTCTTCCTCCCACAGTCCAAAGACATGCACTGATAGGTTCATTGGTTAAGCTAAATTCCCCATAAGTGTGAATGTGAGAGGGATTGGTTGTTTGTCTCTATATGTCAGCCTTGCGATGAGCTGGCATCACGTCCAGGGTGTACCCCACCTTCGGCTGGAATGTAGCTGGTATAGGCTCCAGCACCTCCTCTCAAAGATAAAGTGGTTCAGAAGATGATGTGAAGCAGCTAAAAGCCCAGCTGAATGGAAACTCCATTCCCCCAAAAAACTCCAATTCTAATGTACTCCAGCTAAGGGTGTTCATGGGATGCTTATCATTTCAAGACAGGATGTTTGATCAACAGCACACTAATGAATCCAGTTCTGAATGCACTTCCAGACAAAGAAAGATTAAACAGTATTAATACCATAAATCATTTACTGGTTAAAGTTTGTTTTTTGAGCTGTAAACAGAATGATTTGACACATTTGTAATGAAACACATTTATACTGACAAACAAAAATGACCAAATATCTAAAAATCTGCATATTATAACAGAAAACAGTTCAACTTCCCATCCATAGAGTTGTACTTCACTACGAATGGTAGTGAATAGTGGTAGTGGTAGTGAATGGTTTAAGTCTAAATGTCTGTATCAGAGGGGCCAGTGATTCAGGTGGTTTTTGGAAAACATCTATGGGCAGGTTCTTGGTGTCTCATCTGCTTCCATCTGATGCCACCAATCAGAAAGTTGGAATCAGTAAGGAATTCCTTCTTGTATTCAGTGTTGATGATGCTTACAAAAAGAAATCTGGGTCTGATGTAATTAAGTTTGTGGCTGAAGCTGCAGTCACGTTCCTGGGTTTAAAGGATTATGTTCCACTGTCACTGAATGAAAATATGAGGGATGGCCAAGCTACGACAAGCTAAGCAGCAAGGGATGGCGTGGAGATGTTCAACGTATTTTTTAATGTTCTGTATTTATTCAGTGAAATAATAAGAGACTTATTGCCAGTGGACAGGAATTTAATGTACACAGTTGTGCATAAATTTGGAATAAAATATTGTTTACCAAGTCTCATGAAACGGTTGCAATAATGGGATTTATTCATGATAGATTAAGTGTAACTGGGACTCAGTATGTGATTATTACACCTGCTCAAAGGTGATTACTGAGGAATAAAAACAGTAATGTGTCTGAAAACAAAATTATTCCAACTTTAGGGGCAACACTGTAGCTTTAGGAGAGAAAGACTGTTTCTCAATCAAGTTTTGTCAATGTATCTTTTTTTGTGTCTACAGTGTATTTGATCAGATGCGGTTCTTTTACATGTATTTTGCATGCACTGTTTGCGTTATCCCTTAATCTTGTTAAAAAAGAGAGCTGACTGATTGATTGAATGAACCAATGAATGTATGAATGAATGAATAAATGAACAAACAAATGTTTTCTCACATGCTGGGGATGAAGACGATGTCTTTGGCTCTGTGTTGTAAAGCTGCCAGTTTGGAGATCTGGTGGAACTGTTGATCGCTGACTTTTCCATGTGGAAGAACATGTAGCAGACCTTTACGATAGTCTGGTAGGATCTACAGCAGGCGAACAAAGACAGAGTTAGATAGACACATGCAGCTGTTAAAAGCTGACATGCTGGCTGTGAAACATCATCCGCTGTACCTGGTTGTAGTGCATTGCAACACAAAGCTCGTTGTCAAACTTGAGCTGCTGAGTCCAGACGACTCGTCTGAACCAGAAACTGTAGTTGGTGTCGACTAACTCTGCTTCCGTCGCCACATCCAGGATGTATTCGTGTTTGTTCAGAGGTCGCACGTTCTGACCTGGAGAAAGACAAACCAAAGACATATTCATAAAAAAATTACCCTCAGATATTTTTCAAGTGAACCATCAATTTATCTACTTAATGTTCATGTCCTTTATTTTATGGGTATGTTTTTTTCTTTCTTTTTCTTAAATGGTTACTTAATTTGAGCTGAATTTCTTGTGTGAAAGGTGCTACACTAATAAAGATGATGTAAGTGAATAAAAGCAGAAAATAAAACTATAATATATATATAATATATACAATAATAATATAATATATAAAAATAATACTAAAAAGGAACAAAACGACATTACTGGGATAGACTGTCAGTAGTTCAATACTGACCTGTCCTACTTAAATTACAGATTGGACATTAAAACAAATATGATCTTTACAAACTATCAGCAGGTTGACTGTACAACATCATGCTAATAGTTGCACAGACACGTTGTGTGACCTGCTGAGTTTCTAAACAGCACATAAGCGTGAGCAGCTGCAAGCTGTTAGCATGTGGAGATACATACATATTCTGCTGAAAAGACAGCTGTGAATGTTCCTGAGTATGGAGTTGACTTGATAAAAAAGAAAAAGAGGCAAATGACAATACACTACATGATTATTTCATATTTTCACTGTGATTGGGCCGTTATTTCAGTTGTTAGTAGAACACAGCTGGTGATGGTACATTATAATTCAGGGCTTTGGCACAGTGTCATATTATAGATAATGAAAACTAAGACTAAAAAATGAACAGTGAAGAAATATTTGTGATTACAGAAATAAAAAAACAAAATAGAATTAAAGATAATATAAGCTTCATTTAGTTTTCCCCTGATGTTAATTATTTATGGTGAGCAAGAATAAAACAGGTTTGAACAATATGTGACCTTAAATCAACAATGGTTTTTTAAAATCATATTTGATGTCAACCTTTCTTTTTTTTAATGTTTTCCATTATAGCTAATAATTTGTTTTGTGAGGTCGAGAACACATGGACATACTGAGAACATAATGCATCTGGTCATGGCATTGTTGGCACGGAGACTGAAAACTAATGAAAACATAAGAAGTTATGAATAGTTAATTGTGATATTAGTGACATTTGCTCCCCTGGTGCCTGACATGGCAGCCCACTCCTCCTGGTCTATAGTAGGTGCTGTGTTCCTGCATGTTCAGCAAGTGATGGATTAAAGGCAGAGGGTCCGTTTCAGTGGGTTGCATGTTCACATGTACAATAAATACTGACAAATTATAAAGATTCTTCTGCTTCCTCTACTTGTGAAGTTGCAGATCACAACCAACTAACCCCTCCCCCCACCCCTCTGGTACTGTGAGTGTAGACAGTCTCTTCTTACAGTATGCATTTGTTTAATTAACTGTAGTTCACACTTAAATATAGTAGATGACAGTAATGCCTTAATGTTTGATGCCAGCTGCTATAAAACAGAAAAAAGAAGAGCAAGTCCATTCTGAGCTACCATGGAAACATGATGGTCTGTGTAGAAGTCTCACTCAGTCTGTACATATATATAAATGTTTCATTCTAAGAAAAGGAAATCTCACTTTCATGTGATTATGCATGAATGAAAACATAATTATGAGGATTATATACTGAATTTATGCAGTTAGATCCTCCTTTAAGCAACAAACCCCAATATGTGTAGCAGAGTCATAATCTTTGCACTGAGAGATAAGGAAGCATAAATAAGTCTGAAATACTGTGAGATAGTTGAAGCACTAAGGTTTAGCTTAAAAATACACATTGAAATGTATGTGTGGAGTTCATATCTATGACATTAACATCTCAATAGATAAAACCAGATAAAATGAAGACTAAATTTGTCTTGGCAGGGACTCGTTGTGAAAGGCAGATCGGAAATGAGAGCCTGATATCGAGTCATCTCTGGTTATTATTCCATGACGGCCAATCAGGAGTCACGAACGTATACAACTTTCTCCCACCACCAGAAACCAGAGCCCAGTCTGATATGTGATCTGTGAGTGGATCTGCTTCACCGACACTGACAGCGAGATTGCCTTTGTGCGCTAATACAATGTTTAGTGTGTGTGTGTGTGTGTGTGTGTTAGTGAGAGGACGAGTCGTGTGTCACCTCGATTGGTGACTAAAAACACAGCGTATTCTTCCATGGCCTCCAGTCTGTGTAGACCCATCTCATAACACAGCTCCTCAATCACCTCCAGGGCAACCTAGAGCAAACACAACAACATCCTCAGTATGTGTGAAGTGTGTGTCTGCCAGCGGAATTGCGCTGATGATCTTACTCTACACTTACAGAGCATGTTTTGATCTTTACGTGGCGTTCGACGCCTCCCGGAAAGAGAAAGAGTTGACGTTTGGAACTCCGCCCCGCCTGTGGAAGTACAAATACACACATATACAGAACTGTGTGTAATATAAATAAACCAGATGTGTAGGATTATGGGTAATACTCTCAAGACTTCAGTAATGTAGTAGTTACGAGAACACCTAGAACAAACTAGATGACAATGAGTTAACTAAGAACAAACCGACTCAGCACAGCTTTTACCCGCAAGTGATTAAATGTACCCCCCCGGACTGAATAACCCCCCCCAATGGAAAATGCAATACTCGCCCTACCTCAGTGCAGTAATAATCACAACCCATGCACCTTGTTTTTAATTTTACCTTATATATCCAATAGTACCTGTATATACCCTTATATGTTGTATCTATTTATTATATCTGCAGTATACAGTTGGGTTTTTCTATATTTTAGTATTTCTTTGTAGTTTTTGTATATTGTCAATATTTTTCAGTACATATTTTCAGCATAATTGTGTGTGATATTTTCATACAGTCCTTTTGCACTTAAAGTGTTTGCTGCTAAACAGGAAACAGAGCTGTTAAACTGATTTTCATTGTTCCTGTAACAGTAACAATAGAGATCTATTCAATTTCATTCTAGTTTCTAGTTTATTTGCCAAGGGAGAGATTTAAGGAATGTATTACATGACTTATTCTGCATATAATTACACATATACACACATCTACCTTTAAAAACTTATGGACTCTTTCCTACTGCCCAGTTTTTTTTTGTAGAGTATTTAACATAACCTTTCTGTTTTCTTGTACTGTTGAATAATTAGTTCCTACAGATTCACAGACTGAAAACATCACTTACACAAGCAAGAACAAATATTATTATTAAAGTTAATAGTGCATTTACATATATGTCAGAAGTATAACTTTTATATAATAGTTATATGTTTTTTATCTATCAATCAATCCATTTATTACAAATTATTACATACAGAAGAATTGACAATTCAATTGCAAGATACAAGTGATACTGAAATTTTGTAAACAGTTCCATAAAACAGAGTTCTTAAGCTAAAAAATGAGCCTATTTGAGAAATGACAGGTGAAACTTAATTTGACACTGATGTTCACTTTCGCTTTATCTGGCCCTCAGATTTTACAACCCGCCCTCAAGATTTCTGACTCCACCACAAATATGGTCCTGAAGACAAGTCTTTTGTTGGTGGCAATGCAAAAGCCATTCCTCCTCAGCTGTTGAAATTTTGAAGAATATTGTTACATCAATTTTAAAAGAAGTGGGTGTTTACATTTTCAGTTGAACGATATATAGAAGTGGAAAATCTTTTCTGTATTTAAAACCCTCATGGAAGAAAAAATATTTACAATATTATAAGCAAAATATACTTCAGTAAGCAAAAGTTGAAGCAGTCATTGGGGAAATCAATATTTTACAATTACATATGATGTTTTGTGTTAATATTACAGCTTCATTCATGTGAGTTTCATTTTACCACTGTACACATTTCAGGTCGAGCTCCTTTTATCATTATATTACATATTGTTGATAGTTTAATCTACGGTAATGCATTGTCCTCTAAAAAGTCAAAAGCTCGGAAAAAGTTGTTGGTTTTCTGCTTTGGGACAATGCATTTAAGTAAATGCAAGAAGTGTATTTAGATTAAGGAGGAGTCTTTCCTGAAGGAACATTTTATCCTTCAGTTTATCACTAAGATTCAAACATCCATCAGGAGATCCGTGGTTTTCAAAACAATGAGATAAAAATGAAAACTAAATCCCCCAAAGGCGGTTGAATAAAAACATGTGCTTCTGAGATCGGGATGTAATGGCAGAATATAAATAGATGTGACTAAGTACAATACTAGAGGGATATTTGTTTCATTGCACCACTGCACATACATCTCTCAGTAGGTTATGCATCAGTCGTTCCAAAGGGCCTTTACCTTTGCAGGATGTTGTATCGGGGAGTGTGGCTCCCTGCAGCCCGAGGAGGAGCGCTAACACAGGTTAAAGCAGAGCCGCAGAGTGGGGGAGACTTTATAAAACTGGAGAAATGACAGACCTGTGTTGTCCTGCCACTCACAGAGGCACACAGAGGTCTCAGTAGACCTGTCGAAAACACAAGGACATCATGAAAACACCAGAGACATGTCACCGCCAGCGCTTTACGGTTAGCTACTAAACAAATATGCTAAAAAAGCTAGCAGCAGAACTACTTACTTCAGGTAAATATAAGTAAATAGCCCAAGGACAAAATAAATATGTATAATGATGTCAAAATGCATATACTAACCGCATATCCTCCTCGCTACAGCGGCCGCCATATTTGCCCCTGAATGGCGGAAGTACGGTGTCCTGTAGAGTCAAACTTCCTGTTGTGACTAACATGACAGCGCGTTACTGCCATCTAGCGGCTAGCGTAGTGTTTTTCAATAAGGTGTTAAAACGCCTTATTCATACCGTGTACAGTAAATGTGTGCTATTTGTCATTGAATGATCGTGAAAATAACAATAATAATAAAAACTCTACTTGATAAGACATGAAGACCAAATCTGTGGAAAGACTGAAAAATCTCCTTTTAATAATTATGACCTCAGGCGCAGTTTTTTGGGTTTTTTTTTTCACTTAAATTGAAAATATTAGGGCTGTACCAAACACCAAACTGAGACTATTGTCTGAAAATTGTCCTATTTTAAATGTATTTTTTCTCACCTAGGAATGATAGAGTTGAGTGTGGCGATCTAGGGTTTTGAGTAAAGATGCAATAACCACATTATACCTAAAAGAATCATGGGAATTTGCTTATGTGTCTTTAGAAATAGGCTGTATATGATCAGTAAAGCCCACTCAGAAAGAGTACTAGTGAAGGATCAATTTGCTGATATTTAACTTAATTTTTAACCGGTTTCACAACACACATTATAACTTGTTTAGGCAGAAAACACCTGGCTATAGTTATCATTTAAAAAAAAGCCTGCATATTGTTTAGGTTAATCAGTCTAAGGACTAAGAATTGTGCATGCCGGTTCCTGGAGTTGCATCAAAAAGGACCAGAGCTTTTATCAGTAACACCTGTGCTTTGTCTACTTTTGAAGCCAGAATGTCTGCTGTAAAAAATGTCCATCTATAGTGTGAGAAAGTAAAAGAAAATCAGTGAAAAGGTGAATATAAAGTTACACACAGTACTGTGCAGACCTCTTAGGCCACCTTTAGTTTAGTTGTTTTTTCAGGGTTGAAATGATATGTATTTGTCATTCTTGTTTTTTCAGACACAAGAAAATATAGGAAATGTGCACAACCTTAAAACAGACACACACACAAATTGAACTAAATGGGTTCTAAAGGTTAAAGTCTCTATTTAGTGCGACCCCTGACTCCATGACAAGAAGCAGCACAAACAGAAACATCGGAGTCGTGTTGAATGAAACCTGGTATAAAACAGCAGAAAATTAATGCAATGAATCTTATATTGTCTCAACAGAAGGGTTAAAGACGTTAAGTGCAAAAGGTCACACTAAATACTACCATTTTGGTTTATAGAAGCTGTTTTAGCGGAAACTTTTATTTTTACTGCTGTACATACTTCACATATATCCAGACTGGATCTTAATACGGAGACTGAGAAATACATGTGTGGCCATTTCCTAAACAAACCTAATGTCAGTCTAGGTCTTTTGCACAGGACTATATGTGTCATTCACTGACCCCCCCGGGGACTTATGACAGAACATGCTCATAAACTCATGCTGGGGTGGAACAGCCTGAATTACTGAAAGAAGGGCTTCATGTTGTGTTCAGGGCTTCCTCTAAAGGCAGAAATGACATAAAATCACATCAGACCATTTCACACCAGATAGCAGTTGAATTTGGCTCAGCAGGATCCAGTCCAAGTGGAAATGAGCTTAAATGGAAGTGGTGTCAAAGTGATTCGCAGAAGCAACTGAAACACTGAGTATGTTACATGCACACCAATATTCCACTGTTGCACTTAATACTGGATTTGACCGGTATTCTGCTTGGACATTGTGAATTATGACTCATTCTGAATGGAACATTTTACAACTATATATATCAGAATATTCTAATTTCACGAGGATTCTGTGGAAATGTATTCATTCGAAATGTGTCGCATTTGCTTGTTTTATCACAGGTTTGCAAAACATGCCCTTAGTTTGCAGTCAGCTAGAGCAGACGTCGATAGTAGAATCTAAAGTTCACATTTCAGGACAAAAGGAGAAACACATCCACTGTTAAATACTATGAAAAAGGATATGAACAGGTATTTGGATATGTGTAAATGTTAGAGCGCCCACCTTTTTCAGAAAACGTCTAGAGAAATGAGAGCTGTGTTTACAAAATGGAACATCTGCCACTAGTGAAAAACCTTGAAAATACACTATTTTTATTAAGGGAATAAATTGCACGTAAACAGTTGTATTAATGGAATATTTTTCAGGATGAGTGATGAAACTATTACTTCGTGCGTGTAGGCTTAGTTGGGGAAATGTGTCTGCTTCTCAAATAATTAAGAAATTCTCTTTAACTTAATCCTTTTTTTTATTTTCCTTTAAACCTTACAAACAAAATCTTAAAAAAGCAGATTAAAAACGTTAAGCAAAAGGTATCTGGAACTAAAAACATGATGTGCTGCAATCAAAAACACAAAACCACACAAGTACCGCTAGTTTACACGTCTTTATAAGTGAGGAACTACAAGAGTTAAAGCAGGCAACAGCTTGTCCACGAACACGAGTCCGACTTAAATCAATTACCTCGGTAAAAAAAAAATGCTTTTCATAAGAGGCAGAGGTTCCCACTGGGTTGACGCTCACATCTTATTATCTCCGTTCCAGCATACCTCTCATAATTCAATAACCTAGACCTTACAAAAGGAAAGGGTTTATCTCCAAGTAGAACAGTATCAACCTACAAGATTTTACAAAAGAGTCAGGGTGTCTTTTCTTAATAATATATTTAAATACACCACATGAAAAAGTTGGTGGATTGTAAGGAAGTGTCAAGGCACCAAAACACCCAGTGCATGATATCAGCTCTTGTTTACTTAAGCTGAGAAATATGTGAAGGCTTCAGTTTGTTTTGTCCTGTTAAAGCTGAGGTCCATTCTTTCACCATCCGGCGTAAACAGGCTCTGCATCACAAGGAATCCCGTAGTATCGGCCCTGAGGTCGCTCTTTACGTAATAGTGGAGCTCGAGCTACAGACAGTTCTCCGTCAGTGTCTCTCCGTCGCCGAAGCACCATTAAAATGACGAAGAGTAAGGCCACTGGAAAAACGACAAACACCAAAGGATGTTACAGGAAATAATCATCACCAGCAGGGCTTTTGTTTTCCTGTCACCATGTCCTGGTGTCGGATCATGTTGTCACAGCAAAAAAAGAGAAAAAAAAAGCACAAAATAGTCTCTCTTTTTTCTAACATTAAATAACTGAGAAGAACAGAAATGTCAGATATACATATACAGTAGTGGGAAAAAAAGTTTTCAGGTAGCCTTAATATTTTACGCAATCTCAGATATTATCATGAAATATTTGCAGAATGATATTTTTTTGTGTTTCAAAAGGTGTAGCTGTAGCAGACAGACACCAACAAATGCACATGATTTTTTGTTGCGGTTGTTAACAAGAAAAAATAACTTCTGATCCACTAATTCTATTAATCCATGTCAATAATTGGTGTAAAATACAGTTTGTCATCTTTTCATAGTCATCAGATATGACCCATTTGGACGTTCAGAGGCTCTGTAGTTACCGTGGAAACACCATCATCTTCTACAACATTAATTCAGTTGTAAAACCCATGCAGTTGGATCAATGACAGTGGATGGACACACTGGGTTTATGTTCAGTTAATGAGAGATTTGACAGGAAAAGTGGCTTTTTTATCAGTTTTCTCTGTTTCTGATAAAATAACCCTCAAGTTTAATCTGAGCTTCTATGAACATTTACATGATAAGTGAATTAAATACAGGAAAATACCAAATTTTCATTGAAAAAAATGCAAAATACAGAGGACTGTGTCATAAGAAAATGGAGCTAAATCACTTAAAGGGCTCATATTTCTCTAAACCCACTTTTATTAGTCTTTGGTTCATTTATTTGTGTAGTTGGACCCTAATAGTTCATACAGTTTGAATTTGAACCCTCCAGGTGCTGCAAAGCTATCTTTAGATTCATTCTGGCAAAAATCAAGTAGATTTCTACAACCTGTTTTAATTCCTTCTTAATTTGTTTCATCTATAACAAGTTATGTCACGACATTTGCACATATAAGGTCAAAACTTCCGATGAACATTTCTCCGAGTACGACATAACTGTTCATCAGCAGCAGCAGTTGTTGTAAAAACTGAAAATATGTCCAAACTTCAAGCCGATTAACTAAAATGTTCAGTTGTTGGTTGTATTAATGAATACAAGTGGTTGAACGGGACAGAAAGCACGGTCAACAACCTGGAGGGGGTGGGGCCTGAAGTGGCTCATGTGCATTTAAAGGGCCAGCGCTCAAAACCACCTTTCTGGTGTCATTACTCAGAAATAGGGTTGAAGATGGACCTGAGGAGTTGAATTAATGAGGAATTCAGACCCAAGCAGAGCATTTACAGTTTATGTAGACCACAGGGACATGTTGGAAAATGCAGAATTCCAATTAAAATAGAAAAATATCACGACTTTAAGAAAAGTTAAATATAGAGAAAAAAAATATTTGGGGACTGCCACAAAAGTAACACTGGGTGTTTATGGGTTAATAAAGACAACACAACAACGCACTGCAGCTGAAATGGTATCACATACTTACCTCCTCCTCCTACAACTAATAGAGCGATAGTGACAGGAGCCAGTTCACATGTGTCTCCTGCTTTTCGGAAAAAGGTTTCCATGCAGTATCCTGGAGCCAAGCTGCCAGCTGGACAAAAGGCATCGCTGGGACACTGAATGGGGTTCACATCTGGACTCTGACAGAACAGCACCGTGTCACCGAACATGAGCAGAGTGTCTCTAACAGGTGCACAGATCCACGTTTACACTGGACTTACAGGACAGTAGTGATTCTCCGGGCAGATGTCGCATTTCTCCTGCCCCCAGCGGATCTGGTAGAATCCACTGGCACAGATCTGACACATGGTCTGATGGGCTGGCTTGTGCATGCCTGTTCAGAAACAGAAGCTGAAAGTGCACGTGTGTTTCTCGTTTTACCTAAACTACTTTATGTATGATGTTTTTTAGATTTCCTATGTTGTTTTTACCAGATTTGAATTTGTCTTTGTTTTTAAGATGGTTGTATTTTGTTCTTAGCCTTCTTTGTATCTTGTGTTATCACTGTTTTACTCATTTATTCCCTTGTTTTATGATTTGTGTACAGCACTTTGGCAAGCTGTAAAGTTTTTAAAGTGCTTTATAAAGCTGGTATGGTATGGTATGGTATGGTATGGTATCTCATAGACTACATTACAACCCTGTAGTTTCAAATTTGGATGAATGTGAGTTACCTGGTCGACACAGTGTGCAGTCTTTTGCAGCCGGTTGCAGAGCTTCTCTTCCTGCTGGACACGTCTGGCATTGAGTGCAACCAGAGGAACTGAGGGAATAAAGGATAAAGTCCATCTTTGCAAAAGGAATAAGTATTATGCATTTTACGACTGCCTTATTTAGAAGTATTTTGACATTGAGAATGTACAGATTTTGCTGAAGGATTGTTTATAGGGCTACAGTATCCAAAAACTATTATAATGTCTACAAAATGCATCACAAATAGGCCTGGACAATAATTGTTTATATTTTTTGATTTGTGCATGACCCACAAAAATCACATCACCATAGTTACATTTCATTACAAAATTACCATTAATTTCACAGCATTGTCTGAAACAAATATATTCTTAATCCGCTATGAAGACGTCCCCTTCCTGTGGCACAGAGCAAGCTTTTCATAATCACCCGGCCAAAAGAAACCAACATTAATGGATATTTTATATTGGGCAGTAAAACAAAAATATTCACTTTCAGTTTCACCAAATCAACAAATAGACAAGAACAGTAGCATCAAACCTTCTCATGTTAATATTCCTGAAAGTAAATGTGCATCAGGGCCTAAAATTACTATGCAGAGTGTTCCAGTTATTATTCCATCCCCTGAATGGGAGGCAAGGGTATTGTTTTTGTTTGTTTGTTTGTTAACACTCTAGCAGCAAAACTATGGGTTGAATTCATACCAAATTTGGTTTACAGATTGCCAGTGACCCAGAATACATCTCATTACATTTGGGAAAGGTAGGTAAAAGTTACAATTTTTTTTGTGAATTTTTAAAATGTTTTTTCCCCCCATTTACTTAAAATGTCTGTAGCAGCAAAACTGTTGATTGACTTAATACCAAACTGGAGTTATAGATTGCCAGTGACCCAGAATAAATCCTATAATATTTTAAGAATAATAGGTCAAAGTTCAAATTTTTTAGGAATTTTTTAAATTGGCCCATTTTACTTATAATGGGCAAAATACATGCAAGGGGCGGGGTTTGTTGTGTCTGACACCTCCTGTTCTTTAGGAGAGTAAATGCATCATTTTATTTTTTTTTACTATGAACTGATTTTGAATTGACATTTTTTATATACATGAGAAATATATTGCACCTGAATGTCTGATTATTCAGTTAAAGTAAGGATTTAAACGCATTACTCCAGGGATGACTGTGCAAAATATCCTAATTAAATGTCTTCTCTGATCAGTCTATTTCAGAGTTGAAACGTTTGACCTTTACTCTACTGTATACACCAACCAGCCTTAACACTCTGATCACTGACAGGAGAAGTGGTAATAATATTAATTATTTCATTACAATGGGAGCTTTCACTGGGTTGGTTATATTAGGCAGCAAGTGAACATTTAGTCCTCAAAGTTGATGTGTGGGAAGCAGGGAAAATAAGCAACGTAAGGAACTGAGTGACTTTGACAAGGGTCATACTGTAACGGTGAAGACTGGGTCCGAACATATCCACAACTGCAGGTCTTGTTGGGTGTTCCTGGTCTGCAGTGGTTAGTACCGACCAAAAATGGACTAAGGAAGCACATCCCAATCTCAGTACAACTGAGCATCAAATAAATCCAGTCTACGAAGTAGAGGTAGACAAACATATTGGGCCGATATATTTATTATATTTTTTCTCCAATATCAGCTATCAGCCTTCTTTTTTTTTTTAAAGCCGATATTTGATCAGTAGTAAAAAGGTTACAAGATATTTGATCAGTAGTAAAAAGGTTATAAGATATTTGATCAGGCACCTGTGTGGGCAGCACTTGAAGTTCAATAAATGTTAAAAGAGTACTATATATGTGTATTAATAATTTCATTTCTATTGCTGCATAAAGATCTTAATTATCTGAGTGTTTCAATTGTATTTTATGGTCAATGTGCTTTAAAAAAAAAAAAAAAAAGCCTTAAATATCGGCCTCAAAAATCGGCTGTAGATATCTGCCGAATCTGACCAAATTTTAAAAAAAAATCGGCATCAGCCTTAGAAAAACCCACATTGGTCGACCTCTATTATGAAGGACCAACTCTACCCCCAGGACTTCATGGATCTGCTGCTAACGCCTTGACCCAGATCCCACACACACCTTCAGAGGTCTGGTGGAGTCTGGGCCATGGGTCAGAAATGTTTTTGTGGAAAAAGGGAAACTACACAACATTAGACAGGTAGTGATAATGTTCTGCTCCCATAGATGCTCAATTGGTTGAGATCCAGTTGTTCTTCAGATATTTTTGGTAGGTACAAACCACTTTACACTGGGAATGAGATCTGGATCTGGAGATGCTGTGACCCAGTGATTTGGACATTATCATTTCTCCCTTGTCGAACTTACTCATATCTGTACTCTTGCTCATTTTGCTTCTAGGGCTAAATGTTCACTTGCAGCCTAATATATCCCACACTGACGGGTCCCATTGTAGAAAGATAATCACAATTAATACCATTTTGCCTGCCAGTGTCAGAATGCTCAGTGTATCTAATCCCTGGAGATTTCTAGCCCTTCATTTGCCTAGAGTTACAGTTACTGTTATATTAAAAAAGGGAAGAATTATTAATGGTCATGACGCTGCTGAATCCATCAGTCCAGGCTTATTAGTCACTGAGACATGATCAAACAGTACATGCTACTTAAAATATTAGTCATCTGCTGATTAATGAAAGCAGTGACTGTATGTGGTGTCTATCTGTGGGTGTATCTGCACCAACAAACAGACCCATGAGATGGAAGCATGTGACGCTCCAAACAGTTGTTAGATTATTTCCTAAACAGAGAGATAGTTATGAAATTTTCACACAGATATCTGAATCCTGGTAACAAAAACAAATGAAATAAAAACAGAATCCTGATGACGTCAAAGTCCAACTTACTTGCAGAAATGTCCGACTGAACATGGTGTGCACGAGGTGGAGCTCTGCATAGATGCAGAGAAACCTGTAAACAGCAAAGACATTCAACCCATGTGACACTGAACCCCTATCTTTTATAAAACAATGTATTCACATCACTGATGATTATTTAATCCAGTCATCTCTTTTTATTGTAATGGAGAGACAAAATATAAAAATACTCAATGACAACCCATGTTACCTTAATGCTTAGTTATCACTAGCTTTTTATCTACAGTTAAACACACCTGGAGAACAACTTGTGCAACTGCTTTGTCCAGTATTATTGTTGAAGCTTCCGGGAAGGCACGCATGACATAATGGACTTCCAGTGAAACTTCATATTTGACAAAAAACAAACAATAGACAAGTAGAAGAAGAAATATACCTGAGTAGTGAATAATGCATGATTGCAGTCAGGTAAATCCATTGACTAGCATATATTTTCATCTATAAACAGCCTTGCTCTTACTTTGTGTAGAAGCCTCGGTTGCAGGGCAGACACTGCTGTTGTCCAGCCAGAGGCTGATAGAAGCCGGTTGGACACAGCAGGCACGCTCCAGGAAATAGACACAGCCCAGGCTCAGTGCAGCATGCACACAGCAGTGTGTCTAAGGTGGAATGGACACACATTATTTCAGCTTCATCTTAAAGACACACAATCCTCCATTAGGTCCATATTCACTGTTCTAAGCAGCTGTTTCTCTTCTATTTACATAAATTCTGTGTGAATATGTACACTTGTTAATCATTTGCTGTGCAGGTGTCATTGGAGGCTGGAGGATTTGCTTTTCCTACTTTCACTGCCAGCTTTTCAGAATTGTTTTTATATTTTTGTCCTGATGTGATTGGATAATTGTCGCTGCAATGCCAACTCACATTTTCAAGACAGCGGAGTAAACCTAAAGTGGACATTAAACTGTTCCAGGTATCACAAGTAACAATGTTTAGTCTTGTTCATCCTGTTGTAACTGCTTTTGGTGACCATAGACTGTAGGGACAGAGGAACCATAACTGTCATCCATTGTTTCTGAACTTCTGTTTTGATGCTAGTGGTTTGTGATTTCCTTGATGTCACATTGGCTTTGTAGAGCTGGAAGTGACCATATTTGGACTAAAGGGCCAGAACTAGAGGAGCCCAAGGGATCATCATTATCTGCAAGGGGTCATGGGTAAGCTAATGCTAAATGCTGGCTTACTGACTTGGTAATATGGTAATTTCACAGACCTGTTAATGGAGATGTCCATCAAGAAAAAATGTGTTTCATTAAATAAACAAAAATTCAGAAAGACTAACTTGGCAGTTGAATGAACTGTCATACAGACCTGTCAATCAAAGGCCGATATAACACAGCCCCTTAATTTGACAGGTATTTTCAGATAAAAAGTTGATTCTAGGTCCATGCAAACTAGGGTTTTTGTTTTGTTTAGGGTTTTTTTTTTGGAGCCATTACAACTTCAGAATATGTCCACATTGGTTTCATTCTGGAGCTGAGGTGCTTGCCCTTTTCTATGCATACATACAACACAATGTGTCACATTAGAGATAATATGAGGCATTACTTGCACAATTGGAAGGTTGAAATGATTTGTTGCAAAGCATGAGGTACATGAACTGTCCTGTTTTGATTATATTTATTTATCATCTGTTTTCAGCCACAGAAAGCACTAACATGTAGTTGGATTTCGGTCAGCTAAAATCAGAGGCTTATGTCACCATACACACAAAATCAGCTGACTTTGGTTTTTCAATCAAAACCACCCACCCTGTGTTAATATTCTGTTGCATTCTCCATTATTTAACACAATGCCACTGATCCTAACCATAGACTGAACATAAAGGTGGATGATGCAACACTGTCTCATGCAGCTGTAAACAACCTGTTTTTATGTCCCCTTCTGCTGGAAAACAGAGCCAATAGGAGCTGGAGAGTTAATATCCCCCTCGGATGCACATGCTCAAAGCCTAATATGGAGCTTTTTAGCCAGTGACACATGAAAATACTGCCTACAAAAAGATTTACCCACGTTTGCATCGTAAATCTTTACAAGAAGCTACTGATACTGTCTTTTTTGTCAACACAGGCAAGACACACATCTGCTATTCATGAATATTTGGAAAATATCATGGAAAAAGCATGCCAGATGACACTTTCAGAGACTCACTATTGTCATATTTAGATCCGGGTGCACACGGTTCACAAGTAGAGGTGTTGAATGCAGAGCAGCCTGGGGTCGTGCTGCTGAGAATCATGGGAGTAACAGTCAGACTGGTCACATTCTCAATGAAAGTAGTGCTCATCACAGCAGGAGTAAGTGTCGTCTGGCTCAACGCAATGCCTGCAACACAATGACACTGGATTATCTGAGTGAAGTGTTTGATAGTAGACTGCGATGGAGCTGCAGCATGGACACAATGTGTTTTCAAATGAAGAAAATGTAATAATTTAATGATGTGAAGGAAAATGAGTTACTGAGTTGGTCCACAGCTGACCTGCTGCCAAAATGGAGGAAATCTGGGTGTTTCTGGAGTGTTTTCTAATCCCAAATGTTTAATACATCAGAGCTAGAACAAAGGTTCAATTTTACAAAGGATTATCAGAGCTGGACTCTGGCTTATGGAGAGGGTAAAGGTGGGTTTATGCTTTAAAATACCACTTTTCCAACATTTCCTTAACTTCATAGCCAGGGATACAAGTTAAAAAACAAATACCTCAATATAATTTTTTCCACTTTTTTGATCAGTGGCACACATTAAACTGTGCAGTGTGATAAAACATGGAGGAATAACTGGCAAGTTTAGTCTTTGAGAGTCTTTTCTAAAGTTAATACAATAGAAAATAATCTAAAATATACAAATGTTATAACGAAAATATCAACAACAATAAGATTAGTAAAACAGTAGACTCTAAACTGTGCACTGATTAATCCAATAGGAATTTTAGGCACAAGCCCAGGGGTCCATGCACACCAAATTTCAGTTGAAGACACCATAAACAACTAAAGATTCAACCAAAAAACAATGTCAACAATGCAAGCAGGGAAACAGGTACCTCTGATCATTTGTAAGTTGTTTTACTGCAGTGTTTTCAGTGATTAAATACTATAATCAAACCAATATGCATATATTTTGTCAACAAGTATGTATTTTATATAGTCCCCTTGCCATGTGGATTAAAAAGTGCATTCCAGGCATTAATAATAAAGCAATTTAAGAATAAAAATTGTACACATTTTTATAAAAGTGTGGCTCCAAAAGGGTCTCCTGAGAAAAATTATTTCCTTCAGACAAATATATGTGCTGATCCCTGCTTTATTTGAAGTCATAACTTAGACTACAGCTGCGCAAATCATATTGCAATTATTATGAGTAATATTGTGATTTATGGATTTTGTTTTGAGTCTGCATGGTTGTCAAGGAAATGGCACAGAAAATGCATTTAAGAATGGCAAGTCAAACACAGAAACTTAAACACGCGTAAAAAATTACAAAAAAATGTGTGACTTTACAGTTGTACTCAGTCTTATCTGCTCAGAGTCACTAAAGCCAAGGTTGTGTTTATTTTCTTGCACTTCTGCATTTAGAAGACACTTCATCTTCCTGAATCTGACCTCTAAAGTGCAGCCTTTTGCCAGTGAGTAATTATACAGGCTGACATTGCAATTCAATTAACTGCACAGCTCTAATTAGAACTATCCAAGTGCGGCCTATTTGCTCTAAATCCAGACCATTAAACCAGGTTGTGATGTGATGATTCAAGCCTGGTCCTCAGTGAATTCACCTACCAGAATTCAACCTTAGGAACATATAAAGTTATAAAAAAATTAGCAAAATACTGGTGGTTGGAGCTTGTGTAAAACCTAAACCTGTGCAGCCTATTGCTCATTCAATAAAATTCCACAGTCAACACAATCTACCCACTCAGAGACTGGAAGCCACAGTTATATCACCCAAACAGTGTCCATATTGTGGCCATAATCACATTAGCCATGTGCCCTTGAATGTGAGCCATCCTCCTCATGCAATGCAATTATTCAGAAAAGGGGTCATGAGTTTTGTGTGGGTCGGTCTCTTCTGCAGCACTGGCAGAATTTCTCTCAAACTAGACACAGTTAGTTAGCCAAAAAGATCTGCTGTTAACCAATAAAGACCCAAACACCCACCACTGACCAAAACCATCTACTGATCTAAACTGTTTAATACCTTTTGATCCACTAATCCTATTAATCCATGTAAATAATTAGAGTAAAATGCAGTTTGTAATCTTTTCATGGTCATCAGATATGACCCATTTGGACGTTCAGAGGCTCTGTAGTGAACGTGGAAACACCGTCATCTTCTACAACATTCATTCACCAGTAAAACCCATGGAGTTTGAGCAATGACAATAAATGAACACACTTGTTTTATGTTTAGTTAATCTTATTTTTGCTGAAAAAGTCACTTTTTCCTCATTTTTTTTCCTGATTTGATATAATAACCTTTGAATTTCTTCTGAGCTTTAATGAACATCTACACGATCAGTGAATCAAATATAGGAAAATACACGATTTAGACAGAGAAAACTTAAAATAAAGAGGATAATATTACAATAAATAGTGATAAATCACTTAAGATGGGTTAAATACAAAGAAAAATTCATTTGGGAACTCACACAGAAGTACCTTTATGGGTCTTTATGGGTTAAAATTATCTGATTAAAAAAATACTACAGGGGAAATTCTAGACTAGATAGGGCATAAATCGAAATATCATTTAGGATATAACTGGAAGAAATCTGATGCATATTGTTAGCCTCATAGCATAGTTGCCCAAGTCATATTTTTTGCCAAATTTTGATTATTTGCATAACTTTACTCTCCTAACACTGCTGCTTTATTTTGCATCATTAGCTATGACCTGAAAAACATATGACTTATAGACAATTATGGCATAAGGCTAATGATATCTACATTAAAGTGCAAAGTTAAGAAAACTTTGATCAGAATCTAGATGTAATGTAATCTAATTAATAATAGAGACTAATAATAATAATAATAATAATAATTAAAAAAAAAAAAAAGTGTCTGATTCCGCACAAAAAACGCACAGTAATGCTGTTTTATCCCATTTCTCAGCTGCAAAATTCCCACAAACCCCTCTCCATCATAAACCCACCGTCGCTGTTGATATTTTGGCTGATAATAAAAGAATGTGGGTCTTACCTAGTAGACAGGCGGCGGCCACAGCAGGCAGAAGTCCCCGACAGTCCATCCTCCTCATATTATCGACTACAACCTCCAAACAATGTCAGTCTACAGCATCTCATCCCTGACAAGTGTCCGAGCTACCTTTGTTTTCACGGAGGACGTCAGTGGAGCTGGCCTGCACTGTGGGATCAGTCCTCTCATCAGTGTCATATGACAAAATACACATCATGTGATTTTGCTTCAGAGGGAAAAAGTGAGCAAAATAGGCTGGATGAGGGCTGATCGCTTGTTGTTGCAAAGGTTGGCCACTAGGGGCGCTATTGGCTCTTCTAACAGCATTACAAACGCACATGACAGTTATTTATGAGAAAGACAATTTTTTAAAAAGAGGGGAGAAAAAGTGTGATATGTAAGTTGTTGTCATTGTGTGAGCTGTATATGTCCTTTTCTGGGCATTTCTAAATAGATGTTGGTACATCACCATGATCCTGTGAGTAATAGTGGTTTTCTGTACAGTAACCATAAACATAAAAGTACACAGAAATCACCAACATTGTCATTTGGGGAAGGGAAATTTACTCATGACTCATGAGCTAAATGTCCAGTTCCCTTTTCATGATTCAGACAGGTGGTTGGAATTAGTAGTGGGTAGAAATGGAACTTTTTTTTTTTTTTTTTTTTTATGTGGCCTTGATCAGAGATGAGGAAAAAAGTAGAAATACAATTGCACAAGTTCTTCTTCACTTAAAGTTCTGAATTCAGAATGTAAAAGTGCATAATGCAGTAAAGTTAAAATTATTATCACACATTATGTACTTTTTTTTTTTCTTTTTAGTCTTATAGAGTATTTTATTGTCATATTATCAAGTTAGAGCCAATGTTAGTTGCTTTGTGTAAACTGGATGGATGAGAAGTAAAGTTCTGCGAATCATATTAGCATATCGTCATTTTTTCTTTCAAGATAAATGTGATGGAGTAAAAAGTGTAATATTTTCATCCGAGATGTAGTAGAATAGAAGTGGAAATGTGTTTGATAGAGTACAAGAACAACTTTGTCATCTGCAACTTGTTCTAAATGCAGGTAAAACTAAATGTGTGGTCTTTATCATACAGTTTTTCCACAAATCTGTGAAACCAGCACTGTCTGAGAACATTTCAGCAAAAACTGTCCAACAAATTGAGTTTTAATCTACTGTTAAATATCAAGGGTTTTTACTTGATGACCACTTCAGTATGTAAACAATGAAACAGTAGAAACAACACTTGCTTTTCTTGTTGTGAGATTTTTTGTTTTTTGCCTGTTATTGATAATGAAGATGTATTGTAATAATTAAAATTAAATAACACATTTTATTTAAAGGTGTCTGTTGAGGCACGCAAGGATGCCGACGCATACAGGAACAAACATCTATCAGTACCATTCAGTATTAATGTTAATATCAATAAAAACAAAGAAAGAGCATACACATAGACTAATAAATTATAACAAACTTCATAATACAATGCAAGGTTATGTAAAAAAAAAAAAAAAAAAAGACTTGAAACTGATGTGAAAGTATTTAGCACCTAAGGTTTGGAATAAATTACAATCTGAACTTCAATTTCAAGCCCTTATTACATTAAATTAGTTTAAAGCTGTGGTGAAATCATTATAATCTGTGTACAAGTGTTTTGTGAGTATTAATGTTTTTTAATTTGATTTTATTCTTTTTAATGACACAATGCTGCTGCCCTCTTGGCCATGTCTCCACTGTAAAAGACTTATTTGATCTCAGTGGGATTGACCTGGTTAAATAAAGGCTAAATTAAAAAAAAAAAAAAAAGTCAAATGAAATACAAGTACCTCAGAGTTATTAGTTATATACAGCTTTGGAAATAATTAGTGGTTTATCTCCAGTTCTCTGTTGAAATACTATACAATGTAATATTACTTTAATGTGACGTTCTATTAATGGCCCAATAGTTGTTAATAAATTGCTGTTTGATGTCAGATGCTCTCAAATTTTCTGTTACTCGTTATTCAGAAAATTGAGTTTTATTGTCATTAGAAGTACAGTTTATTTTTTTATTAAATTTGCTGAGCACATGACTCGTGTGTTTTCTGCCAGATGTTTGCCACAAGACAGCCCCGATGGCTTCAAGTTAAATTTATGACAAATATTAACTTTTCATTTCTTTGTCACAAGAATTTTCTACAAAATGGTCTTTACAGTATTTGAGTAGATGTTTTAGATACATTACACCAACATAAATCACTACTATGTCTGAGACTTAGTGTAAAATGTTTTACAGCCTATGGAAACACATGCAGATTTAACAGAAAACTCATGAATTTCATGCAAATCAATTCTATTTAAGAATGTAACAGATGTATAAAGAAGACATACAGTTTAATGAAGGTACGTCTGATGCATGATCTACAATGTTCACAAACACATGGAATACATTGCTCCTCTATTTTTAATGTAATCTATTTATGTCTTTAGTGTTTCCCTCTGAGAAGCAACATAAGCAGCATTCTTCTGGATATGACGCTCTAAACTCCGCTCCAGGTCCTTCCAGCTGTCCTCCTCCGAGCTTTTCTGGTAAAATAAAAACATAGACACACATAGATATTATTTACTGCCGAGAGAACGAAAACTCCGAACAGTAACAAAACCAGGCCTTACAAATCTCCTTCTGTGAGAACTCACTCTGTATTTGTTATGCATTCCATACTCACTTTGCTGTGTGTCCTACTTTCAACAGTGTGTGTCTGTTCGGACGTTGTGGCCTTGTTACTTCTGATTTGCTTCAGTCTTTGGCGTTCTTGCTGTTTCTCTTCGAGTTTCTTCTGCAGAGCCAATACTGTCTCATCCTGAGTCACCGTTTGCAGTGAAGCCAGCTTGGCTTTCCTCTCCTCTCTCCTGCAAAATGAGAAAACAATCATGGATCCATGCGTGTGATGTTTGTGTGTTTTTTCAGTGTTTTGCATGTACAAAGTCCCAATCAGTGTAAAGCATTCTCCTGACCTGCTGGCAGCAGCCTGCGCCAGTGCTCTCCTGTGGAGGTTGATGGTGTCCAGCTGCTGTAAAAGTAGCTGTTCCTTGTTCTGCTTCTCCTCCTGGATGTGCTCCCATTTCTCCTGCTGCTCCATTTGTTGTGCTTCCTTCAGGAGGCCCAGACGCTCCCTCAGCTCAGCCAGCGACATCTCCCCCAGCAGCTCATGGCCTGCAGTCTGAAACATGGGCAACAGGTTCAGAACACAGGGATCCACGAAAATATGTGGGAATACCAGACATGTCCTCTTCAGTTACCTCTGTGTCGTCAAAATACTTCTGCCTGATGTGAGGAATAGATTCAAGAGCGTGGATTTCGCGGATAATTTCAAATCTTCTGCTGAGCTCTGCCTGTGCTTCCTCTAATGCTTGGCGAAGGAGTTCTTGACTTTGCTCTGAGACTTCTTTTACTGAAAACAGTACAGAAGCATTAGCTCACCATAAGACAATTTGGATTTCATCACATATGAAATGCACTTACCTATACTTTGCTTGAATGCTTGTACCATCTCCTTTGCAATTTTGGAATTCTTATGACCTTCTGCCACTTGTTGCACTAAGTCTCTTATCTCTTTTTCTTCTTTCAGCCTCTTCTCAGCATATTGCCGCATTATTTCAGCTGTCTGCAACAGACAGAAAGCAAGCATGAAAATGCATTTTTCACACAAACACATAAATTCCATCTTTGAAGAATGTCTGTGGAATACAGACATGCTTTTGTCAATGCAGGCTTCTTGTTTCATGGTTTGAGATGCTGTGAAATCTTCTGAAAATGCCTTTTTTTTATCAGTTGTTAGATGATCTTCACGCACCTCTTCTTTCTTGAGCTTTGCAGCCTTCTGGTTGAATTCCATGATTCGTGTTCGCGCCATAGCTGCCTCCTCGTAGTTGATGCGTCCCTCCAGACGCCTGCGCTCGATCTTCGCCAACTCCTCCAGTTTGTCCTTGTCACGCATTTCCTTTTGCCACAATAGGAAAGAGGAGGGCTCTTGTGCCCCCTGTACAAGACACTCCACTCTTTGTCACACAAAACACACTGAAATTACTATGTATATCATTTTAGTGTATATAGTGTTGTATGCAAAAACTTTGGCACCACTTGAAAATTTGCAATAATTTGGTCTTCTTTGTATTTTTTCAATCGAAAATATATAACCACAGACTGGAGGATAAATTCTAATATTTGAACAATGTTAATACATGTTACTTTTCATTTAATTAATTTAAAGAAATAAATAAATGTATGATTGTGTTGTATGTAAAGATTTAGGCACCCTAAGTGTTCCTAAGTCTTGGATTCTTTTTAGAGGTTATTACGAGCTCAGATCTTAACCAGTTCAGTACGTGTGTCATCAGTTGTCATCAAGGTGCCATGAGTTTTGCAGTTTCCACTGTGTGAAAGAGATGTCACCGGGATTTGGAGGGGAACTAGATCAGAAAGACCAAGAAAACTCTCAGAGAGGACTGCTCCTCAACTGGCCATGGAAGAGTCTGAGGGGAGGGGGCGGGGCGGGGGGGTCTTACTAAGTACTGAGTGTGTAGGATGAACTTTTGCACATCGCAGTTGTGTATTTTTTTATTTTATTTAAGTTGTTTGTTCAATTTATGAACCGAAAACTATGTATTAATGTTGATGGTAATATTGTGAATTTTCTTTGTCATGTCCTGCAAGTACTGTATTTGCATTTTTTTTTTCTACTTTCCAATTTAAAAATACATTTTAAAAAATGTTACTTTTTTCAAGGAGTGTCCAAAGTTCTGCTGCTGTATACTGCATTCGAGTACTATATTTAAATGCTGTCCTGTACCTCTGCAGCTCCTCCTCCACCTGACGGTCATATATCGCCCCCTGTCGCAGGATGGCTGCACTGTTGAGCTTGACGGGCCATGTGGACTAACAGAATCAGTAACATATCAGAACACAGGTCACCGATACAAAGTCATATTTGAAACCAAAAAGCTGAGGTGGGGGTGATGTGCAGCTCTCACCTTTTTAGTGCTGAAAGGGAGTCTAGAAGCGTGGAAAGAGTTGAACTTGAGCTTCGATTCAAAGTCGTCCTCAATCTGGGAAGTCACTTTCTGTGAGACAGGTTCAGCAGAAATGCAACTGATAAGATGAGATAAGATACTCAAATATGAGACGAACATTGTGTACAGACATTAGATGGAAGTTCGTGTTCAGTACAGAAAACAGAAACACCTACCTTGAAGTTTTCTGACTTTTGAGAGTTCATACATCTGAACTGCTTCATATTTGCCTCATACAGCCGTTCCTGCAATGAAAGCAAGGATAGATTAAATATTTACAGTTATGTGTAAAAGTTCCAGGCCAACATTAGGTTTGAGGTTCAGTAAAGATCTAATGACCACGCATATGCATCAGTCTCTAAATTAAAATCCAATCTGAGTATGTGAAGTATGAATAGCATTAAAAACAAAGGTTTCAGGGAAAAAACAACTTCTGTAATTCAAAGTGGTCATATTTAGTGTGACCTGCCTTTGCACTTAACATAATTAACACAATATGAGATCTATTGTATTAATTTTCTGCATGAATTTTTCATTCAACACATGTCAGATGTTTCTAACTGTGCTGTTTCGGGGATTAGGGGTCACACTAAATAGAGACTTTAACCTTTGCAACATACTGAGTTCAGCTTTTTGTATGTTTTTTAAGGCTATGCACATATGTCCTGTGAGAGAATGACAAATAAATATGTATGCTCAGTTCAACCCTGCAAAAAAACAAAAAAACTAAAGGTGGCCTTATACTTTTGCACAGAATTGTATATTTTTAACCCATAAAGACCCAGTGCTACTTTTGATGATGAATTTTGATGGAATTAATTTTTCTCTCTATTTAACCTTTCTTAACTTATTTAGCACTATTTACTGTAATATTATCCTCTGTATTTTGCTTTTTTTTTTTTTCAATGAAAATCAGGTACTTTCCCATATTTAATTCACTGATCATGTAGATGCGTATTAAAGCTCAGATTAAAGTTGACTGTCACAATACCAGAAACAGAGAAAAATGAAGAAAACGTGACTTTTTCAACTAAATATAACATTAACTAAACATAAAACAAGTGTGTCCGTCCACTGTCATTGATCCAACTCCATAGGTTTTACTGGTGAATCAATGTTGTAGAAGATGACGGTGTTTCCACGGTAACTACAGAGCCTCTGAACGTCCAAATGGATCATATCTGATGTCCATGAAAAGATGACAAAGTGTATTTTACTGCAAATATTTACTTGTATTGATAGGATTAATGGATCAGTAAGTATTAAATATTTTAGTTCAGTAGATGGTATTGGTCGCTGGAGCCTGTTTGGGTCTTTATGGGTTAAATAGCTTGGCAGTTGATTCACAACTTCTACATATATCCATCACACTTGTTTTCTTTCTGTACTATGACATGTACTATATTACACATTGTATTTAGCTTTTTAGATGTAATTTTTCCCAGTGTTAAAGGTAAAAACAAGACTTTGCAATACCTCGGCCTTATGGTGGTTCTTTTGTTTGTTTTCCTCTATGATCTGCATGTCTTTGGGGTTCCTGTAGGTGCTATTTGGTACCTGTAAAACAAAAGCTTTATGAGTAACACATCAATAATACATGTATTGACCTTATCTCTGTGAGGACATCTGATTAAAAAAAAAAAAGAAAGAAAGAAAGAAAGAAAGAAAGAAAGAAAGAAAGAAAGAAAGAAAGAAAGAAAGAAAGAAAG
>JAPQRP010000001.1:26166435-26198519 GCA_037367295.1 Apogon hyalosoma | reverse complement strand
TATATACACACACACACACATGAATTTGACCAGTCTGATTTTATAACAGGAATCACTTACCAAAGTCCTGAGTGTCTCTCTTCAAATCCTCCAAGAACACCACCTTTTTCCTGACCACACACCCATAGCTGTAACCTGGAGGGGATACACAGACACACATCACGTTTGTATGGATTCATCCAGACGACAACAGGATTTCCACTTCATGTACTTCTGTGTCTCACCTTTCTCCAGTCCATCCATCACTTGCAGCCTGATGATGTCACCTTTGTGGAAATTGAGCATTGCACGGTCGTCTGTCACGAAGTTACGCTCTGCAATCACATAGTCTGAGTTCTGACAGGAAGAAAGAAAAGAGCACAAACTGTTATTCACACAAATGTTCTACACACCGTCTTAACTGCATATATTTGGACTGAAGTCTTGAATATGTTGAATTTGCTGCCTCTCCCACTACCTGTTTCAGAGACGTCTGATTTAGTGACTGATTTTGTATACCCTCCAGAATGATTCTAGTTTAAGTATCTTTGTATTAAACTGGTAATAAGGGCAAATATTATTAGACAAATATGTGGCAGTTTGTGTTTCTGTATGTGTTTTATGAATATTTAACATATAAAATACATATTTACAGTAAATTAATCTCAGGACTGGTGAAAGTATGTCTCTGTGCAGGTAAAATAAGTCAGTAAATGCAGCATAAATAATACAATAATAATGTACACTACAAACATCATATAATAAACAATAGAGTTAAACAATTGAGAAAAATTTCAAGCCTTTGAAATTATATCAATATATCGCAAAAGGCTTCAGATTAAAGGTCCATTTTGTGTTTTGTGATATTTTGGTTTTGGTGACACTGCAGAAGGATGCACATCCAAAAGGAAGTCACCAGCTTTTATATTGTTTTGAAGATTTTGTGTCATCTGTTAATACTAATTTGTTAATTTTAATAATTAAAAGCATGTATATAGGTTAATTCTCCTGTCAGTGGCCCTGATCATGATGCTGATAATGATCTGGAGTTGATCCCTGAGTGCCTTCAATGGCAGCCCACTGCTCCCAATTCATTAATGCTAATGCTAATAATAGGTACTGTGTGTATATGAACAATGGGTAAAATACAGAGACCAAACTTCCCTACGGGGATGATAAAGTAAATTAACCTTTAATTCAAATTGGTATGTTTGAGTTGAAAAAAATACATATTTCAAAACCCTCTCCAAGTAGCCAAGTAACAGATAATGCACCAACAGATACATTTAGCTGAAATCATTTACTAAATGTTAACTCTACCTTTTTGATCTCATTGATGAAGGTGTCGATGAGATGTTTGACTTGTGGAGCTTTTGCTGAGAACAGGATCAGCTTCTCATTGGTCAGATTGAATTCCAGCATGTTTTCAGATGGGATGGTGACAAATAGGATGTCTGCGTACCTGAAAAAAAGCACAGAAAACTGTAAATCCACTTGATTTCACCAGAGCTATTATAGTTAACTGGAACTAAGACTAAATCTAAAACCAGCAGCCAAAAATCATTCTGTCGCTTTTCTGAATGAATAAAATAAAATCACAAAAATTCACTGAAAACTACAATGAACAATACACCATTACAATACAACTAAACCGACTCAGTGTTTGCTATTAAAGATTTCATCCAGTATAAATGCTTTGTGGTTTACAAGAATAAAATATATTTTCACACTATGGGATTTGATGTTGCTTCAGCTGCTACTTATAATCAAAAAAATTAACTGAAATCAGAGGTGAAACGAACAAAAAACCTGTATAAAAATTACAATTTCAAAATAACACATTATAAATAAATGTAGTAGGATTATCATTATCATCTGGGGAGGGAAAAATGCACATTAGAGAAGTCAATTAATGCATGCATGTCTTGAAGTATACAATAACACTCACTCCAGTTCTATATGTAACTGAAATTAATGCGAATTATTTATTAGGAACTAATTTTCAGTCATTATTATTCATCATTATTCCTCATCCTACTGTGCAGTAATGATAAACTACTGCACAGTGGGATACCTTTGCATGATAATGTCATTCCTTGACTTCTCTTTAAAAGGGTTAATGACTTATTTCCTTATTCTTCAGGGCTGAAACTAATTAGTGATGCAACTACTATGGATAGGAATAGAGATCTGATCCATAAGAATCATATTTTGCATGTGATTAAAGGAATTATCTGCAGTAATAAAAGTCTTTCAAGCTTTTCACATTTTATGAAAAAGATGACAACTGTCAAGAACTGCTGCAGATGCATGAAAGAAAATGTCTGAACTACGGTGAGTCTGGATCTCAAGTGACTCAACATGTTAGATTTTGTCAAATTACATTGTTCTAAGTTCTGTTTTATCAGCTGAACCATTCACTTTGTCAGGTTATATATTATTTAACTGTATGTTGGCTTGTTTAAGCTGCAACTCCATGAGTAAGTGCACTGCAGCACTGGGATGATTATGAGCCTGTGAATAACCAAGAATGGGTGATTGTCTAAATTATAGGTCACTCTCTTAGTGGGGACTTAAGACTTAGGAAAACTGTTATAGAAATTATAACGTAACTCATGGTATTAGTCATGTCTTAGCTCTGAAGTCAGGTTGCAGGTCATTCTGTGCTGTCCGCTGTGCACTTTACTTCCATCTGGATCTACAGTCCAAGGTTCATAGACATATAGACTTAGAAAGATTGTCTCCATCTGATATTTGAACTATATAACACTGTACAATGGGAAGTGGATTTAGAACTAGATTCTTCAGTCTCCTATTTTGAGAAATCTTTTCTCATGAGCTCATTCCAATAAATGTTTCCTGTGTAATAAATCTTTAGTCTTCTGAGTCTTCCTTGATCTTCTGTGTCTTCCTACACCTGCTCAGAGAAAAATTCCCTTATGAAATTTCATATTTATTTCAATGCCAAGCTTTGACATATACTCTCAACAACTAGCAACGCATCAGAGCCCTGAAAAAGGCATTCAGGTCAACATCAAACACTGAACCTCTGAGTGTGTGTGATCAGTAAGTGTTAACAAAAACAAACAAGAAGTGATACCTACGTATATGGTCGCAAGACTCTGAAGTAGTCTGGAGCTGCAGCGCTGCTCTTCACTGTCTTCAGCAGCTTAATGCCGCTGTGGGACACTGACAGCACCTGCACACCTGTTCCTACACTACCCTGCATAAACACATCCAAGTTGGATAAACATGAATATAATACACATATGATGCATAGCAATTACTTTTTAAAGATTTAAAGATTATATTAAATAAATGATTTGTGCAGTGGCACGGTTAATTGGGAAGCTGTCTGTGTCCTCACCGATGCCGGAAACAGGCGGGAAAAGTAGATTTCCCAGGTTTCCCTGGCTGCGTTGACAATGGTTTTCTTAACATGCTCTTCCACTGGATCCATATTCTGTTGCACACCATGTTTAGCTGTCAATCACACAAACAGACACACAGGCTCATGAATGTCAAAGAGATGTGTTTGTATTAGAGCATAAGGACTAAAAAGATGTCTGCAGGAAGAACAGACAGACTACCGAAAAGAGCTTTCATTTTCTGCCTTTCATCCCGGGTGATGCGAACACACGCCTCTGACAGGGTGTCATTCACGATCTGCAGGAGAGAACAAACGAGAGGTGAGCAGGTAACGCTGCTCTGTGGTGATAGAAACATACTGAGCACGGCTGCTGAAAAGTAAAAAGCACATAATTGGTTCATTAATTTAGCTAAAAAACAAATCACTGCAGTGATAATGCATTCTGTCAAATATTACCTGTTTGAAAATGAGGTCTAACACCAGAGGATTATTGAAACTGTCTTTGGGATAGAAGACCTGGAAGAAAAAGTAAGTGGAAAATACTCACAATCAAAACACGCATTTTGACGGTGATGTCAACTTTTGTGTATGTTTTTATACGAACCTCTTTCCTGAGGTACAGTCTCCAGGGAACATTAGTGTAGGTGTAATGCTCTTCATTAGTGCTCTGATGAAGCTGCGTCTGGATGGTTTCTGTCTCAACTGGAAGCTCTCGAGAAACTGCAACAGACACATTTTTTCTATTCAGCACTCTCATTTCACAAAACTGTAGGACACTAATTGGACCACTTCACTCTGCTAAGTCCTTCTGTATCTTAGATTCACGTGACAGGACTCAACACACATCACACAAGTCTGACAGGTCACATTAAGGCCACTTCCCCCTATTTCACCCCAATTAAATTCTATCCTGTACTTTTCATATGACTTTTATCTTGTTTTTCCCGTATGATTTAGTGAAATGAGCTAAAATGATGAAGCACAGTAGGGGATTTTCATCATCCTGTCATCTAAAGGGTGGTTCATCTGAGTTACATTTGATTAAAACAACATTAAAGGGTTAGTTTGGATTACTTGAAGTGAGGTTGTATATGAGGCACTTATCCATAGGCAGTGAATTACATGGAGTGGATGGAGTTAATATGGAAGAAAAAGCAATGTATTGCTGACCTTTTTATTTGTAGTGGGATGTTTTACTAATAAAGAACTTGTTACTTGTTCCCCATATAAATGTAAGTATGCTGAGGTAGAGATGTCATACTAATTAAATATCAGTTGAAAATTAATTGTACAAATGACTGTGATTACCAGTTTGTCTTCCACCATTTATTTAAAGCCACTACCACAGTAAAAGTCTGCAACTGATTAATTATACACATGCAGTACACTGGATGATGAAGAGCCAGTGAATGGCACTGAACACAAGAACACATCTATAAACTTACATTTCTATTAAATACTGCACACTGTGTAATTTTGTACTAACTAAGAATTTATTTCATTTATTTATTTAGTGGCTATTTTATGATAGTTTTTATTCTACCAAACTTCCCTTTTATATATTCTATTTTAGTCTTTATCTTTCTTATGCTACAAAACCGAGACCTAGGTACCTATATTTTGTTCTATCATGTACCATTGATCGAATTACAATAAACCTGAGTCATAAATAACACATAACTGAGATATAAAGGCACAGAAGAAATTACTGTAATGTAAAAACTGTAAACAATGTGAATATTGCAATATCAATAGAAGGTAAGTGCCTTGAGGCAAACAGTTGGTACCAAAAATTCTCAGATTAGGTGCAATTAAACCATGGCAGAAGAGGAAGGTGTAATGATACTGGGAGAAGTTAGATTTCAGAGTAGTCCTGCATCACCAGACCTATGTCCATACAAGCTTAGAGGTGTTTCAGCACTGGAGATAGGTCAATCTACTATCATTCTGGAAAAACAGAAATAGCTGGTTTGTCTTCCTTCAAATGAAACACGCTTGTCTTTGCAGCACTAAAGCACAACATAAACCACACACGCTATATGTTAAACAAAATTTACTGTTTTCAGGTTGTTGTCACAGTTCAGAGGTTATTGTTGTTGTTCTTTCATATTATGAAAGTGGTTTTGAAAACAGTAATATGCAGACTGTAGAAGAGAAAATAGATTGACTAAAAAGTTACTAAGCGGGAGGATTATTCCAGCAGAGTACATCCTGTGAGTCAGACGTCTGGCAGAAAAGCTTTAGGTTTTTACGTTATGAAGACCAATTTACGACCTGATTCCAAGACACTGTCATGGATGAATGGCTTGTACAAAAGAGACAGGGGCTCGCAATCCATGGAAACCTATCCTATTTTGACTTGATCATAAAAATCATCCTTCTTTTAGGTTTGCAGAAGCAGTTTTATTATACTTAGGAAACAATCACATTTTCTGTAAAAATAAACACTGCCTGACTAAAAAAAAAATCCTATACACAATATTTAATTGGACCACCTTTAGTTGTGATTACAGGACACATCTGTGTGGATTTGTTAATGCCACACCGTGCTAATGCAGTGTCATATCCTGTGTTGATGATGCAGAGATGGACCACTGTGTAAAATCTTCTCCATCACACCCCAAAGATTCTCAGTTGGTTTCAGGTCTGTATTCTGTGGTGTGGTTTAGAATGTATTTATTTTACCTTTATTTAACCAGGTTAGTTGAGAACAGATTGTCATTCTCTGTAATGACCTGGACATTTATAAAGACAAACAACCAGTCACTCACACATTCACACATATTGGCAATTTAGATTAACCCATTAACCTACTAGTGCATGTCTTTGGATGGTGGGAGGAAGCTGAAGTACCCGGAGAACCCACACAAACACACCTTTCAATTTTAATTCTTTCTGCCAGAAATTCCTGGGGACAAACTTCACCTAAGTTTCACCTGTGAGATGATGCCACTAACAGAACACCAATCAAAGGTCTAATAGGTCTAAAAGCTCTGTTATGTAATAACATAACTAATACATAATAATTATGCAATAACAGGGTCAAATCTGACATTTATGTCTCTTCCTGCTCTTTTGTATGAAGAACATGATAATCACAATACCTCAAATAACTGCGATAAGGTGATTATGCAATAACTGTGATAGGCCTACCTGGAGGAGGTATGGGGAGAGGACGTTCAGGAGGTTTTGCCTTGGGGGTCTTGGTGGGTTTAGACCCTGCATCTTTCATTCCAGATGGAGATGGAGGAACATGACGCTTAGGCTAGACAAGACAAAAAATATATCTTTTCATGATTTCTAATATTTTCCAGTGTGAATATTCCTGTAACTGCAATGCACTGCAATGGCCCCTTCTGTGTGTGTGTGAGTCTGTGTGTACTTGTGGAGCAGGTGGGTTGTCCATCTGGGGTTTCAGGATCTGTAAAGCTTCATCACGAGGAGTTTGCTTCTTCTTAAACTTCCCCTCTGGTCTCCTAAAAACATCAAGATTGCAAGTTGGAGTTTACAGGATGCTTTAAATACAAATGTGATGTAAAGTGTGTAATCTCTGTGTCTGTGTTTATCATGTGTAAACACAGTCATCCTGGTGCTGTAAGAGCAGCATCAGCACAGTCATTATCTGTAGGAGGCTTGACACAGCCTGGGCTTTATAACAGTAAACATTTGGTGACTGAACTGAACTGCGCTGTATTTACAAGGGGAAAAAGTCCTCCATTTGAGATTATGATGACTGTGTTTACTTTTCAAATCTGAGAGTGTGTTTGTGTTTTTTGTCACATCTAACCTCTTGCCAGGTGGCAGTGGCTCGGGTGGTGGAGGCGGGGAGTTGTACCTTTTGATGATTTCTTTAAAAACATAAATGTAATATAAGATCTGGCAGGATTAAACATTACCTTGTTAAGAGACCGTGCAAATCAAAATTCTTGTATCTGTTAAAGCTGTCCTCATGGTTGAACAAACAACTTTAACACATACATTTACTGTGATTTAAACATTATCTTGGTAAAAGACAATTCAAATCAAATAAATGCATCCGAGTTGTTTACTCAAACATAAGAAAAGCTTTTAAAATCACATACCCTGGATATCCTGACTTGGGACAATGAGGTCTGAATTCCGAGTCGAGTACTTCACGACCTCTCCAACAGGGGGCGGAGGAGTTGTCACCACTGGGGCTAAACATATACACAACAGGACGTTTTCATTTGTTTACTCAGCTCAGCTAAAATTACTTCAGTTGAGGGGACTTTGGAGTCTTTGTCTCACTTGCTCATGTTCTGTGTGTGTGTGTCTATGTCTCTTACCAAACTTCTTGGCTGGTTTGTCCTTGTTTATAGGGATGGCAGGAGCCTTCCTCCGGGGGACACTGTCCTTACCTGACTGAAAATCAGAAACCCACACAGACAAGACTTCAGAGTTTGAAGTTGAAAGGTGGGGACACGCTAAATTTGGATTGCTGAACAAGGGCAATGTCAGAGGAAAGAAAGAGGGCACTGTGCTGCACAAATACAGCAGATCTGTTTGGTGCCTTTAGCACTAGAAATGTCACAAAAATATGCGAAATACATTTTTGTCAACATCCTTTTTGCCCTTTAAACAGTACTGAAATGGAGGGGCAAATTTCTCCTAAAATTGGACTGATTTATGAAATAACATTTTTTAATTATGCAAAAAAAAAATACAAGTGGCAAGGTGACAACCCAACTATGAAATGTTTTGGATAATTGTGTCATTTGAAATTAACTGATTTTTGACACATTTTCACAGTACTCCTTTCATATAGTTAATGTTAAGATGGTAAACCAGATCTTATCTTAAGTATCTTAATAATTACTGAATATAAAGAGTGCCATTACTACCACTGTCAATGAACTGGCAGCTACCGTGAAGACCTCTTTTTAAAAGTTAACCTGCTTTATCATCCCTGGAGGGAAATTTGGTCTTTGCATTTTACCCATCCAAATACACTCAGAACCTAGCATTTGCAGTTGGCACTCATCAGGAACAGTAAGCTGCCATTGAAGGTGCTTGGGGACCAACACTTTACTTTTTAACTGCAGGGAAAACCAAAGGAAACCCATGTGGCGCTCAACATAGAAAGGCATATGTCCATAAATTTTCTTCAATGAATTTTTAAAGCAGAGGCTGATGAACTGAATGCATCCTAAAGGGCTGTGAATACTTCAGTGCATATGTTGAGATGAAAAAGTGGAAGCAAATTCATAAAGAGCTACAAAAAATATCCTTTATACTCTCCTCGCCTGGATTCTGCAGTAATGGTGTTTGGCGTTTAGTCTGTTTATCCATGGTAACTTTAACTTCTCATCCTTAGTAAACAGTTTGTCTTATTATTGCAAACAAATTCATGTCTTTCCAATTAAGGAAACTGGATGTTGTTTTGCAAGCTGTCTTTCCTCCTCATTTCAGAACAGCAACATAACATATTTTATGAGCTCAGTTGAACTAAATGAGTTATATAATGTAACCTTTGGACTTGTGTTTTCGATGTCTCACAGCTACTGACCTGTGCAGTGGCGTTAGCTTTAGGCTGTGCTGCTCCAGTTGTGTTTGTTTTGGTTGTGTTTTGAGGGGTGGTGTCTGGGCGGGGGGCTGGAGGTTGCGTCTGCGCCTCTGGCTGAGATTGGGACACGGCGGCAGACTGTTGTGGAGCCTGTACCTGTGAAAATGTGGGAGCATAGGGGCTGGGCGGCATGTCTGTTGTTGCATAGGTAGTGGGAGTGAAGTTAGCGTAGGGGCTGGGTGGGATGTTAGCGTATGGGCTGGGAGGTACAACAGTGTAGGGGCTGGTGGGGGCGTAGGGGCTAGGAGGGTGATGGAGCAGGGGGCTCATGGGAGGACTTGTGATCGGAGAGGTGGGAGGGCTTGATACTGGACTGCTGACCATCGCCATGGCCTGCATGGTCATCTGCTGGGCCTGAGGAAAAAAAAGAGACATAAAAGGAGCTTAATGTAATGCTTCAGTGAAGGATTCTCAGATGTCAGTGCATTGCCATTGTCTTGCATGTGCTAAACTAGGGGTGTCAAGCATAAAGCCTGTGGGCCAAAACTGCCACACCAAAGGATCCAATCTGGCCCATGGGATGAATTTGCCAAAGGCAAAAATTACACAGAAGACATTACCAGTCAAGGGTATCACTGAGTCTTGACAAGGTGTTTGGATCATAAAGTTACATATATTTTTTAGTTCCAGAGGCCTGTTACTAAATGTTTTATGCATGTGTAAATGATAAGCTGAGGTATGATACTGGAAAAATTACACTTGGTTGGTTGTTCAGGTAATTCCCTTTTTTTTTGTGAATGGACAGTTTTAAATGTATACATTTTCATGATGTAATGTAATCCTTTTTGCACTAAAACAAAGAGACAATTTGGAATTAGCATTATTATAGGTTATAATTGTTATCATTTTACAGGTCTGGCCTGCTTGTGCTGCTCTTTGTTGCCTCTGAACTAAAATATGTTTGACACCCCTAAACTAAAGTATCAGCCAGGTTAAATGGAAAGTAATCTCTGTATTAGAAGGACAGGCAGTCTCTGACAGGAACTGTAAACACAACAGTAAACAGGAAATGTAATCATGACTAAAGCTTTTAGCAAAGTGACTGTTATCATGACCACCTCCGTCTGCCAGTAAGACATTATGTTCAGAGCCAAAGAAGTGATAAAAATAGAAAAATAGTGTTGTTGCCTTCCCTGGTGGAGGCTCTCAATGAATAAATAAATCAAAATTTTATGCTGTACTCATGTTTCTTTGACACTGGCAATGTAGGAAAAGAAATACTACACTTGGGCTGTTTTCCTGCTAAAAACTAAACTGAGCCATAAAATAAACTGTAAACTGACATATCTTCTGAAGACAGCAGTGTTAATCTGATTGGCTGTCTAGACTCTTTGACTGAAGGGGAAATGTCGATGATGCCACAGATGTACAGAAAACATTAAGCTTCACACTTTTTTCAGTGACTGATAATTTTGAGAGAAGCTGTGTTGAGGGGGTGGTGCTTTCTCAGTCACTGTTGTCTTTGCTGTTGTTAGTTTGAGTATTTTTTTTAGAGTAAAAATTTCAAAGAACTCATTTAACTGTTCAACACCCACCAAGTCACAAGTTACCCGTTTAAGGGCCAGATCTACTTAGATCCCATTTACATGTACTAATTTGTGTGTGCAATCTAGAATTTTGCATGTGGGGTTGAACTGTGGTTTGCAGGTGATTTACCAAGACTGCTTGTGCAAATGTCAACAGGTGCAAAGTCTTGGAGATCACTGTATTTAAATGAGGATTTTGTGTGCACTACTGGTTGTTGTCATGGAGACAATACGCTTGAAAAACTGTTCTGGGAAATACCAGAACAAATGGTAAAAGTGCGTTGAATGATCCAGAAGCACGGCAATGTAATGTTGGAGGAGTTTTTTCATAGAAGGTATTGCATGACTCATTCATTCATTTATTTTTCATTTTAGAGGTGGGGGGAGGGGCGTGTGGGTTGTTGGATTGAATGACTGTCAGGCGCACGTAATTTTGTCACACTGTAGCCTAATGTTGGTGCATATTTTTAATCACAATCATCAGATCAAGTGGAAAAGAGTCCTGTAAAGTGTGTGTGTGGGGGGCTTACATCTCAATTATTTTTTCTTCCATCATTCCAAAAATGTTCACATGAAGGTGAAAAATGCGTTCTCTGTGTCTTGTTTCATCGTTTCAATGTCTCGTTCTTGCGACAATAACCCCAGCCATGTGTGCGCAATTACATGTCCAAACCGTTTGTACCTCCCTTTGAGACGTGTTAAATACAGACGCAGTTTCTATCAGCAAAATTGCTTTCAGTTTTGATAAATCACTTTGCATGTGCTAAATTAATATATGTACATTTTCTCCTCCCAGCACACGCATAATTCCATGTAAATACCCCACATTGCATATTCACTGTAGCAAATGTACTAACTGGATGCAGACACGCTATTTTGCACCTTTGAAAAACACAATCCTTAGTGCGCACTGTTAGTAAATCAGTTTGTACATTTTTTTGCATGTGCAATGAGTTTGCACACACTTTTATACAGTAGATCCGGCCTTAAAGGTTTATGGTCAGGGTAAGGGTTAGGATTGCAAAATTGTAGTTTTGGTTGTGTTTTAGTCACATATTTAAAACAAAAACTAGAATATGTTCCTTTTCAATTCAGGTCTAAGGTATTGTTTAGATATTTTTTGTGATCTAATCCTAAGTGGCCATCCCTAATGTCATGTGTAAATGCACTCGAAGCATTTTGAGAAAGATCTGTCCAATATCCAGTCAGTTAGAACACATTCAGATGTCATCTGAAGCACATTTGACCACATTCTTTATCCAGTGTGAACTTGGGTGTGTCCTAAGGCTACATTGAAGGACCACCTACTCAGATGTCAGCCTTGATGTAAGCAGAAATACATACCGATTTGTGTGCAAATGACCATAATAAAGTCCTTTGTCTGTGGATGGCAGCATTACTAATGCTTGCTGCAAAGAAGATGAGGAAGAAGACAAACAAGGAAAATTGATTCCTGAGGCTGGAGCTCCCAAGAAATGCACTGTTTGATCTCCATTTGAGCAGAGGAGTCAGTACAAAGGAAACTGGATGACACATATTGTAACCAAGTGATGTATGAAGACATTTCTATGGAAATGGATTGTAGAGTCTGTAGTTGGTAGGGGCTGCAGCTGTAGAGCAAGCTCAAACATCTGAAGAAGGCCTTTAGGAAAGCAAAGAACTCCATTTATATCAAACTGACAGAACACATTTTAGTGTGTTATAACACTAATCCTATGAGAGACTAATATTAACTTTTTGCTTAGGGCAGACAGTAAAAGGTTAAATGCAAATAAAAGGTTTTCTTTAGGCTTAAAGACATCAGCAGATTCAGGCAAAGGATTTACCATGATGATGGCTTGTTGGTTGACAATCGCCTGCTGCTGTTGGGCCAAAACAGCCTGCTGGGCATCTGGAGGAGGCAGGGCAAACACAGCAAAGAGGACCAAGTGAAATAAACATAATGTAAGACAAGTGTTTTTTTCCTCATATTTTTCTTCACACTTATGCAGACCAGGTGTTACAGGTGCCACTGACGCAACAGGAGGCGACATCACACCTCCCACAGGAAGGACCCTCACAGCTGGGGGAACAAAAACACACACATCACATTTTTTGCAGCGCATTTTCTCGTACTTGCTAATTATCTAAGGAGATAATGTAGTATGTGAATCCTAGTGGGGTTAGTGTGTATGTGTATGTCAGACCTCCAGGTGGTGGTGGGGGTCCACCTGAATGCTGCTGTTGCTGGAAACCGCCTCCGACACCCCCAGCACCCCGGATCCTGCTAGCCAGTCCAGCAGCTGATTCTGCTTCCTGTGAGATAAGAGATTAAGATTTGTGAAAACCCCAACTTGCAACTGAAAACTTAAGCCAAAAACAGAAAAGATGGATCCCTTTGTAGGTTTTCCTGAGTTTTCTACCATTTTTTTCCCTAATGAGTTTTTTCAAGGGAGTTTTTCTCACTCAAACGGAGGGTGTAAGGACAGAGGGTGTTGTATATTGTACAGATTGTTTGATATTGAATTACATAAACAAAACTGAATTCACTTCAATTTAATTCAGTGGATTCCCCAGCTGCTGGCAATTATTCATACAACTCCTTTAAGTAAATGTTTCGCCAAGTTTACCAGCACTTATTTACAAAACCTGGATTGTTAACACTACTTAGCTACTTTAGCTAACGTTAGCATCAAATGGAGTCTTTGCTACACTGCTAATTAGACCAACTAGCACTAACTAATGACATTAGAAATTATACAAAGTAGATTTTTTTAATGAGTCAATGGAAATTATATATGCAAATATGTTATCAAGTAGATGGAGTACTTAACATGTTTAGTTTCAGTAAGTTCATGCTAGCATTAGCTTTGGCAGTGGTCACATACGGTCTAAATATGGTCACTTGTGACTCCTAAAAGCCAAGATGGTGAGCCCTGTCAGTTGTACAGCCTTCTCTTGGGTTTATGCTCTATGGGGAAAATGTTTTTTGTATTTTTTTCTGTAGTCATTCGATCAACTGGAAAGAAGCCGGGACTGATAGCACCATATGCAGTTCTGTTATTACATCCATACAGCAAACCACAAATCAAAGGGTGATATCATGGTGGCTACGTCCATGTCTAATGCAGTCTGTCTTTGAAGAGAATTGTATAGTTTGAGTACAATAAAAAAAAACAACAAAAATCTCCAATCTGACAAGTCAAACAGCACAGTGTGAATGTGAATGTAACCAGTGTCCTTTTTGACAGTGAGCTCTGGGGGATCCCGCTCTGAAATGTGCACGCCTCTCCATCACAAATCAACCGTTGACCCATAAATCCACAGGAGTGTGTGTTTGTAGGCCATGTCTCATTAAATAGTAAGCCCTTTATTTGCCAGAGTGTCAGTTCCTCGTAAGCAGATCCTCGCGTTGCCTGGGTGGGAAATCACCGTGGGGATCTAGTGGCTGTGACAGTTACGGTAACTGGGTAACGTAATAGGTTGCTGGGCGGGAGAGGTCTGTAGAACACATCTGATACATGCTAATTCCTGTCACCTACATCCGATAGCACGGCTAACATTCACCACATTGCCGTCCCAGCTGAAGACTGATAGATCCAAGAGGGCCAGCATTCACTGCATCATTGCCCCAACTAAATACAAAGAGCTCCAACTCAGTCATCAAGTACCAGACATCTTTACAACAATCATTTTCATAGCAGCAGTGAAGTAAAAATTAATGGTCAAGAACAATCAGACACATAGATGTGAAGTTTAAATCCCCAAAATTACATATTTCCAACTGTCTCCCACCACTTGAAACTGTCATCCTGTAAAAATGTAGCTTTAAATGTTTTACGGAATGTACGTCAAAGAGAAAATCGCTTTTCAACTGGTCAAGTGTGTCAGTGCACATTGAGTTATGTAACTTACTCCAGTTCCATCAGAGAGTACAGGGTCAAACAGGCTATCAAGATAACGATCCATCCCTCTCTGAGGCTCCATGTCTGTCAGAGAGGAGAGGAGAGGAGAGGAGAGGAGGAGAGGAGAGGTTTATTTTTATTCCTCTGTACCTCTAACCTGAAATGACCTTTCCCGGGAGTAAATACATCACAGCATTGAGGTCCTCAATGAAGACCAGAAGCTGTTCTGTCTGAATGGAGTCTATCTATCTAAGAAGTGGCTCCAACAAACCCCTATTTTATGAAAACTGTTAATGTCATAGCAATCTGGCAAGCTCGGTGATGATCTTTAACACCTTATCCATAAATTAATTTTGTCACCTAATAAAATTTAATATTCAAAAAATGGTTGCTTTGTGAGACAGGTTACAATTTGAGGAGCTAGAACAGGTAGGGTCCATTCACATCAGCTCTGTGGTCTGTTATGTAGCTGTACACGGGCACTTCTATTTCTCCGTTCTTCCTCTGACTATCAAAAGCAAAGTTTAAAATAAACTCACAAAGTTAATCAAAACTTAGTTAGCGCCAGTTAGCGTCATATTTTCATCAGTAGTGGAACAGCTGAGATTTTAAGTAAAGGGTTAAACTGACAAACGGTACCAAAGGAGGAAAAACAGGTTATGAACAGTGGCATGTTTGGGTTTTTTTTAAAAATAATATTGTGAATTGAGAGCAACAGTGGACTACTGGCCCTAGTGGAAGTCTGTGTTTGCTGAGTTCCATTCTAGTTTTGACATGTTGAACATTGTTAAATAATAAGGACTTCATTGTGTGTGGAGAGGACACAGAGCATAGCTGTTTGTGGATTGAAATTATTCTTAAATTTGATGTAAAAAAATTTTTTAAAGTGTTTATTTTGACAATGATTCAGTGACAAGATCAAGTAACTACTACTGTTGAAAAACTCAACTTTTGTGTCTTAATATGCACATCACTTTACTGCAATAAATACATGTGTGCAATTCTACGTGGATGATAGGGTGCTAATTTTGAAAGCAAAATGTGTCCGATTCTCAGGGTTACAATATAATCAGACTGACTGTGATGTCTAATGCTAACAATCATAAAATGATCTAATTATTATACATTATAGGGCTTCTGCCATAACTGATTGTACATCGTATAGAGGACAAAATAATTAACATGTAACATAATTACACATCTGTGAGCATGTATGTGTTAATGTACATGGATACCTTGACTAGAGATTCCTTCAGAGCCTGGTATAGTAGAAGATATAACATCCTCATTTTTATCAAAGCCACCGCCCAACAGGCTTCTGTAAAACAGGATAACAAGGCAGAAGCACACTTCAAGACCTGCATCTTCTTCATGAGACTGTGTTTGATGCTTCATGAGTTACATGTGTCTCACATGCTGGCATTGGGCCGGACTCTGTTTGGTTCCTGTGCAGAAATGATGAAGTAACTGCTGTGTTTGGGGAAGTCAGCAGGAAGCTCCAGGTCAGACATCAAGTCCAGGACATAGTCCGATCCCTCCAGCTCCACCCACTGTGCGGGCTCCTTCAGCAGCACCGACCAGCCCTGACGACCCTCAGTCACACCTCTAAAAACCACATGCACACAAAGTAAGCAAGCAATACACAAAAAAAAGGACATAAAATCATATTGTTGCGCAAAAACATTTTCTACCCATTTTTCAACCCCATATTCTTCTGTAAACGTTTCTGTCAACTAGTGGTAAAAAGTAATATAGTACTTCTACTTCACTGCATCTCAGTGGCAAAATTATACCGCTACTCCACTACATGTGTCTGACAGCTCTAAATACTTTTCAGATGAAGTTTTCAGCAGCAAATAATATAACAAATATTTAGAATACATGTTGATAAATTCGTTTCCAGGCTTTTTGTTTTCTGAGATCTTACAGTGTACAGTTGGCTCACTTTTCAGTCATCTGTGAGTTGTTAACATCAAAAAGTGACTTTTCCCTCTACACTTTTCACATGGTTTTACTTTAAATCTTAAGATTATCCAATATATCACCAAAAAGCGCACAAACTTAAAAATAAGTTTTATCCAGTGTCTCTGTTTATGAAGATGAATGTAAGTATGTCAGATTAGTCCCATCTCCAGTAGAAACAACACTAACATGCGTCACTACTAATAATCTAATGATGGTCCAAAGGAAAATATATATCAGAGGCAACAGAAATCAATTTTGCTGGTAATACTTCATTCATTTTCTGAACCCGCTTTATCTTCACTAGGGTCATGGGGGTCGCTTGGAGCCTATCCCAGCTACATATGGGCAAAGGCGGGGTACACCCTGGACATTTCGCCAGTTCATCGCAGGGCTGACATATAGAGACAAACAATCACTCTCACACCTATGGGCAATTTAGATTAACCAATTAACCTATCAGTGAATGTCTTTGGATGGTGAGAGGAAACCGGAGTACCCGGAAAAAACCCACGCAGACACGGGGAGAACATGCAAACTCCAAACAGAAAGGTCCCACCCCCATCAACTGGTGTTGGAATCGAACCCAGGACCTTCTTGCTGTGTGGCACAAGTGCTATCCACTGCACCACCGTGTCGCCCGCTGGTAACACTTCTGTAGTTTTATTTTAGTTTTCATGCAGGACTTGTACTTCTAAAGCAGTGTTTCTCAACTTTTTTTGAGCAAATGCCCCTTTACGTTATCATGACCCTCCTACCCCCCCAAAAAAAATTGTGGGGGGGGGTGGTGCGTGTAATAAGCTGTCGGGGGCGATTATAGCCCTCCATAACGAATTGTTGGGGGGGGGGAATCATGAACCACTACTACCACAACACCCCACCACCACCACCACACACACACACACACACCCTCCGACAATCACAGACCACTATCCCTACCCCGCTCCCCCTAGCTCTCCAACAGATTGTTTCCAGTGACTTTCTTGTAGCAAGGGTCCAATATGATTATGTTTTAGGGAGCCCAAAATTGGTAGCAGCGCATGGTTAGTGCCCCCCTCACAACTGTTCCCTGTAGAGGACCACTGTTCTAAAGAATTACTTGAATTTGATTCATTAGTATTTCCTTAAGAGTATAAGTTATTTCCTTAAGAGTATAAGTACTTCTTCAACTATGATGTCAATAAACATTGCATTTTGCCAACTTCGCTTCATATAAGTCATCCAAACACATTAAGCCCATTTGCTGATACACTGATCTCAACTTTTTTTGTGTGCCCTGGTATTTTTCAGCCAGTTTGTCAATCATGTTGACCATTGGGATTTTTAGACCCAGAGCTTTCATGGTCAGATAGTGCCTCTAAAACATGTGACACCAAGGGACTGCCTAAAACTTATTGTGGTACAGTATTGTTCTGTTTTTGTTTGCTTGCTAATGTTACTATCTGTCAATGTAAAAGAAAAAGGCAAAAAATTAATCACATTAAATTTAGTGAAACTTGTAATATAACAGCTGTACAGACACAATGTAATGAAAATACAACATACATAACTAAAAAATAACAATACAACTAGATTAAACCACAATAGACTGCACACATCTCTGCAACCATATTATTTATGATGCATTTAAATCCATAAATGCACATCACTTTGCATCTTCATGATGGGAATACTGTGTCTATATTCATCTTTTTTTAATTTGCTTTTTTAGCCTTTTCATATTGAGGTGCACACATTTTGGAGTAAGTTGATACCTGTGGTGTAAGATGTCTTTGGCCATCTCTTCTCCTGTTGTCCAGGAGTGTAGAGGACACAGGAAGGACACACCTTTGAAAGAATGGACACACTTAACTAATACATTATGCAATAAAAAAAACTCTGAAAGCTAAAAAAATTGAAGCTTAGTGTTTCATGTTTTATAATTTTCTCTCCAACATTAAACAAAGTTACCCACAACCTCACAAACACCAGTGCCAACAAACTCAGCCGGTGAAGCAAAGCGAGTATCGGGTGTTGTTTTATCCTCAGTACAGTTGCCAAAAGGCCACAAGACAGATTAGCTGGATGAGAGAAGGAAATGAGAGACAGATAACTCTTCAGAGCTGAATAGTGAGCTCAGGTGAAAACAAGACAAAAAAAGACTGTCAGGGTGGTTCAGACAGAGGAAATCAAAGCCAAAATAGAACAAAGCACTTGATCTTTTTTCAGTATTTTAGTTTTTTAATTAGTAGAAATCTAGTAATGGCAGGAAATGGGAAAGAGAGTCAAGGGAAACGACCTGCAACGATGTTCCAGATTGAAAGATTGAAAGTAAATATGCTGTGGTTCACAGCCAGCTTCTTGGTGCCAAGAGGATGATGTTTAATTTTTAACTTTTTTAATCAATAATTTATGTAACTTGACAATATGCAACACATTTTAATGTAATAAACTTTAGATTTGGAACGATCTACCCCACAGCTAGAATCCAGCATGTAGTACAAATACAACTCCAGTTAGCAATTAGTAATACATTAGTGTAAGACAACAGTGATACATTTCCATTTAGAAACAGATCTTTACAAACTGTGAGTGATACTGTAGAACTACAGTGCATTTTACAACATTCATTCATTCATTTTCCAAACTGCTTAACCCTCCTCCAGTGGGTCCTGGCTATCAACATATGAAGGTGGGGTACACCCTGGATGTGTCCCTAGTTCATCGCAGGAAGCATTTTACCACAGCGAACCGAAATACATCCCTTCATCTGTCTCTCATCTATATTCTATGACATAACTTATATATAAGATCTATGTAACAAATGTCAGGTAAATCTGAATGTGGTTTGGACTTGATAACTGGTTTTACCATCAGTGTAAAACCATGTAGTCTGTGATGTGTAAAGATTCTAGCCTTCAGTCTTTATAATCACTCATCTTCGGTCATACTTGCAAAGATATTCTCTACCATGTTTAATATTTGTGACTGGGGCCAGCGACTGATAATGTCACTAATGTACACACAGACATGGAGATCAAAAACCTTTGTAGTGTGGCAGTACAAGGAATAGACTTTTGCAAGAAAATGAATGCTTACACAACATAACATATCTGACAAGTAAAAATACTGAGCTACAGTCACTGAAGTTTTGAATATAGCAGGATAGCAATAACACTACCTGGCAAAACTATGCACATATACAGTGTCAGCAAAATTGATTCTCAAATGATGGGATGACCTTCATGAGTAGTAGTCCCAGTCAGTGCCAGATGGCTAAAAAAAAAAAAAACAAAGTGGCTACTGACACAGTACTGTAGCACAAAATATCGGTTTGTCTATTACCAAAGAGCCAATCAGCGCCCTCGTTATATCAGGTCTAGACTGGTAACTTGTTACATCCCAAAATTGGACTGCACCGTGGAAGACCTGGGTTCAGTTCCTGGTTGAAGTAGCATTTTTAAATTTCTTTTTTCCAAAGATTTTCAAACGGGTGGTGGGAGCGGGGGGATATGACGCCAAAGACACCAGTAGGTAAATCCAGCATTGATATAAATCAGACACGGGGACAACATTCAAAGTGCAGAATTCATGTGCATTCGAGTGCAGAATGTGCAGTTGTTTTTGACCAGCTGTAAAGCTTACTACCACAGTAATTAGGTTTGTTTAAATATGCTGTGTTGCATTTGATGCTTCATCTTTTTCTTAAGTGTGTTCATCTTAAATTTGACTAATACAGACGAATACTACATTGCTATTATAGTTGACTCTAATTTTAGTGTAAATAGACACACAATGGAAGTAAAATCAGCTTTTTAATTCTATTTGTCTTACAGATACAGTGAAAGTCAGAGAGAAATGTTAGCCGTGCTTTTATTGTCAGCAGGGTGAATACTACAATGTTCTGTTTTTTTTTTTGTACCCTACTCCTCAAAACCACTCATTCAACCATTCAAAATGCAGCTGTGGCTTTAGCAGCTGACAACATGTAAACTAAGCAATATGTAATAATTAACTACAACATGCAAGGAAATGTATTAAATAGTTTTTGGTAATGCAATGGCATTAGTATGAGGTTAGAGTAGATAATTATGTTAGATAAAAGACCGTAAAAGCATAGGCTGCTACCAAGTACAAAGAGTACAAAAATACACTTCACAGAGCGCAGAGTAAACCATTGACACAATCTGGGTATTTCTATGCTGCAGTATTATCATTATTTTAAAATCAGCGAAAATCACTGTGGGTGACAAACTATTGTGGGTGTTTTTGTGTCCTTACTGTCAAAGCAGTGTATGTGCAGGACAGTGTGAGCTCTCTTGCGATTGGCAGTCCACTCCAGAAGACAAGGCGGGTATGTCCGGATGTACTCAGGTCCCACATTGAGCCTCTGCAGAGCCTGAAGCAGACGGTGCTGACACACACAGTCATAGCCCTCAGGTCCATAGTCAGACACAAACCTACAGCAACAACAAACAAGGGCTAAAATGTGCGCATAACAACTACTTAAAACACATTGACATGAATAGAAACATACAGAATTTATGACCAAGAATACTTGAACATTAAAGACATTTTATATAGTATAAAACATATTCCCTGCAATTGTGTCTTACTTTAGCAGGTACTTGGCCAGCCTTTGAGAGGGTAAGAATGCAGACAGACAAGAGGAGAGGAGAAGCCAGCCACGCTCTGAATTCAAGATGTTTGGATTTCTCCAAACCTAATGGAAAACAATGAAAATGAACAAAAGAAAAACATGGTTGTAATAATGTGATATTCTTATTAAAACGTGCTGAAGCTGAACTGGTGGGGTAATAGAGGCTGGGACTCACCTGATTGGCTACCTGGGCCAGAATCTCATCTCGGAGGCTGGGATTTGCGAGTCCTCTCTGGATGATGTAGTTTCCAAAGAGATTCTCCTGAGCCCCATTCAGATTAGGATCACCCATGAACCGTAGTATCTATAAAGGCACACACAGCCTTTATAACACACACCTACCCTACCTGTCAAGTTTTTAAAGTTCAAGACTTCTACAGACTTTTGAGGCCAGTTTGAAGGCAATTTTAGACCAATTTTTAATCCAAATTGGAAAAACAATGTGTGTAGTGTATGAATACTGCGAAGGAAAACTTGAGTATTCAATTATTTGCACAGTAAATGATTTTTTTAAAGGTTTATTGTTTATAGAAATCATTGTTATTACCAATGTTCCCTGTATTTTCTCCAATATGTTACATATAAAGCCTTTACCTACTGCTATATGATTTTTTTTAATTAACATTTCAGTTTAATTAGTGTTTTTTTTTTTTTGCATGCTTTAATGTGCCATATATCCAAATACTGTATTAGTATTGTCAATGCACAGTGACGCACACTGGAGCTGGACTTTGGTGATGTGTTCATTTTAACCCTCCAGACCTTAATGTGAGCATCTTCAAAGTGATGGTAAATGTTTTCTGGTGGCTTTTATGGCAGCTTTTTTTTTTTTGAATTCCCTTATAATTTTCTACCAAGTGTGCTCTTCTTGAGTTAGATCTCATTTAATTGCACTTACTCATGTTAAATAAAAGCAACATTAACAGAAACTTATTACTAACTTATTACTATTAGAAGTAGCTATTTGCAGATGCAACCACATGTCTCTATTCATAGTTTTCAGCTTACTGATGGCTCAGAGCCCTGGGGGGCAAAAACAAAGTTCCCACATGAACAGTCAACACTGAATACTTAAAACAACACTATCAATTAAACATCTGTTCCAAGTCAAACATACTTTGATCACACAGAAGAATTAAAACAAAGACATCTATATGATCAATGCAACAGCACGTCAACCATTTTGAACAGTGCTTTACAACTGTTTACAGACAGTGAGTCGTAGCTGTGAGGAACCCCTAATCTAACACTGCTGCAGGATGACGGTGAATGAAGTATAGACGGTTATGAATATTTTATAGATTATTCTGCGCCACAATAAACTCTGGATGGATTATTACTGCTGCAGCTGCTTGGGAGGTGGACAACAAATTCCTCAGCAACATAAGGACCTTATGTTAATGATGGATCATTTCAGGAGCTATATGGTTATTAATGTCTTTGACATAAACATAATCTAAACATTTTTACAGTGTCAGGTAAAGAGCTCCTACGGATTATATGCTTCCATTGACATTCTGTTGTTGTGAACAAGAGATGGATACAATTCGCATGCACATGTATAACAGATTTAGGAGGATTATAAATATACATTGAATAAGCAAATTAATCTGGGTTTAATGTCTTGATATGCAACAATTTAGCAGCTGTGAAGACCCCTGGATACAGGAGTTTCCCAGTAATATCTGACTGCAGCATTACCAGGGTAAAAACATTCAGGGCTCCGGTTTTAAGCTCCTCATCCAGTCTGAGCAGAGAATTCTCCACTGGAGCTGTCAGCATCCCAAACAATGGCTCCTACAAATGACCACACAGTGATTTACAGGCTTTTATCTGTGGTTAACATGTGTTGTGTTCACATGTTCATAAATACAGATAATTTGCTTTTATGTGTATCTGACTGTGAGCGTGTGTTTACCCTAAATATGGCTCGGATATAGTGAGTCATGAGGTAGTTGTTGATATCCAGGGGCAGGGTCATCTGAGGTTCAACCTGAACCTTTGGAGCCTGTACCACTGCCAAGCAGTCTGAGTGCAGCTCTGTACCACCTGAACACACACAGAAATGTGTCACCACAGACATACCACACTAAATATTGTAGAACTCACCAGCAAACACGATGGAACACATCTGTTGGTAGAAGGTTATTTTTAGCCCTGACGGAGTGTGTGCGTCTACCTGAAGCTGCCTGCAGAAGGGCTGCCAGTTCAGCAGGGATGGGCAGTGTTGTCACATTTACCACTTCTCTATTGATGCGATCCTGCGCACATTACAAATACCAAAACTCAATGTTAAACACCAAAACCAAATATGACTTTCTTAGACTGTGGGCATTTTCACACCACATTCATTCATCTCCTGAACCGCTTTATCCTCCTGGGATAGGCTCCAGCTACCTATGGATGAAGACGTGGAACACCCTGGACGAGTTGCCAGTTCATCACAGGGCTGACATATAGAGATGAACAACCAATCACTCTCACATTCAGACCTTTGGGCAATTTTAGGTTGACCAATACACCTATCAGTGCATGTTTTTGGATGGTGGGAGAGAACGGAGAGAACCCATGCAGACACAGGGAGAACATGCAAACTCCACACATAAAAAAACCCTGGCTGGAACCTTCTTGCTGTGAGGCAACAGTGCTATCCACTGCACCACCATGTCGTTCCTCAGAACTAAGCTGTTTTTTTTCAATATTATATACATTTAGCCCAGTTAGTTTTACTTTCACACTGCAATTTGGTAATGAACTACAACACCCACCTGTCATCATCTATGTGCTGCATCTCCTTTTATAGATAACTGTATAGCATTTTGTGAATTTATAAGTATAATAAGTAATAAGAACTTCTTAATCTTGTTTTTCTCCCTATTTCATTTTTTCTGATCATAGCCTTGCTTAACCTAAGGTAATGTCTAAAATTAGTTTTCACACAGTAAATGAACCGGCTATAGTTTTAGTAGTTTAATATAGTTTAGTTTTGAAAATAGTTTAATTGTAGAGTCTCCACATCGAGCTCACCCTGGTCTGGGGGAAGATTTCACGCCTGCAAATATGTTTTGGATCATACTAAAAATGTCCAAAGGTCCAGACCAAATGAGGTAGGTGTGAAAGCGCCTTCAGACTCAGGAGTCTAAGGATGTTACATGTTACTCACCTCTTCCGCCTTCCTGGCAGGGTGCACCACTGTCTGACAGAAAGACAACAGTATCACACATCACCCAACTGTTCATTTAAAATACTGTCCATCTCCACAGACATGTTTCCACTACACACAGACAAAAAAAGTCTTTGTGCACATACCCTCATGTATCGCTGTCGATTGACGATAAGCAGCACAACTGAACGGAACCAGATGAGATACTTTCTCCTCAGAACAGCCCTTTTCCTGTTCATGAAAAGCGTTAATTACTAGGTTTGCTTCATTAATATAGATGAAAATAGAAAGCAGAGAAAATGTTTATGTGAAAATGAGTTGGTAGCAAATGCATGTGTGATAAATAAAAATCTGTGTAAAGCAGAAATAAATAAATAAATAAAGCCAAAATCATGCTTAAAAATCACAAAGTATATGATTCCATCCCAAAACATAAGCAGCATTCTCTGCTCTGATATACTAAGCAACATGTTTGCTCTAAACATGCTTATAGTTTATTTAAAGTTTGTGTAGGACTATACATTGTTTTCTAATGTTCACAAACTCAGTTTCTACCAGTAGCTATTGTTGCGTCTGTTTCTGCTGTAGATGAACAGAAGAGACGCAGGGAAGAATTTAAGAGCACAGGCAAATCAGTGTACAGGCTGTAGTCTAGGCTGTAATAATAATAATAATAATAATAATAATAATAACAATACTAGATTGGATTTATATACTGCTTTTCACTGCACTCAAAGGGCTTCACCCTGAATCTGTTACTCATTCCCTCCACAGTCACACATTGCTGGTGGTAAACTACATCTGTTGCCACAGCTGCCCTGGGAAGACTGATGGAAATGTGGCTGCCATTCCATGCCAACAGCCTCTCTGACCACCACCAAACACTCATTCACATTCGTAAAATAGTCGACTTGCCCACCCTCTGGTTACTGGAAGACCTGCTCTACCTCCTGAGTCACAGCACAAGTCTGAAGCTTGGAAGTGGAATTAGCTAACTTCAATAAATGATCAGCTCCCAGCTCACATTTTATAGTCACATACAAGCATTCATGAGGTTTAGCTTACTGTAATAAGCCAAGAGGCGAGGACCTCAGCCAGCTCCAACATGAAACCAGTGTGGAAGTATCTTAAAGCTGTAATCTGACTGACAGGGTTGCCTTCAAAAAGCCCTGACACCCATAGACGTAGAGTAAACATTTCTCAAAAAGTATTAATCCAAACAGTTTTGTCCATTTTTTTTGAAACCTCTAATAAATGATCTGCTGGTCCATCTTTAAATCACTGCTGTGTTAATAAGATCTCAGGTTAAATAGAAGACAGGTTTTTTGATGGGTCTGTATGAGAGCTCACTCGCCTGTTCACTCAAACTTTCTGTCCATTTAGTAAAAATTATTTTTTCCTGGCAGATTTCACTGTAGCTATTAACAGGTTGTAAAACGACTGTCACACATGAAGTTTACTGTTTATGGAGTCAGTAAGCTAATGTTTAGCAATAGCTCAACCTTGACAGCTTGCAGCTGGCTCTAACCTTTCACCCTTTTGTCCAAATATTGTCACTTCAAGCTCTGAAAGCCAACATATCAATAGCTAAGGAGACAGCTACTGATTTCAAATCCACAGTTCAGAAACCAGTGGGTGACGTCGCAGTTCCTCTGTCCACTAATTATAAACAGTATATGTACTACAATAAAAGCATTATCTAGAATAATGTAGCCAAGATCACGTGGATCATTGCTGCTAATGTCCTATAGTTGGTGATTTGTTAGAGTATTACGGTACCCCTTCAGAAAATCCTACACACAATGATGAGAAACACGATTAGATTTCACATTTTTACATGATCTTAGCAACTATTTAATTATTTTAACAAGTAGAGTGAGCCAAATAGAAGTATAGATAGACCAAGTGGTGAAGTGTGTTTTGTATTAATCACATTTAGTTTCAGTGCACGTTTTTAACATGTCCTAACACGATGCACTGATGATTCATTTCCCCAACCTCATCAAGATGAGACCAGCTATCTCTGTTCCATTTTAGAATCAGAGGGTCTGACCTTGACTTTAGTGCCATTTTAATGTCTTCATTAATTCAGTATTTTTTACACATTTAAATAAAATGCAAATTTGCGTCACATTTTCAGACTCCGTCAGAGTGACAGTGATGGATCAGCATGACCTGACTCGTCTGGCCCAATCGTCTCACATCAAGGATAAAAGCAGCACACTATCTGTGATAAGTTCCGACCTGTTTAACCCTGCGAAACCAAACACTTAAAGCCTAAATTGCCGCACTCAAGACTGAAACTCCAGACTCAAGGAAGAAAGCTTGTTCTGCAATGAAGGCAGTTAAAGCACCAAGAAAAGAACTTCACGGCAGAAGGTTCCAGGAAACATTACCTGGTCAGGAGGCCTTTACAGCGAGCTTGAAAGCGCATTATACGAAGTCTCAATTTCATAAAACTCTGCCGCAAAAGAAACATGCGGGTATGTCTCTGCAGTGTCATGGCAGCAAGGTTCAGCAAACTGTCACGTTTCCCCTCCAACAACTGATACAGCTCTTCTTTCAGGAAAATCTGGAAAACACATACAAACAGATGAACACAGTTACTCAAACCTAAACCCAGTGGTAGTTATTCTTCTGTGCAGCTTTGGATGGAATTAAGAGACCCCTCAAACTGGTCAGACTGGAACCCCTGTGAAAACCTCTGGAAGGTGATCAAGAGGTAGATGGAGGGATACAAGTTTCTTGATCCCTAAACTACCCTTCACTGTCAGGAAATCCAAAATTTGGCTTTTCATGTGCAAGTTTTGGCCCATTTTTGCCATTTCCTGCCGTTTTACTAAATAAACGTGCTCTAGACAATTACCTCAATAGAATTTTTCATCAAATTTTCATCTGAAGACTTCAACAGCCATTTATAAAATGATGAGATTTTGTTCAGTGTTCTTATTGTACTGATGCAGTAAATTTCAGTGTCTTTTGCCATCTATAAAGAATTGCATTTGATTGATTTTTTTTTCACATGACAGATCAAACAGGGTAGATGATGTCACAGATAGAAGTCATTCATTCTATAGGCTGCATCCTTGTCAGAGCTTTTTAGATCACTCATTCTCAAAAGGAACCTCAATGTATTGTAGAAATGTGCTTGAGTGTTGATGGGATGACAGTGTCCTTTTCATCAGTGCCGCCACCACTTTATGACACTTCTGATTTTCTATCATATTCCAGTTGATCATAATTGGACACTAAGTGTGACTCCTTTTGACTTGTAACGTTTGATATATGTGGACTTAAATGATTCATTTATGAAGGCAGTTCCATATAATCATATATCATTTCCAATAAATCAAAAGCTTTGTCTGCATATCGACTACTTTCATCCTCCAGGGTTCATTGGTGGCACATAAATGTATTCACTTCACTTCTCTTTGGATCCAACTGGACTAAAAGTTGTAATAGCCTCTTGAATCTACACACTACATCCAACACTACATCTGTCATGTTGGTTCAAATACATAGTTTTGGCCTGGTATTTGCTTTATCCAGGTGTGTATTGTTGGGATACCAAACACCAGATCTGAGGACGTATGAGTGCCTATTCAATAAAACCATTAAAGCACCCACTCATGTGGATGGAGGTTTGACAGCCCAACCACTGCATCACACATGAAGAAATAGTAATAGCACTGGTCTCTTTATTTTTTTCTAGAGCTGAAGGATTAAATCAACTTGTACATTGTGTATCTGAATGTGTACACTACCCACTCACCTTGCTGACGCCCACCTGATATGAGCCAGGTTTCACTGGACCAAGCTTATGGAGCATAATGACACAATTTTCTGCCTCTGCAGGTGGACACACTTTCAGGCAGAGGAGGCCTTTATACCTGTGTACACAATACAAGATAGAAACTGCAATTTGACTTCAAACTAAACAAAGATGAGAGTAGTACAACTGACAGCTGTAGCACGCATTTCAATGCCATCCTAAGTTTTTAGTGACTGCCTGTTTTGGAGGCTGACATTGTTTTTTATCGTAAGTCAGGTTACTTCAGTTGTCAGTGGTCAAAGATGCTACAAGATCAGTTGAATCTGTCTTTTCAACAGCAGAAAATAGATGTCTGAAATCTACTCAAGCCAGGATGAAAAAGATTTTTTTATCACGTGACAAGGAGGTTTTGACAGCTTGGAAACGGGACTTGCAGGATGAGTAGAAACAAGGCTATCCTAAAAAGAAATTTTAAGGGGATGTTGAAGTGCTCTGAAAAATACTTAATCTTATATACTTCACATGATCATAAGGGCTTAAAGTTTCTGAAAATTAAGGCTAAAACTAGTAGTGAAAAAGTATTTAATCATCTAAAACTAAGACAAAAATAAAAATAACATATAATAGTTTTCAATAACATGATTAAACTAAAACAATTAAACCTTAAATTACGCACTAATAAAATTAAATAAAACTAAATTGAAAATAAAACAAGTGAAAAAGTTAGCAGAGCTTACTAATATCCCCACCTGGTCACACAACACTTTGCCCCTCCTGATCACTGATACTCTGCCGACCCAGGGATTAATTCTGAGTCTTAACTTTCAATCTTCTTAAAAACTGTCCAAAAATTTGTAAAATAAATAAATAAATAAAGCAAAAACTGAGAATAAGGCACATGTAAAGAACATGTGTGTGAAATTTGAAAAGAACTGGGAGAATAGTGGCCAAGAAATGAGTTGGAAAAATTGTCTAAGTTGAAATAAAAAAAAAAATGCAAAAAATAAAAAAACATTTAAACTCAGCCATCATCCTGGGTAGTGCACCTCTCCTAGTGGTAAAGAACATGTGTGTGAAATTTGAAAAGAATCAGGTGAATAGTGTCCGAGAAATGGGATGGCCAAAAATCTCGGAAGGATGGAAGGACAGACGGATGGAAGGATGGACGGAATTCCTGGTACAGCTACTGTATATACTCCTGGCCTTTGGCGCAGAGGTATATAAATATAAAAAATAAAGATGTAAGAACTCTAATGAGCAGGTCTGATATGTAAATGAATAACTGCAGAGAAACATCTGGGGGTTTGATATGACCAACCTCGACAGGAAGCTTTGAAAGTGAAATCTGAATGGATAACCGTCTTTCCTGATATAGATGGTCTCCATTATACCACAGTACCGCAGCTGACTGCTGACCAGATCCATGTCAAACACACCAGGTTCCTGCACACACATTACACACAAATGCAATGCATAGATACAAAGTCAGGAGTTGTGTATTATACATTATGTAAATGTAAACTGACACTGCAAACCTGCGCACATCAACCAACTTGCACATATACCTTATGATGGTTTGGTTTGATGCATCGCACAAAATAAGGGTTACACCTGCCACAGACAAACCAGAGCAAATGAATGATGAATGATTTGTTGCAGGGAAATATTTTCCCCTAAAGGAAAGGAAATTTTATATCTGTTGGAGACATTAATTATTTCAAAGGGATCTACAGAGTGATTTTCTTCTCATATATCGAAGACATAATTAGGCTCAAATAAAGTAAAAGTATCTGTCAAACAACACTAAACACTATTTTTAATCACTTTACAAAAAAGTTAAGGAAACTGCAGTTTTACCTCAAGAAACAAAATTCAGGTTGCTTGAAATGACTCATGCCCCTATTCCTCACATCATAAACTCTCTCTAAAGTTGTTCTATACATTGGACAGATATAATTGAACTTTTTGAGTTTTTCTCCACTGACAACTACAGCATCAGCTTTCCAACATTAACTTATATTACATTTAGAAGGAAGAGATTCTAATAAATATTTAAAATTAGATGGTTAATGAATCAAATAAACAGAACAGGGCAATTTCTGACACAGCGTTGCATTTCTCCATTTCCACAGAGGAGGATGAGATGATGATATTTCAAAATTCATGCAAACATTATAAAAGGGTGGAGTTCTACTAAGACCTTTGCATCTTCTCAATCAGCTCCTGCAGGCTGCTCTGAAACTTTGCGCTGACTGTGTTGGCCTGATAACGGCGAACCGTGCTGTTACGACGCGCGTTCGACTTCTGCTGAGACAGAGACTCTGAATGCTTCATGAAGAGACTTGACACAATCTGAGAGAAACCACACAAGAGAAACCAGGAATTAAAACCTGAGTATTCTGTCATTTACCAAGTGAATATTTGTATTTATAAATATTTCAGGTACTCAAAGTACTCTAGTCAAATACAAATGCTGTGCTAACCAGAAACAACCTACCACCATATTTAGACAGAAAGATGGACGGACGGATGTACTTTATTTATCCCAAACTGGAAAATTACAGAGTTTAACTGCGTGTTCTATCACGGCCAGTGTCGTGTATAACGAGTTACAAAGTAATGCGTTACAGTAACGCTCTAGAACAGTGTAACAGTGTAGTGTAACTACTGTACTACTGAAAATTTGGTAACTTGACGTAGTTCCTTTTTCAATTTGGCACGTTACTTTTCTTAGGGCCAGATTTGACAAGTGCCATGTACAATTTTTTCCCCCCAATTTTTATACGCCATAAGAATTATGAGCATGCTCCAAACCGCTGGGCATGCGCAAACATATTCTTTTCGATGTAAACATCCGGTAGTCATCCGGTAGTGAAACAGCTGCGCCTGCACAATAGTCACAGGCTCTCATTTCACCTTGTTTCACTAGGTAACTAAAAAAGAGTTAGGCAAAAATGATAAGCCCTTATGTATTTTGTGTTCACCAATATACCCATAAGATGCATTGAGGCTGTTATTTCATATTTTTCAGTTGGGCTTAGTAGTGGTATGAAGCCTATAGTAGTCCAGTGTTTTCTAGTCAAGTGCTCTGTTTGTGGCATTTTTTATAACAAAGAGCACAAAAGAAAAACCTGTTATGTCCTCCATAGCAGAACTTTATGTAGCCCTACACATTTAGGAACAGATATGTGGTTCTGCCCAAAGTTAAGCAACATAAAAGTACCATAAAAGTAACGAGTAACATAAAAGTTACTTTCCATAAAGGGCAACCAAGTAAAGCAATGGATTACTTTTTAAAAAGTAACGAGTAACAAGCAAAAGTTACTTTTTAAAAGTAACTTCCCCAACATTGGTCATGACCAGGAGATTATAGTTATGTTTTTTGTCCAGTGACTTTTATTTCGTGACTGGTTTGTCCCTCTGTTTCTGTCAACTTGCCCTTCTTGTTTGTCTGAGTGTCTTCCCACACCCTGATTGTTTCCACCTGTTCCCTGTTACCTAGTGTGCATATATATTGTCCTTGTCTACATTTGTCCTGTGCCAGTTTATCTTGTTCCGTGCCAGAAGAACCAGCGTCTTGTCACCTGGTCTTGTCAAGTCTTGTAAATCTCTTGTTCCATGTGTTTGCTTGAATGTTCTTTTGTTACTCTTACCAAGTGAATTGCAGTTTCTCCTCATTCAATGATTTTGAGTTTTTTTTAAGTCTTCTGTTTTTTGACCTCTCGCCTCAACTGAGTGATTCCTTTTTTTTTGTATTTGAAAATAACGATTCTCAATTTTTAAGATATTGTCTGGCAGTCGTGCATTTGGATGTCATTCCTCATTCAGTCGTGACATGTTCAAGTTTTTCCAAAAGGTAATTTATAATCCATTTTTTTCTCAAAAATTCTTATCTCAGAACTTTCAAGCATCTCTTGAAAATATTACTTCCCTCCCTACACTACAATTTCAGTAATACATTATTATACTGTACAAATCAAATGGAGCAATTACATTATAATGTGCAATAATCGACTACAGTCATGAGGAAGAGTGTATTTGCACATCTCACTTTATTCTTGCTTTGGACGAAGAGGTCCACAACATCCTGCCGGACCATGTCGAAGTTCTTGTCCAAGAATTTGTGCACCTGCAAATTATAAAATGTTAGGACAAAAAGACAATGGCAAAAAATGAAAAAATAAAAGAGTATATCTATATCTATT
>JAPQRP010000001.1:26148512-26166335 GCA_037367295.1 Apogon hyalosoma | reverse complement strand
AGAGACATCAAGAAAAGAAGAAAGAAAGAAACACAAGTACCTGGTAAGTGACCTTTCCAGCATAATGTTTTAGGGTGAACTCTGGCTGTGGCATCTTTGGCCTGGCATAGAGCGGGTTGTTACCATGGTGATAGTGGCACTTCTGTAGGAAGGTGTGGTCTGTTGCCTAGCAATGATTGGAGATGGTTAATGGTTGGTGAGCCATGGAAACTAAATCTGTACAGCACAAGCACATGTTGCCAGAGTAAAGCAGATCTTCTCAATCAGTTAACACTGCGTTCATATTACACTTGGAGCATCAGACACGTTATAATGTAACGCGTTCATCTCAATAAGGGCTCAGTCAGTCTCTTACATTAAGAGCCCTGGAAATAATGATACAATAGCAGCAGGTAGGCAATTAAGTGAGCTTGTGGGACTGTGTTATATTGATCTGAGCTGGCTATATTACACTTCAGTCTCAGTTTATGGGAAATCCAATAAGTGAGATTTTTTAACCCAATTTCTTTTGAAATCTGCAGCACAGGTACTGGGATCACGGGTTATTGTTTTTCACAATATATCTAAACAAAGTAAGAATTCAAAAGTTTTTTTAATTCAATCTAACTTAATGTTACTTGGACTTTGTGAACTAAGACAAAACTTTGGATGTGTTATGAATTATTAACTTTTATTGCTACTTGTATGATGCTTTTTTGTATTAGCCTGTCTTAATAACATTTGCATCAATTGTAGTAATTTCCCATGGCTTAAAAAAATAAAAATTTATTGAAAAATATGTGGGTGTACCTGTGGAAAACCACACTGGTCATCCAGTATGCGTAGTATCCCATGAGGCTTAGCAGCTATGAGGTCAAGGCAGGCCTGGTTGTGGCTGAAGGGCTGCTGTTGCCACTCAATCTGCTCCCGCATATACTCTTCCTACGCACAAAGCATAAAACAACCAAAGTTCATCAGGCTGCTGTATATAGACTGTTTCTAACTCCACTGTTGATCATGTTCACTTCAGTTGAAGTACTACTCTAAGATTCAGAGAACTCGCTGTATTTATTAATAATTGTGTTAAAAACAGTGGTGATAATGGACTCATTGAACTCCAGGTGTTTACATGCTGCGCATGCATTAAAACATACATAATGCATATGCGGTTAACATGAATGTATGTAAGCAGGTACATGCTGTCAAAAACACCATATCCTTAACATGCCTGCCACATCTGAATATACACAGTCAAGGTGGACTAACAGTGATTATAAAAACCTCTATAAAAACCTGTTAACTACTATTAGACATCAGCCAATTTCACATCCAAGGTCTGTCAGTATTGTAATGTCCTGTTAATTGTAGATTAATCTGTAATACACATGCATAGATAGTACATACACAGATGTGCACATGCATGTACTTAGATTATACTCATCCCTGTTCGACATACATACTGAGTTGCATACAGCCACCTTCCTGTATGCTGTGTTGTCTCTGCACTGCTGTATTATTGTTACTGTTTATTAGTACTTATTGGTTTTATTTATTGTTTGATGGTAGGTCCAGGACATGACCTACAGGATAGTAAATTGGAGCTTGTCTCATCTTATTAAGGTGAGCTCCCATGAAAACATGAAAGTGTACCTTTATGGTGTTTCTAACACACTGACAATATGCCATTATCACCAGGCATTTCTAGCTGTCAACACCAATGTCTTGATTATGTAAAAATAATTGGCCATTATTTATTTATGATTAAGACATGATTCCTTCTAATGTGGCTTTTATAAATGTTATATATATTGCTTCTCATCATCTTCTAAAAAAAAGTTAAACTAAAAAAAACCCAAAACAGATAGGTGTTTTTTGCGAGTGGGGGGGGGTGTCTCCTCAGGAAACATATAGGATATGTTATGACATCTTTATAGAACTTGAGTTTCTTCCTCTTACCTCAGTAAATCAGAAAATCACATACTTTTATTGAGTGTATTTTCTATCAGCAATGAAGTATACTATTGCTCCTACTGAAATAAAGTTTCCCTCTCTCCTTTTCTTTCTCTGTGCCTCCATAGTGCGGAAAGACACACAACAGCAGTTCTTCACCTGTTTTCTTATTCCTATATTCATATTCTTTTAAATGGAAATAACAATAATAAACTAATGCCTAATCATTAAATAAACACTAGATTTAGTGCTTGATAATTGTTGTACCTGGCGTTTCTGAGAATTAAAAAATGAAAAACAAAAACAAAAAAAAAAACCCTTCACCTAAATCCATGCAACAGTTTACACGCTCAGCTTCTACTTGGTTTAACTGATTTAACAAAATACAATAAATATTGTACCATACTGAGTAGAGACAAACCCAGTGAAATTTCAAGGTGATTTCAATGTCAAAAAAGTGGCTGGTAAGATACACAGGCTATTTTTGGATATTTTTTTAATCCCCACATCAGTTTTAGTTGATTTAATCTATGCACGGTAGCTATACAAAAATAAAAGAAGCATTTTGTTCCCCTGACCTGCTCCTCCTGGAAGATGACCCTATTAAAGAAGAACTGCAAAGTTTCATTGGCGTAGTTGATACATAGCTGCTCAAAGCTGTTCACCTGTAGCTCCTGGAAGGTAAACAGAGCAGACATGTGGGGGCTGAAACACACTGGTAAGTCAACACAAATTAATGCTGAAGGAAACTGTTTTTTAGCGTGACCTCAAATCCATATATGTCCAATATGGAGATGGAGAGGGCTTCGTTGCGAGGGTACACCCGTCCATTGATGCGCTCTGTCAACCAACTAAACAGCAGCGAATACAGGATCTTGGCAACAGCATCTCTACGAAAAACACACAATAAGGTTTCTATGGAAACAGAAAACCCAGTTCCTATGGAAACAGAGGACATCTGAAAAATCTCTCCCCCCAGCCCTGACATCCTTTGTCCTCACATGCCTCTACCAAAGATTGGAAGAGAATATCAAAGAGTGTTCACTCCCTCTCTGTAGTCTGCTGCTATGATTTTAGGGAAAGAGGAAGGCAAAAAAAAAAAAAAAAACAGCACATAAAAGCCTCAAACAAGTGTCAGACACAGGCATTCATTTACGTAATTCCAGACAGAAGCATTTAATTGAACAAGTGCTTTAATTTTTTACTTCCTCACCTGGCATCCACAGCACTCTCCACAGTGAGTGGAGTGTAGATCTTCTCCCGCACTGTATCCTGCATGGTCAAGAACATCTCTTATCTTACAACTCTTCAACTATTTTATCTGAACTTGTGAGTTTAAGTCAAATGACTGTGTTCTGCTCACTGTCAGTTTGAAGGTGACAGACTTCTGCAGGCCATCAGGCGATACCTGCAGCAGCTCCGCGACCACCCTGATTTCCTGAGCACTCACCACCGAAGCAACCTCCTGACCATCAGCCTTCAGACACGCATACGGACAAACACACGCTCAATATTACAATCATTCTTCAATATCATCACTGTCATTCATCCATGAAAGTACAGGCATTTACACAGCTGACGTGTGTGTCTCTGGCTGCGTGTGTGGTGATAAGGAGAGACCTGGTGTGGCTGGAAGTAGACGTTTCCCAGATGAAGAACAGAGGACAGGATTCTGTAGATGCCGTTTTGCTCCTCTGGGGTGAAACACAGCATGTCCATGGCACCCAACAGACGCTTGAAATCCTCTGCGTCATCTTTCCCCTCAATGTTGCAGTCCCCTCCCTGCATTTGTATAAACACATACACTGTTATCAGTAATGTACTTATCACTCATGTTTGGAAGATTACTTTTAAAATGCATTTTTCTACAGATTATGGAATCATTATGTTCTTAAATGTAATAGATGGCAACATCAAGTGCACATTCGATACTCTAGTAGAAGTGAAGATAAAAAAACACTCTGGTAAAGGTGAAAAAAGTACAGGCTTTTAAATGTACTCAAGTGTAAAATTAATTTGGAGGACTTCCAACTATTCATTTCTTTTGAATGCAAACTGAAATTCGCATCAAACTATTTTAACTTAACTACAAAACAATGTACTGAAAATAATGAATGTAATGCTCAGTCTAATGAGGAAATCAGTTACATTGTACACAGAAGCTAGAAGAAGGAATATGTCCATAAAACAATTAAATACAGATTTTTACAGTACTATACACACAGACACACACCAATAATGATGTAAATAGCCAAAGACATTTAATAAATTATCTTTAATGGCTAGTGAGCTACATGTTACTTAGTGTTTCATCAGTCTCATGAAGCGGCAGAGCAAATAAGCTCCATAACCAGCAAGATCATGCATGTATCATCAAAAAGACAGCATTATGAATCATAAAACATAAAAAATTACAGCTAGTCGCTCTCTTTCTGTCTACGAATACATATTCAAGGAGGAAACAGGTGCCCTTTAGTTCAGTAATTTAATCAAATGCCATCTTTCAGTGCTGTAAAAAAAAAAATTGATTTGTTCCAACATTTAATGAGTTTGTCTTTGATGACTTACCCTTCTATCAAGTTTCATAAAAAAAAGTAAAAAAAAAAAAAAACACAGTGCATTAGTTTTGCATGGTTCTGCAGTACAACAAAGCTTAATAATAATATAAACAGCATAATCTCTTTGGTGGAGGTAAAGACATATTCATACTGAACAAAAGGTCCAGAAATGTCTGAACATGTAAAGACAAAGAATAGCCAATTCTATAGAAGAACATCTAAAAGACATGGGTGATATGAAGTTGTATTTATTCTGTGTAATTGTTGAGGCTCCAAAATTACATGCATTTATTTGATTTTGTATTCAGAGGAAAGTAAAAAATAGGCACTAATAGGCACTGTTGTCATCATTACACACAATTTTAGGATATCAAAATATTAATATAAGTGTTCTTCAATAAACACTCAAACAGATAAATAAAAATTATTTAAAAGTATGGTAATGTGAATTGGATTCATGATTTTCATGAATTTAATAATCGTTGAAATGAAAAATTTAAAAAAGGCAAAAACTACAATTCAGTTCCTAACCATAACTCAAACCGGAATAAATGGTGCTCGCTATGGAAAGAAACAGCCATAAAAATGTTAAACTTCTGCCTTAAATCAAAAATATTAAAAAAAAAAAACAGGCCGCAAATGTTTCTCACTCTGTATTCAGGAATCACAGGTTGTTTTATGTTCACGCCATAAATCACTTAGAAACTAAATGTCACCTTTTCAGAGAAGGGACATCTCATTTGTTAATGTGCCTGAGATATTGATTACAGTGACCACTCCTTTTCCGCACCACTCCTGTGACTATTCTCTGAAAGGAGTGCCTCGTGTTTATGTAAGTACCTGATTTAGATAGTAGTAAGTCTCAGCTTCCTGCAGATACAATATGCTCTTCTCATTAGGAGGAAGACCTGCCAGCATCTCGTAGAAGATGTGGTAGTTCCTCTCTGATTTGGCCTGAGGATGTAAACAGAAAATGAACACACAAAAATCACATGCACATATTCACATACACAACAAAGCTGCTCTACAGTTCAGATGTGTGGTTGAAAAAAAAGATAAAAGTGTAGAGCAGGGCTATTGAGCTTCAGTATCATGTGGGCCAAATTGGAGAATAATGGGGAGTTTGTAGGAAAAACAGAATAAAAGCAACTTGACTTACAGTACGATTTAGCAGATATGTAACTAGATAGAACTAACTAAAACCTACTTATATAGATGCTTTTTCTATTTTGACTGTATCATTATCAATGCCAGACATCTGTCTTGATAAAGAACTGCAAAAACTTTTAGAATATGAAGAAAAAAGTGTTTTCTACTAACAGTTAGTCTAACTATAATATCAGATGTTTGAAATGGTCAGAGGTGAGCTATTTCAGTTTTATTCATCCCATCCTGAACCAACCTGATTTATAAACATATACTTTTGTGCTATTTTATCCCTTGTCTCTCATTTTAAAAAAGATTCTCAGATTGAAAATAACACAGAAATGTCAGATGTTATCAAAAAATATAATTTTCCGAAAATAAAAAAGACCTTGAGCAAAACAAAATATTATTTTCCTTGAGTTAAATGAATTATCAAAAAGGGGGAAAAATATTTCATGTCTACTAAATGTGGGGATTTTTTGGGATTATCAGAGTCTGGAATATGTGAATAATTTGCTGCAACACTGATTCTGACACAGTGTCAATTTGGAAAAACTCTCACTTGCTACCTGTTTGGGATAAGAATTCCTAAAGCTGCTATTAAATGTGAATATGAACACAATTATTTTCCATATTCAGTGTTAAATCTTCTACGCAACACCAGGATTGTTATCAAGGTTATTTACTCTCTAAGTCCCGCACACTTAAATATTTAATAAAGGGTTCCTGCAGATTTCTACAAGTTAAATTTAAGACTTTTTAAGTCCTTTTTAAGACTACTTAGGACAGAATTTAATGCCCATTTCAAAGGCTATTTCACGGGCATACTGGCAAAAATTCGTGACTCCTAGAATTTAGGAGAATTCACAGAATTTTTTTTTATTTGCTACAATGCCTTGATTCCCACCATTCCAAGTCATTTCTCACCAGGGGCTGCAAAGTTAGCGATAATTAGTTCCTAATTTCAATATAAATTGTTGGGCTGGAACGGGTGGAACTGAGTTGACTCACATTACTTTCTTTGCAGCTTGGACACATTTAAACACAATACAGCCAACAAGATTATGGCAACATAATTTAAGACCTTCCATATCAAACTGAATACCTTTTAAAGACTTTTTTTAAGGTATTAAATGCAGATTTGTAAATTCAAGACTTTTAAGACTTTTTAAGACTCCACAGGAATCCTGTAATAATGTTGTGGTTGCTGTTCTGAAATTTGAATGAGTTTGGGCACCCAAAATAAGTGGTTTCTTTGTGGAATACCCCTCATTTATACTTCAGTTACAGATAAACCATATGTTTTCTATTTTCCTTAAAAAAACAACAACACACTATATATAGGTGTACTGCATTTTTTTTTTGCAAAGCTCCTCTGAACTCATGCATGTTAAATTGTGACAACCCCACATTTATAGTATATTTGTCATATGAACTAAGGCTGAACATTCAAAATCTAGCAATAATAATAATAAAAACAACAAACAAAACAATCACACTCTTCAAAGAAATCTTATGTGCAATAACACAGACAAAAATATCTCTAGCGACAGAGGAGTAAGGGTTAAAGGGCATGAGGATGGATGACTGCTGACCAGAGTGAGTTAACTAAAGATAAAGATACCAAAGATGAAGATGAAGAGCTGTTTGACACCTTTCATGATGCCTGTAGAATCTCCTCTTTCTTATGGTGACTCAGTTGAAAGAAGACTCCGCCTGACCTGTTCAATGTGTGTTTGAGTTCGTGTGTGCACGCTTGTGTATTTTCACCTGAAAGACAATGCGGGACTTCTCCAGCAGGTACTGAGACGTTATGGCACCGCTGATTACACCCCTTGTAAATAACACATAGGTATACAGACACACACACACACACACACACGCACACACACACACACACACACACACACAGTGAGTCCGAGTTAAGTAACAGGTCATGCATGGGTAATGCGCTCAAATCTTCTCTGTCACAGTTCTCGAAGATCAAATGCTCATCTAACTGTGTTACTGGGACATGTTAGCATATTCTCCACAAAGCCCACTTTGTGTGTGCGATGTGGAAATAACCATGTGTATGCTGTTGACCTGAGTTAAGCTAAGGCCAAGCTTTACCTGGGCTCATGTTTCTTCAAAAGAGACTAGTCTTTTGTAAACAAATGACTGACCACAGTTTTCTTGAAATATCTCAACCATAACTCAATCTACTTAATAAAATTTCCTCCTCTTCTTTGACCTCCTCTCTTCTCTGTTCATGGCCCTGCAAATACATGTCACTGACTTGACTTCTTCCCTGGAGTCTGTGCTTTCTGTCCTCACAGGTTTTCCCTGGATCATCTCTGGACCTGCTGCTGTGGTTCTGCTTCTTTCCTGCCTTCTTCATAATCACTCATTTATCCATATAGTTGTGATAGTATTTATTGCAGTGGTTCTCAACCGGGGGGGTGCGAGCACAGGATGGGAGGGGAAAAAAATCATGAAAAATCACGGACTCATTGGCTATTAGTACAAAGGAAAAGCAGCAGATTCCCCCCATGTTGGAATGCAAGTGACTGGACTATTACAGTGTTTCTCAACTGAGCTCAGTTGAGAGCTGAGAGCCCCCCTGGCTTATGGATTGAGGTCATTCGTGTAATAGAGGCATATCCCCCCCATTGCAAATTTGTGTTCAGGGGTTGGGGGGGCAGGTGGAAAATGATGAGGTGAGGGAGACTTTATCTACAGGTTTGCCGCATTACTTATAGAATTTCAGGGATAAGGAGGGGGGCAGGAGGCTCATGATGCCGTTAGTGGACCTGTGTTCAAAAAAGGTTGAGAAACACTAGTTTATTATATAGTTACATAAATGGTAGAGGTTTCTATTATTGGTACTAACAGCTGCAGTCATAGCATATCCACTGTTAGCACTTGTATTTGCTGTAGAAGTATTCAGTTATGGGTATTTGTACTAGTTATTGGTAGTTATACTAGTAATAGCAGTTCTACTTTTTAACATAGTTCAGTTTACTGTGCATCCATGACATGTGCCTCAACTTTTTTCCTCCCTTCTACCCCAATCTCTCTCTCTCTCTCTCTCTCCCTTTAACCCTCTCTCTTTAAGCTCAACTGGTCAAGGCAGACAGCCATCCTCCAGAGCCAGGGTCTGCTTGAGGTTTCTGCCTGTTAAAAGGAAGATTTTCCTCACCACTGTCACTAAGCGTTTGCTCCTAGAGGATTCTGTTGGGTTCTGTAAATTGGCTTAAGAGTCTGGTTTAGACCAGCTCAAAATGTAAAGTGTCATGAGATAACTTCTGTTATGATTTGGTGCCGTATAAATGAAATCTGATTGATTGATTAATCATGATTAAAAAAAAACGAATAAATGCAGCTATTGTAACCAATAATTCTAGACGTATAATGGCATTCAAAAATCAATCATAATTTCATATGTTTGGACAAAAAAGGGATTTTCACATTTTTAGTTTTAAACCATTTACATTAAGCCCTTTATTTGATCAACTACTATTTTTGGCTGCTCCCTTTAGGGGTTGCAACAAATCATCTGGTTTAATCTGACCCTGTCTCCTGCATCTTCTTCTTTTACACTAACTACCTGTATGTCCTCCTTCACCACATCCATAAATCTCCTCTTTGGTTTATTCAATAAATTGGTTTCATGTTACTGGTACTTACTCCTCCAAGTAGATCTGTGTGAATTTGCCAAAGCGTGAAGAGTTGTCATTTCGCACCGTTTTGGCATTCCCAAAAGACTCCAACAGGGGTGTAGCCTCTAAGATCTGATCATTCACCACAAAAACATGTAACCGTGGTAACCCTCAACAGTGATGGATATTATAATGTGTCAAAACAAAGGGGAAGACACTGTACCTCTAGCTGATGGGAGAAGGCAGAGAGCAAAAATAAATGAGAAAAGATGGTAATCATAGTGTTAGCAAGTTACAATGACAACATGGATCATTTGAGGGAATTTACTGAGGACACTGGCACCTACCTGCTGTGTGACATTGCGTTTGTGATGTATGGCTGTCAAGTAACGCAGGATCAGTTTTGTAGCTTCAGTCTTTCCTGACCCGCTTTCTCCACTGTAATAACAATAAATCAATATATAAATAACGAGTGGTGCCAGACATAACAAACCCCGCCCCTTGCATGTATTGTAGCTTATTTTGGCATCGATCCAGCTGATGTCATCATGTCTATGTATGTGCTGATGTCAGCATATCAATTGCCGCTATATATGTGCCAAGTTTGAAGTAAATCAAAACAAAAATGTATGTTTTAACGGACATTTGAAATTTCGCCCATTATAAGTAAACGGGAGAAAAAAGTTTTTAAAAATTCATAACATTTAAACTTTGACCTACTTTTCCCAAAATGTAACCACATCTATTCTGGGTCACTGGCAATCTATAAACCCAGTTTGGTATGAACTCAACCTATAGTTTTGCTGCTTCAGACATTTCAAATTTCACCCATTATACATAAATGGGGAAAAAAAAGATTGTAAAAATTCATAAAAAATTTGAACTTTGACCTACTGGTCCCAAAATGTAATAAGTTCTATTCTGTATCACTGGCAAACTATAAACCCAATTTGGTATGAATTCAACCAATAGTTTTGCTGCTAAAGTGTTAACAAAGAAACTAAAAGCCGAACCAACAAAAACAATACCCCTTGCCTCCCCTTTGGGGGGCAGGGTAAAAATCCAAGGTAAAACATGCAGTTCTTCATAATGAAGGTATTGAACCTCAGCAACCAAACAAACACTCATCACTTCAGTGCACTTTTCAAAGCTCCATTCCTAAATCCATATGTGCTCTTTGTAACTGCATGTTATGGGAATAGACCTATTTCTCAGCAGACATTCTGACTGAACATACTAGCATCTATTTAAATATAGGAGCTATGAAGATTCTTGGTTATTGAAGAAAGCAAATGGACTTGATAGAGTTCCTTGAAGATGTTTCACTTCTCATCCAAAAGGCTCCTTCTGCTCTGTTAGGCAGGTCGAGGTGTGGCTGGGTGTTGACAAACCTTGACCCGTGTTAGTCTAATGACTGTCATTAGCAACAGCTCACATTTGACCCCAGTGACTCTGAAGAGGTGACTGTTCCTCCATGAGGTTAAACTGGGTCTCCTTACCAGTCTGATAGAAGTGGAGAATCCTTGGATGAGAGGTGAAACATCTTGAAGAAACTCTAATACCAGTTACCTTTGGATGGTGCTTAGATACGTGCAGGTGTAACTGACATAAAATAAGAATGAACTTCATTTAGATGAACCAATTTCGGGAACCTTGTTGTTGCTCTTTTGACCAGCTTTCTGGGACACTTAAATAGAACAGATCCATGATTAATCTTATCAGTACCACCTGTCCTGTTCCAGTTGTAACGTAATGGCAACCTCATTTCCTTGAATGAACTATTTGAGGCTGGCTCCAAGAGTAAGCCAATCTCCATAGGCATCTGCATTCATAACAATTGTACAGGGACTGAATTTATTTACAAATTCCCTATTTAAAAAACACTAAGGCTTAAGATTATGCATAATTAAGAGTCTGGCCACTCTGAGTAACAAGTGAATGCCTTTTATACCTGCCATGTCATGTGGGGTTTGACTTTCAGAACTGCTGTTTAATTATAATACCCAACATGCTTGCATAACTTAGCTATATTAGCTGCTTTTGGCATTAAATTGGATTGGATTATATAGTCTATCATTTAACCTGCTAAACAGGAGTGACAGCAGTAATTAGTGTGTTTATGTAACACAAATGATATATTATAGTTATCAAACAAAATGTTCAAGTAGCAGCACAGCTGGTGTTTATGGTAAAGTAATAGTAGCATTAACTTAGCAAGGATCATCCCCACCCTTCATTAGCTCTACCCTCTTCTACAAATATACGCACTTATAGTTCCAGAAAAGAAGCCGACAGTCAAAACACCAAACTTAAAACTTCCACAAAGCAAAGAGTGATGTCAAATAGGCCATGTCCACATTTTATATACGTACATTCTACGATTGTAAAAAGCCAAAAATGTTTTCATGGCCGAGTGCCAATTGACTGGGATAGTGTTAAATGGATTAAACTACTTCATTTTTTTCCATATGCAAGCACTAAGCAAAACATGACAATATATTTTCTGAATCTGACTAAAAGTGCACTGAATTAGAATCGCTTACTCCAGTTTTACTATGAGTTGTTTACAGCTCCTGTTATTTATTCATGAGGAGGATGCACTCATTAACCAGGAGTGTAAGAAAAAAAATGCCGGAAACAGTGTAATTTCATACCTGATTACAATACACTGGTCCTTTTTGGCATCCATCATGGTGGTATATGATAAATTAGCAATGGCAAAAAGATGCCTGTAACAAAAGGAAAAACACATTAACTTGATACAAAACGCATCTGTAAGCTTTCATTAAATCTAAGTGCATGTGTTGAGTGTGTGTTTGTGTATCTAGATGTAAAGTGGTAGTGAAATCCATAACCAAACTCTCCCCTGGCAACCAACCAACAGCAGTGTAATAGGAGCTTCTCACTAACACCTGAGAGTGCTGGCATTTGCACCTCTATTTACCATCATACTATATCTCAGAGTGCAGCGTACAACACATGTAGATACATGTAGTACAACAGTACAATCACATTCAGTGTCACACACTCTCAAATGTTTCAGATAAAAGTTGGAATTATGTTTCTACATTTTATACTATTGAAAATTTAACAGATCTAAGAATGCCTTGGATACAAAGTCCTCTAAATATGTTATTCTAATTATATAGACATGTCTCAGAGTAGTCAATGTGTCCCTAAAATGTACAGTTTAACATTGGAAAAAATGCTCAAAATCTTCATAGAAGTTAAGATTAACCTGATAAAAGAGGTAATTAAGTACTGTTTGCCTGTGTCTATGCACACACATGAATGAACACATATATGCACACAACATCCAGGTCTTACGGAGGGTTGTCACTCAGGCCACGGCCGTCATACTGAAGCACCATGTCTGTGCCGTAAATGTTGAGCAACTTGTAAGGGTTCACAGACACAAGGATGCTGCCGATGAAAGTCTGTGGGGAAAAGAAGAGTGAATGAATGTAAACAGCCTGCCGTGTGTGTGAAATTTGGTGATATGCGTTATTGAATCTGAATATGAGAAATTCCACGTACATATATGAGCTCTTGGTCATAACGCTTCTTCAGGTTCATTAGAACTATGTTCTCATTCAGCTCACTGGAATTAAACACACGGGAAATTAAACTCTCACATGCACTGAGTACATATTGATGCACAGGCTTTCAAGATTCTCAAAATAACGTTAACACAAATATTAATTACTTTTTAATTACTTTCAAATGCTTTCTCTATGGAAATCTGTAAAATGATCATTAATAAGAACTGAGGTACATTATTAAAAAAACATTTTGATTTTCAAGAATGATCTCCTAGATAAAAGGAAACCGATGCTAAGAAAAACAATTAAATATGAGCTGTTCTGTTACACCAAAAAATGCTTCCAACTGTGTTTCATGTGTTTGCCGGATTGTAGTTGTGTGCAATTTCAAAGTATATTGTGGTATAAAAAAAATTTACATTTATTATTTAAGGTTTTTAAAAAATGCAAATGCGAATCTCATATGTGTATGAACTTTTTCTCACCCATTTATGTTGTTTAAATCAAAGTACAATTAGATTAGTTCTTTTCCACAGTGAGATTTCTTTTATAAATGTCCTGCTCATTTCCCCTTCTAATTTCTTCTATTCAAATGGGAGATCTACAGCTGCTCTTACTTTTTATTGATTTTTCACATATAATTCCTATACATTAGAAAATGCATTTTAAAAATCATTTGTTCAACCAAAACAAGAAAAATATTACACTAATTAACTATTAATAAATACTATTTATATAGTGTGAAAGTTTCATACTTTTGCAACCATGTGTGTTTGCTTTTTGGCTATTTGTGAATCGTGAATTATGCTTACGGCAGCTGTGTCATGTCCTCCATCCCATCTGCCCAGCGTTTCACCCTGTGGCTTGTCGTGGGCATGCTTAAGATACAGTAGACCTGAACATAGACAAAGGTACACACAAACATATATAAGGATAAATAGCAAGTCATTTGAGCGATGTGAACACATGAAATACTGCGGATACTTCCATTCTGCTCAACAGTCTGACTCTTTACAGATTTACTCATTGATTTTGGATAAATTTTCTGTGTGAAAAATCTTGAAATCTGAAATGCAGCCACATGCTGTGTTCTTGTTTCAAACTGTTAAATGAAATAAGTCTCATGTCATTGTTTTACAATGCACAGCTGCTAGAAAAACAAGCTAAACTGATTACATAACCCAGTTTATATCTACAGCTACTTTTGGATGAAAAACAGACATGACATGCAAATATTCATTATCTATGTTTGTAGATGTTTGTAATCAAAGTGTCTGTGTAAAATTTGAATCTTTCAGTGTAAAACATCAAGCATCGTATTAATGTGATTACATGTAAACTACAGTCTAACTAGTGTGATTTAGGAATAGATTATCACTAAACAATGTGACCTCCTTTGGAATAACCCTTACAATAATTCCAGCTGAGATAATTATTTTACACACTCTGTACCCTTGATTATAACTAATCCAGTCTTTTTTACCAGTTTCAATATTTTTAAAACTGACAGCAGTCTTCATTTGGTATACAATCACTTCTTGATATGACACCCTCACCAATAAAATTAACTTATAAGTTCAAAGGTATGATTCCAATTGATTGGATAATTTGGAGCTAACTAACTATCACTTGGAACTGGCTCTTGATTCCTATCCCTGGGCTAAATCTGACGTAGTCACTAGGGATGCACAAATTCTGAAAATCAAGGCTGATATAGATGGTTAAAATAAGAATTTAGCCAAAAGTTGATACAGACTCTTCATTTGTTTGTACTTCTTTTTAGTGTTTTGTCACTACTCACTAGCAGGTTAACTGCTCAAGCTAACATTACATTAACTAACAACTTACTATTAAATAGTATCCACATGTTCTTACCATCAAGCAAACACAACACCAGCAAGGAAGGCTTCAGGCAAAATACTTTGACAAGTATTTGAAAGCATACTGAAATGGAGATAGCCCAACCGAAAAAGAACTAAATGGACTATGGCTGCAGTTGGATACAGTAGCTCAGCTGTAATTATACAGGAATCTTAAACACTAACAGATAAACACTGACCACTGCCATCACTGAATGTCATCTTATTTGCTAATTGGTGTCAGACATATTGATGACACATGACACTGGCTAATGGATCAGCATATCCCTACTCGTCACAAATAAAGAAATACCATTAATACAGTTTACATACAATAGATATATGATAACAGAAAATCCCATTTAATTTATGCGCTGTACACATGATTGCTTGTAAGAAGCACATTTTTCAGTTCTTTTGCATTAATTGTAGAAAATGAGTTCTTTTTCATACCTTATCATAAAAGTTCTGTCCAGGTACCCTTTCTCTGTCGGGAGTCCAGTCTGGGTCCTGAGGCTGCCCATCTGGTCTCAGCGTCGGTGAATATCCATCCAACATACCATCTTCCCGGTACATGGACCACTTTGACAGATTCTGGACTGTTCCATGTGGCAAAACTCTCTCAGCTGCCCAAACATCTTCCCCCCCTTCCCCTCCGCCTCGAGCACCCCTGGCCCAGTGGCCTGAGCGTGGGCCATAGGGAGGGACAACAGCATAACGATTATCCTCACCTTCCAGTCCTGTTGGCACTCTGTATGAGGCATAGCGAAGCTGCTGGTTTTGGATGGCATCAGACAAGCTTGGGTTGTGGAACCGGCGTGTGAGAAGAGAGCCATCTGGCAGCCTGTGGAGCAAGAAATGTGTTTCAGTGAAAAAGGTGCAACATGGTCTTCCTCCTTATCTAAAATAATACAGAGCGGCTTCCTACCTGAACTGGACACTACGGAACTCCTCTTTCTGCAGTGCTTTTGAAAGGTTGGGAGGAGTAGGTTTGGGTACACCTGACAGTACTGATTTGTCCGACAAATGATAGAGATCTGTACTTCTTAGTCCCTTGTTTAGCCGCAGAGCAGATGAGAGGTTGGGCTTCTGACCAGGGATAACTAGGGTACCATCAGGAAGCCGGTATGATGCACCACGAAGGCCCTCATTCATAAGAGCCTACAGGTGGCATAAGCAAGACCCCAGACATTCAATTAACTCACACAAAGAAATACTATGACTACAACTACTAAAACTTAATTTTTCAGTGTGTCATTCTGTTCTCATTGTTGCTTGGCTTTGACCAACAGGTTCATCTTGGTTTATCCTGACAAATAGCTCTACTGCATTTATGCTTAAAAAATTGCATTTATAAGACTGAGAAATTGAAACTGAGAACAATGACTGAGAATTTTTTAATGCAAATTTTTTCAAAGTTTATCCGTACTTACAATACCCAACCTCTAAGCATAGCTTAGTTATATTGGTTCATTTTAGCATTTATTGGGATTGGACTAGCTGACATAATTTCATGTCTTACTTCATACATTTACTGTTTTCAAACATGATATATTTGGTAGTTCCACACTGAAGTGCAAACTTGAAGCTTCAAAACAACTGTCTTCAAGCACATGTGTGACGTCACAGTGGCTACATTCACTTTGCTAATACAGTCTATAAGACACAGTGCTAAACTTCCTAAACAGTTATACTTAAAATGCCAAGAGCCACAAGATAGTAAATGGCAACAAAACAAAATAGGTACTACATAGTATCTATATTTTAAAAAGAAATATATGTACATAACAGGTACATACTTTTGCCAGGTCAGGCCCAACTGGTTTCCGAGGGTCAATGATGATGGTTCCATCAGGCAGAGTGTAAGACGCATCCCTTAGGTAGGGGTTCTGCAGGGCAGCTGTCAAGGTTGGGCTCTTTGGTTTTCTTGGGTCCACTATAACAGTTCCATCTGGGAGTGTGTATGTAGCTCCTTTCAAGGCTGGGTTTTGGAGGGCCTATGTATCACAGTTGACTTTAGTTAATACAAATATACAATATATGAGATTATATATAATCTTTATCTGCACCACATACATATCTTGTTTGTCAATTTAAAATTTGTATTCTATCTCGTTAAAATGTCAAATTAAATATAGCAACATTTACATACTTAAAATATGAAGGATGCTGACTGTGCATAAGTATGTGTAAATATTTTTTAACCCAAAACTGACATTTTTAACAAGTTCTGATATAGATCTGAAACAGATCAGCACATGGCAGACAGGTAATGTGAGAACGTGGGAAAACAGGCAGATATATCCATAGCTAACTAACCTTGGCCAAGTTTGGTGAAATAGGGGCATTTGGGTCATTGACCCAGTCTGGTGCGTCATACTTTGCATTCCTCATAGCTGGATTCTGAAGGGCAGCAGCTAAGTTTGGAGAAACTGGTTTTCGAGGATCAATGATGATAGTTCCATCAGGCAGTGTGTAAGATGCACTTTTTAGATAAGGGTTTGAGAGTGCTGCTGTAAGGTTTGGGGACTTTGGTTTCCTGGGGTCAATGACTATGGTGCCATCTGGAAGCGAGTAGGAAGCTTCCCGTAGAGCTGGGTTGGTCAGTGCCTTAGCAAGGTTTGGGGACATGGGTTGCTACATGAACCAAGACAGAAGAGCCAGAAAAAAAATCATTGTGTTAACAGCAGCTTCAACTTGGAGATTAAAAAAATACATAAATAGAGTTTAATTTTGACAGAGAGTCAAAGGTTACTTGGTTTCTGGGGTCTATAATGGTGCCATCAGGGAGAGTGTATGAAGCGCCCCTGAGATCCTGGTTCTGAAGTGCTCTGGAAAGGTTAGGAGACATGGGCTTCCGAGGGTCCTGTGAGGGAAGTTTGGGAAGGACAGTTATGATTTCAGTAAGTATAGCAGAAAGTATATTGTATATATGTATATATGTTTACCTTTGAATGAATGAAACAGTTAATTGGATAAAAGTTAATCAGCACATACACCAATTTGAATTGGAATCTTTAGAACCACTAAGTCATTAAATATCAAATAAAAGATTTTCTCCTCATAAACATAATTAACATTTTTCATTAACTGCAGCACTTAACTTCCAGTAGGCTTCCAGTATTTTTGTGTGTATGTGTGTGTACAT
>JAPQRP010000001.1:26131428-26148412 GCA_037367295.1 Apogon hyalosoma | reverse complement strand
AATTTTAGCAAGATTTTAAATATAAAGTAGCAAGATTTTTGCACATCTGTAGTGTAAAATGTGATAAAAAAAAAAAAACGTTTTAGTTACTATCAACAATTATGACAATGACAGACAAATGATTATGTCTTTTGAGTTCAAAGGCTGATTTCTGCTCCTGACTGAAGAAATCGGATGGAAATTGTGTAGTATTTTAAAAAATAGCTGAGGTAGAACAAGAGTCAGCTCCTGTACTTTTTAAATGTACATGACATATTCACATTTTACCATACCACGCATGAATGTGATGCAGTTCTGGTGTCCAAGTGCTATCTAGGACACTGACATTGGATTGAACATTTATTGAACATCTGCTATATTTTTTATCTTGATGTTATTGTTAACAAGCATAAATCTTAGATAAGACTTACTCTGATAACTGATCCATCAGGCAAAGTGTATGTGGCCCCACGGATTTGCTGATTTTGCAATGCCGCACCAAGCCTTGGGGAGGTGCGTGGATCTGCATATGGAGACACCAAGGTTCCGTCTGGCAGCCGGTATGACGCCTGCATCAGCTGTGGGTTTTGCAGAGCAGCCCCTAACCTTGGTGAAGACGGAGCGTATGGGGACCTAAATTGCATTGATGACTGAAATGATGCTTGCCGCAGGTTTGGGTTCTGTTGTAATGCACTGTGGAGCTGAGGCCCAGCTGGAGCATAAGGGTTACGTTGCTGCATGATTGGGGATCGTAAAGACGAGACACCCTGCAAACCACTTCGGTGCTGCAAGGCATCATGGAGCAAAGGTGATGGGGCAGGTTCAGAGATATAATCATATGGTGTCACAACAGTTGGACCATACGGTGACTGAAGCTGTGGAAGCTGGTAAGAACTCACACCTCTTAATGCCTGACCTTGTCTTATGGCCCCAGAGAGCATTGGAGATGAAGGTACAGATGGGGCATATGGTGACACAGGCCTTTGAAGCGGAGACACAAAGGAGGCTTCTCTTAATGCCTGGTTTTGAAGAGCTCCAGACAACATTGGGGAAGAAGGGGGCATAGGCTGCTCAAAGGGGGATGCTGGTCTTTGCAAAGGAGAGACATAAGATGCATCTCGAAGAGCTTGATTCTGTAAAGCCCCTGACAGCATTGGAGAGGAAGGGGGCATTGGCTGCTCATAAGGTGACATTGGTCTTTGCAAAGGAGAGGCGTAGGATGCATCTCGAATAGCTTGATTTTGCAGAGCCCCAGAGAGCATTGGAGAAGAAGGGGGTATAGGCTGCTCGTAAGGTGACATTGGTCTTTGCAAAGGAGAGGCATAGGATGCACCTCGAATAGCTTGATTTTGTAGAGCCCCAGAGAGCATTGGAGAAGAAGGGGGCATTGGTTGCTCGTAAGGCGACACTGGTCCTTGAAAAGGAGATGTATATGACGCATCTCGAAGAGCTTGATTCTGTAAAGCCCCAGACAGCATCGGAGAAGAAGGGGGCATAGGCTGCTCATAAGGTGACATTGGTCGTTGCAAAGGAGAGGCGTATTGATTCTGTAGATTCCCAGACAGCATTGGAGAAGGCGGAGCAACAAACTGCTGTGACTGATCAATGTAAGGATCAGCGTAGGGGCTAGACATATACATGTCTGGTATGTAAGCATGTGGAGGAGCTGCTTGAGGTGGAAGTGGCGACGACTGACGGGAAAGTCGAGGAGACAGACGTGGAGATGCAGGGTGTGGCATGTGTTTCAATGATGGCTGAGGAGAGGCGGGAGGCATCCTTCGTAAAGACTGCTGAGCCATCAGAGGGCGTCCTCGAGCCACAGGACGTGGAGGAAAACGGCCAGATTCCCTCCTCCCCAAAGGGGCACGATGTACCATGTGAGGGGAGTGGAAAGGTGAAGAGTGTAGGGAGGAGTCTATTGTAAGAACTGAAGACCTACTGCTCCGTATAGAGGAGGCACGGAATGGACGGACATTCTGGGTTGGAGGGGGTACTGGGCGCCCACGGAGACCCATAGGTGATGGCCTCACTGTACCTAAGGGAACATTTCCCCCCATCCTAGGTCTGGCCAAAGGGGTAGGTTCCCTGAGCAAACGAGTCGAGCGACGGGAGAGGGTGGGTGATGATGGTGATGGTGCAGGCCGGGGAGCTGCAGGGGATACACTGCGACGAGAAAAGGAGGGAGAGGGAGCTCGAGCAGGAGATGCACGCCCTGGGGAATGTGGACGGGAGGCAGGCGCCTGTGGCTTCCGTGTTCCAAATGGACTGCGAGCAGGAGCAGGAGCAGAAGCGGGTGATGTAGAAGGAGGGGGACTCCGTCTCCTAATGGAGGCACGTGGTGAGGTGGGTGGAGAACGCCTCCTCATAGAGGTTCTTGGTGAAGGTGGAGGACTACGCCGCATCATAGAGGTTCTTGGTGAAGGTGGAGGACTACGCCGCATCATAGAATGAGAAGGTGAGGGTGGCCGAGCTCGAGCCAGGGGTGATGGTGGTCTCTGAGGCTGCATTCTACGATGGGCAAGTGGGGAACCCATGGGGGAGGCAGGAGGTGACATTCGTCTTGACATAACAGAGGGGGCTCTTTGGACATTAACAAAGCCACTTCGCATTGGTTGTGGAGAAGGCGTTCGTCTAGGTAGTAGCATTGGGGAAGCTACTGGAGAAGGCATGACACCAGGATGGCGATGCATCATCGGTGAAGGCATCAATACAGAGCGGCGGGATGGAGTTGGAGAGGGCTGCAGGCGCCGGCCAGGAAGGGGGGACATACCTGCTTGCTTAATAATCATGGCAGTTGGTGTAGGTATTGATGGAGGGCCATATGCCTGCTGCTGACCCATCATCATCTGTTCTGCCATCATTTGCTGCTGGAAAAACAACAAAAATTGTGAAGGTGTTACTTAAAAAAGAAAAAGCAAAACAACTGATTTTACAATTAGAACCATGCATTTACCGATTGCTGATTAGAAAGTTGTGTCATTAGTACAAGACAACACAATAGTGTTTTTTTCCAAAATAAAATACCACTTTCCCCCTAATGTAAGATGTATTGTTTACACTTAACTGCTGTCAAGATTAAATTATTTAAGAGATTATTTAACAGTATAAAAGAAATTAACTATTAAGCTCTCTTGTATTATTAGGCAAGATGTTGAGACTTGGGTGAGGTGGGGGAGAGGGATGGGGTTAGTTGTGTGTGACAAGTGTTGTTCAAGGTCAATCACAGGACTAAGAATCACAAAACCACTCTGCAGATTGATATAAGAATCTGAGAAAGATTTGTACTGCTACCATGTAAAAAAAAAAAAGACACCTGAAAAGGTCCATATTTCCTCCACTTTATCTTGTTGTTGTACCATCTTTTCTTGTGTTACTGCACACCTTGGATGTTTTATCATGTTAGTCCACATCCAAAGTGACATACAATTCAGTCTAGGTAGTAGTAAAAATGTTTGTTGGATATTTTAACAAAGCAATATAGGACAGCACACTAATGGTTTTAGTTCCCGGAACATTGACTAGGTTTAGCTCCAAATGAAGAACTCCAATGAATTTCAATATAAATTTAATGATGTGGAAGAATCCCAAATTTTTAACCCTTTAGGCACCTGAGTTTTTTAGGGTTTTTTTTTTTTATTGAATTTTGATATCAAGATTTCTACAAGCTGTCTGTTTCATTCAGTTACGTTGCTTGTTGCAATATTGCAACTTTGGTAGTTAAAGGGTTAAAACAAAGGTCCATGTTGAGCCATTTTTACCTTAAAAAATTTAGATTTTATAAATATGCCAGTTTTCTGTGTGCCCTTAGAGAACTTAGACTAAAAGTTTATTTCTAGACAGTAGCTGCTCACACCACTATCTTTGGGTTTTATTTGTATTAACAAGTAGATAAGAACTTTTTAAGAGATACCACAGCCCTCCCTCTAGAATGGGTTTAGTAGATATAAGGAACAACATGCTTACTGATGTAAACAATAGCGGATCTAACAGTGAGGAGTGTTAGGATATTTAAAATCAAGACTCACACAGGAGAGCTACTCTGTAATACTGAAAAGTGTAAGGATATTCAGAATCAAGAAGCAAATAGGCGAGCTAAACATACCTGTGGTGAAATCATTTGTGGTGCCATCATTGGTTGCTGTGGTGCCATCATTTGCTGGGACATGATTTGCTCATGTGGTGACATAACTTGTTGGGGCATCATTGGTTGCTGTGGTAACATTTGTGATGGCATCATTTCGGGGGACATACTCTGTTCTGGTAAGAACATCTGTTGTTGTGGTAGCATACCCTGTGATGGTATCATCTGGGGAGCCATACTCTGTTCTGGTAGTGTCATTGGTTGCTGTGGTGACATAAACTGCGATGCCATTAATTGGGGGGACATGCTCTGTTCTGGTAACATCATTGGTTGCTGTGGTAACATTTGTGATGGCATCATTTGAGGGGACATACTCTGTTCTGGCAACATCATTGGTTGCTGTGGTAACATAGCTTGTGCTGGCATCATTTGAGGGAGCATACTCTGTTCTTGTAACATCACCTGCGGCTGTGGTGACATAACCTGTGATGGCATCATTTGGGGGGACAAGCTCTGTTCTGGAAGCATCATTTGTGGCTGGGGTGACAATGCCTGTGGGGGAATCATCATTTGTTCCTGAGGGGGCATTAGAGTTTGTTGCTGTAAAGGCATCATCATTTGTGGTGATGCCATCGGCATTTGTTGCTGTAATGATATTGTGTCAGGAAGCTGACCTGGTACAGGAAGAATCTGGTCTTCATACTGGATTTCTGACATGTTTTCAAATTCTGGATCAGGTGGCAAGGTAGGTGGAGGTGGGAGGGGTACATCTAGACGTTCTTTCCCAAAAAGGCGAACTTGAGGTCTGGGCACTCTGAATGTCATATCACCTCCTTGGATCCCACCAGTGTCTACCCCATACTGAGCCAATTGTCCTTGGCCTACAATTTGATTACCATACATAGCCTGTACTTGGTCCATCCCCTGCCCTCCAAAGCCCAACATCTGCTGGCCTCCTGGTGGCAATCCCATGACCTGCTGGGAGCTGAAGTCTTGGAGGGGCATACCAGTATCCATATAGTTGAGTTGATAATCTTGTGGAAACCCTCCTTGCATTCCCATTGCTGCTCCATAAGGGTTCTGATAATAGCCTGCCTGTCCACTATCATAGTAACCCATTGTGGCTTGCCCATCACCATAGTAAACTCCTTGACCCATATCATTTGGATAAACCTGAGCCTGAGGATCAAGGTATCCATCTACTTCACCTGCATACATATGGTCTGCACCCATTAGTGCATAATAGTCAAGACCCTCATCGCCATATCCTGCCATTTGTTGTTGTTGCTGGTAACCATAATAATCAGCTTCCTGGTTGTTATAGTATTCTTGGGAAGTGGAATAAGGGTTGTAATAGTCCCCCATCCCATCATCGTATTGACCACCTTCATAATATTCTGCATTTGGATCATACATCCCTTCTTCCTCATAGTATCCGAGGTCTTGATAGTCTGCTCCCCCTGTTCCATTGTCATAGTAACCATACTGACCCTGACTTTCATATCCAGCAGCTGCTTCCTGTCCATAACCACCATACTCATCATCATAGCCTCCATAACCTTTCTGGTGGTTTGAATAATGCTGATCATAGCCATACATGTCCCCCCCATGGTCATAACCATCATTATGGTAACCATGCACATATTCTCGCCGGCTGTGTCCTCTCCGCCCTCCCCACCCATTATGTCCATTATGTCCCATTTTATTTGACAGAAAGCGTTGGGTCAGCCAGTTTGTTGCTGCTGCAACCCTGCCAAGCAACACACTTCTGTCCCTAAAACCATTAGGTGGGTTTTTACCATCCTTTTTATCAAATAACCCTTTAAAGAAGCCCCCCGTGTTCCCGTTTGTGTTTTTTCCACCTCCCAAACGAACCAGCATGTAAGTTGGCTTTTTCCCACCGTTTTCTGCCTCCTTCGCTTTGGCCTCCTTCTCCTTTTTCTTTTTTTTGCTGGCATTAAATCTCATCAAGAAACGAGAACGAATCTTCAGCATGGATTTGCGACGCTTCTTCTTAGCAAGGCGATTTTTTCTCTTCCCCAGTCCAAGAAATAATCGTGAAGTACTTTTTAGCTTCTTCCTACTGTTCCTGCGCCTTTTGAAGCCAGAAAACTTCATGAACATTCTGGACATGTTCTTCAGACCTTTCTTTGGAATTTCCTTAATTGGAACTTTAGGACCTTCCTCTTTTTTCTTTTTCTTTTTCTTGTCTGTACCAGACTTCCCTCCTTTACTTTTAGATTTCTTTTTGGATTTGCTGCGTTCATCTGAATCTTCATCATCTTCATCATCTTCATCTTCTTCATCTGAGTCTTCCTCTGAGTCTTCATCTCGTTTAGATCTACCTCCTTTCTTTCCTTTAGCCCCTTTGCCTCCCCGTCCCTTTCCTTTCTTGTCATCCTCTGAATCCTCATCTTCATCTTCATCACTAATATCTTCATCCTCTTCCTCATCACTCAAAAGCTCTTCCTCATCCTCAGACTCATCCTTCTTCCCCTTTCCTTTTCCTTTCTTTCCATCATCTTTTCCCTTGGGTGGTTCCTCCTTTCCTTTTTTCCCTCCTTTCTTGTCATCCTTGACACTTTTCTTATCTTCCTTGATGGACTTCTTGTCATCTTTTCCACCTTTTTTGTCATCCTTCCCTTTCTTTTCCTCCTCTTTCTTTTTCTCTGGTTCAGGCTTTCCACCTTTTTTGGCATCTTTCTTGGGGTCTTTCTTGAAAGGCATTTTGACAAGTAGCTAGTATCACACCATGCCCTCTCACAGGATACAATGCTATAAACCTTCAAACACATGAATACAGAAATATTAAATGTTAATACATATATATGGAGAGAAATCATTTTTAGTTTCCCATCAAAGTATCAGGATAGTACCACATAATAGGAAATATCAAGAGTCTGACCTTCCAAAGGAAGAAGATTTGTTGTTTTAGATATGCGTGATTGACTCAGTGCTTGTATTGTGTGTGGGTTCAGCACGAGGACAGGTCCACCTGGCCAAAGTAGTTCTGTACTGCCCAAATCTGGTCCCCATGAAGGCTACTGTGAAGAAATGCATTGGTGATGTCAGTATAATTGTTATGACCACAAGAAAAATTAATAAATAAATAATAACAATTCCAGCAGGTATACAGGGTGGGTGAAAAGTAACTAGGGATTAAACTGTGGTAATAAAAGCCATATTCCTATAACAAATTCATTGAAATAAATGATACATGTTCTTCATTACATGGGAAAATTAAAGTAAATCTTCATATTTCAACGTAAGCATTGGTTGTATCAACCAGTTTCCTCAAACGGTCAGGGATGGAATGAACAACCTTCTGAAGGATTTCATTTGGGATAAGACAATAAGAAAATAAGAAATAAGACAATACGAAAATAAGAAAGCCCCATTAGTGTCGCCTGTTTAAAAAATGTTTTTGTCATGACTTCAGTGATACTAAAAATTCTATAAGCAATTTCTAATACCTAGTTACTTTTCACCCACCCTGTATTTTGACTCTGATCTTGATGCCATGTCCCCGCTCACACTAAAACACATTTACTCAACTTGGGTGGCTGATTTAGCAAGGTCATCCTCCACAGACTGTCATGTAAACTTTACTTAAATACAGTGTTTCACTACCTTCCAACTTCAAGCTCTTGTCTCACATTCATACATTTAATACCACTACGAGATCTGATAGAGATGTATAGTCTAACATGCTGCATCTCTTTTAGCAGTGACACTGACTATATCAAAGCAAACCAGTAACCTGCCATTGAAGAAAGAAAGGGCCCTTAGTTTTTATTTCCTTCACTGAATTCAGTTTTTCCATTATCAGTTATCAGTCCTTGATTCATTAAAACTGGCTGCCAAAACTGGATTTCACAGCTGCAGCAATATCTGGCCTCATGATGCAATAGATAAAAATGCTCCAGATGAGAGCTGTGCAAGAGCAGTTTCTAAATAAGTAAAAAAAATTAAATAAATAAATAAATGAATAAAAAATAGGGTATTGGTCAAAAAGAGAATTCAAAGATAAAATGATGAAGATGATGAGGCAGAATCATATTTTGAGGAGAAAACATTTGATTATGAACCTCATGAAATCTTATGTTACACAGATTTCCAAATTATGTTTTGAAATATGAAACTCCTATCTTCTTTTATTGCTACTGTTCAAGATTCCTTACCCCTAGTCTTCAGACTTTTGATCATAATACAAAGATGTCTGTTTCCTTAAAAATACTGAATCTGACCTTTACAAAACCCCTTCTGCAGAATCCACCTACTGTTACCAAGAGATGCTCAACTACACAGTAAGGTTTAAGGGTCAACAAGTTTAAAATTATGAACAAAATCTAATTCCTAATTCTACCCTTGTATCCACATCATCTACTATATTTGTAAAGCTTAACCTTACTGTGAACTATTACATAAACAGTTGTTGCCTTTATTAATGTTCCCAACAGCAGGGTCCCTGTGGCATATGCATTCTGTGAAAGTAGCTGTAAACATTACAAAAGCAAACACACAAAATGTGCAAGCATTACCCAAATCCAAGCTATACTTCCTTCTGTGGTCCAGTTTTTCACGTGTTGGTTGTGGTTAAAGATAAACTCTCCTGGCAGCGTCACCACATTCAATCATCGAGACAGTTTTCTGTCATCTTCAAAAAGGATGTGAGGTGGTGGTGATTCAGATGGTTTCTGCTGTCTTCTAGTTTGTTATATCCTTGCTTTAGGTTTCTTCTAAAGTGGTGACAAATTGCAAACAACCCCTGGACAAAGTCTTGAGGTCTCAATCAGCTTCTTCTTCAGACCCACTCCATCCAGTGACGCTCACTACAACACATTCCTTCACTCAACACAGCGCTCTGTTCACACGGCCCTCCTCAGAGTGTGTGCTGGAGTATGTGTGCGTGTGTAAGCAAGTGTGTGTCAGGTAGAAAGACAGAAAGAAGGGCAGATGGGATGCCTGATTGTGTGTGTGTTTGCATGTGGGTATAAATGTGTATGTGCGTTTGAGGAGTTCCTCGCGTCGGGTTGTAGAAGGAGTCTTAATTTGTCATCTGGCTCTACAGGTGAAACTTGAGAGCTCTAGGCTGCTGAGGGGGCGGGGCATAAATAATACAAAAGGTCGAGAAACAGAGAGACAGACAGACAGACAGATGACATGGGATGCAAAAGATAAGCCTGATTGGCTGTAAGATGTCATCAAATACAAAACAGTTCATGATAATTTCTGTATCATCAATGTGTTGCATGCAAACTTTTGCATGGGAGAAGTTGCACTGACACACTTTTAGACAATCTAACCCTAATCTACAGCACCTCTTTTTCCAAGTGTAACATATACTAGCAGGTGAATGCTCCGTGTGTATGAGCAAAGAGCAGTGACACATCATTCTAAGAAATGTTATATTTAAACAGCATCAGAGTGAGCAGTGCAAGCAGTCACCACCAACCTACTTTCACATACGTAACAGCAGGACAAGAAGCAGAGGCAGGAGAAACACCCACTTGTTAGATACATGACGTCTTCCCTCAAGGTATCAATAATAGAGGAATGACTCTTGCAAACACACACGCACACACAGCCAGAGAAGGATCGGTAACAGGGCTGTGATTATTAGTGCCATCAACCAAATTATTTCTCTTGCAGAGGGAAGGGGTCGGATTGCCAGATCTGTCCTGTTACAGGGTATAGGTGTTAAGTTGCCAGATCCTGATCTTTTGGTCTTGGTGTGTAAGTCTATCTGATCATTACTAACCAGCAACGAGCACATGAAGATAGAACATGTGTGGAGCTGTGCGCACAGTCGGTGCGAATTTGTCTTTGAGTGTTACGTGAGTGAGTGGGAACACATGTGTGTTAGATAGGCCAAGAGCATGATGAAAGAGTAATTTTTTCCTTGGATTTCCCACGGTTTGTCTCTAACCACACATCCGCCTTTGAAGCCGAATGAATAGACCCCATCAAATGTGAAAAAGCTCTGACTTGCAGCCAGTCTGCTTCCTTCCCAAAGCAATCGCTGCTGGCAGGTGGTCTTCCATCTTTTGATAGAATTTGTAGAGAAGGGACAACATAGAGAAACTGGGATACATGCCCAGGAGAGAAAGGCAGACTTATGATCGAGGTGGACTTGATGAGGCTCATCAAAAGCATTCAAGTCCTGAGGGGAAGCAGTAGACCATCTTTGTCACTTAATATACACACAAACACATGCACACACACACACACAGTAATCTGCTGCTATCTAGTGGACCAGTATTACACCTGCAGCACTTAATAGCTCAAAGCTGGTCAGGTAAGTTTACAAGTCTGCCGCAGGTGCTTAGTTTAACCAGAAAAATAACTCATTTGGCATCGTTTTACATAGCCTGACGCAGTCATTTCTAAAGAGATGTAAGGGGATACAGTAGAATTGCACAAACAGGATAGTCACACTCCAGGGAGAAGCTTTATCTTGTGGGAGAGAAGTAATAGTGTGTGTAGCAAACAATCTCATCCGATCCTGTGCAGAGTATGTGTGGAGGAAGCAGTGGATGCACAGACCCTACCTCTGCTCCAGCTGCACAACCAGACTCTCCACATGTTCACGTCACTGGAGCTCCGTAGTCACGTTTCCCCATCGTCTTTTAGGTCAAAAAATAAGAAAAAAAATAAACACACTAACTAAAACCGTGTCTAAATTTTAATCACTCACTCAGCTCCGTGTCCCCGCTGCTCCTCTGCCAGGACTCAGAGCAGCAGGGGTCGGTCAGGAGGGATGAAAAGTGTGCCACCGGGAACGGAGGATGAATATTTAACGACCGCTATTCTTCGGTGAGTGGCCGGGGGCTTGAGTTCCACAGACGCCGGTGAGACATGAGCACCGCGGGTGGGCAGTGTCGGTCATACACGGTGGTACACGCTGCCTGATGTACACATAGTGGTAAATAAACAAATTAATACGTATGAGGTATTTAACGTGAATATTTTTTTTTCAATAAGTACAAACTGCTAGCTTAAAGTGATATAGCCTAGCTTAGTGTTTTAGCAAAATAGCGTTGTTTGGTGTTATTTGACGCTGAAACTGAAATAAAAGTTTGTCAAACGTCTCAGTTGTCTGTTTTTTTCATATAGACTTACTGGCACACTCTTGGATCCACAACATGTCGTTTCTTCGGACGGAACACGACAGGGGGAAAGTGTGTCATTAGATGGCTCAAGGGGTAAATGGAGCATAACAGATGAAGGTGAGAGTCAGTGCGAGAAAATGTACCATTACCGTCTCCACATGAGCAATCCTTCTGTTGCCCGCCAGATGGACCCGGCTGACAACAAACAAACAGCACCGAGCCGCAAACTGCTGCATCTCCGCCGGATTCACTCTATAACCCAGACGACCTTGCCGTCTCCCCCACATGACCGGCTGGCCGTCCGCATCCAAACAGGTTCTGGCTTTGATGTAAACCTACTGTGGTGAGCCACGATGCGAGTCCCCTTTTTTTTCCTTTTTTTTTTTCTTTTTTTTTTTTACACAAACAAGCCTTTAGCTATTTTGGAGCTATTTTTAGCCCTGTTCCTGAAACAGTGACTTACATAGACTTTAACCAATAGGCAAATGTGCACTGTTTTGGGTAAACAAATTTTAATATATTGTTGTCATTCTGCAACAGCTGGCAGCAAAACACTGAACAGTCATGATCAGTGCAGTCAGCTCTCCAGCCTGCCAGCTTGTTTACTACCCAAAACCAGGACACTGCTTTCATTTTTTGGCTTCTAATGAGCAATGTAGCCTAATCAATTCTGGGCTATTCGCACACAGCACAGTAGATTCATAATACAACTACAAATATGCAGTCAAATTATTCACAACTTAAGGTTAGTCTCTCCTGTTGTCAAATATGAGTTAGATTTGAGCAGCTATTCCAAATCCGTGGCCAAGATCAGATAAATCTGAGGTCATCTGATAATAGGGATGTGGAGAAAGCAGATTTCTGCCAGTAGAAATTGTGGATTCCCCCCCCCCTTATGTCTTCTACATTACAGTGAATCATTAGGTCTTACAACTAAAAATGATTTATCAAAATCAAAAACATTGAGAGGTACTGGTTTGGAATAACAGTATCACACATTTCTGCTCTCTTTTGCAATTCTGTTTTGATTTTATAGAACTTAAAGGCAGAAACACAACAGCCTGACTTCTATTTTCTTTCCACTGGAGCGAAGCCTTTACCTGCATTATCTGGATTTTGATTTGGCTGCAGTAATTGTAGGCTCCAGTCAGCAGCTTGCTTAGGGCTGTAAATACCTTTCAATCTAACAAAGACCACTCCATATAGATGTGAAGTGGTTTATTATACAACGGGTTCTGAAGGATGGGGATATAGGGATGTAAGGGGTCAATATAGGTGTCGTGAATAGGGTAAAAGTGAAGGGGATGAAGAGGGTTGAATGCAGGGATAAAAGGGATATTCAGGTTCGGGAGGAGCGAGACTTGGAGTGTTGGCACATCTCGGTGAGCTTCAGCTCCTTGTCACCTGGTCCTTGTAATGAAAGAGAGGGGGAGAAGGTGAAAAAAGAGGTCTGGGGGAGGGTTCTGAGAACAGTGATAAATGGCAGAAAAAGGGGGGAGAGGCATACGTGTAGGTCGGCATGGGAAGTTGGATTACATCAGGTAAGCTCTGCGTTTGTGGAGGGTTTAGGAGCTGTAATGGCTTTTTTGTAGTTACTTTACCAAAAAGTATACATTTTTGCATAATTTCAGACATGCAGCTCTGGAAAAAATTTAGAGACCACTGCAATTTCCTCTGAAATCAGCATGTCTGCATGTATGACAGCCATTCCATCCCTGTATCTGTTGAATTCCAACACAAGCACACCTTATTCTACTTAATTTCTCATTTATTTAGATCTCCATTAGCTTTGGCTTAGGCCATCACTATTCTTCCTGGAGTCCACACCCAACACAATTGTCTTTACACTGCAGTACACAAATGATCAAAAACACCCACACACAAAACAACACAAACAACAACTAAAAAACATTAATCACAGTTACAAAACAAAAACAACATACATATAATACAGGACCTAGTTCAATTAACAGTGCCTCCCAAAAAGTAGTTTTCAGCGTACTTTGTAAATGGTTAGATATATTTCACAGTTATATATTAATGTAATGTCAATCAATTAAACATTAGCAGACACTGAGCATTGTTTTGCAAATAAATGCTTTCAGTAATTCTTTAAATCTGTATTTGTGATTTTCTTAAATGATTCGTCCCGGCAGAGCATTCCACATCACCATAGCTCTATACATCACAGTACTTTTCATTTTATTTGTTTTCACTTTAGGTAGAGTAAATCTATCTTCTGTAGCATGCCTTGTGTTATATAGATGTTCAGTGGAACTGAAGGACAGACGTTTATATAATACCCTTGGCAGTTTAGTCATTGATATTTTCCTAATAAAAACAAGTAATGAGGCAATAAATCTGTTCTTTACCTTCAACCAAGCAAGCAGTCAAACTAGTCAAACCAAAACCATAATGTACTAATTTCTGTAACAACAAATTATGATTTATAATATCAAAAGCTGCACTGAAATTTAATAATACCGCTCCTATTAGGTGTCTCCTGTTGTCAATTTCTTGTAGCCACTCATCGGTCATTTGAGTGAGAGCCGTGACAGTTGAGTGCTCTTCCCTGTAGGCATTTTGGTAGTCAGTGCTCAAATCATTAGATGAAAAGTAGTGCTGTATTTGTTTGAGAGCAATTTTCTCCCTGATTTTACTCAGTGTGGGCAGCAAGCTTATTGGTCTGCTGTTAGAGCCATAGAATGTTGCTGTAGGATTCTTGGGTAAAGGAATAATTTTTGCCGTTTTCCATGTCTGAGGAAAAATACATTTCTTTATACTTTAATTAAATACATGACAAATTGGGGTGGAAATCAAGTTTGCTACCAGTCTGAGTAGTTTCATGTCTATGTTATCTATTCTGACAGGTTTATCCTTACATGTATGTAATAATTTTTCTACCTGACTGACTAACTGTCGTAAAACTAAACTCACACTTTTTGTCTGCCATAATTTGATCTGTAATAAGGGAATTTGATTGTTCATTATCTTCTAGGCTCATCTCATCCCTGAGTTTATTTACTTTATTGATAAAATAATTATTAAGGTAATTTGCAATATGCAGAGGCTTGGTTATAAAATGTCCCTCTGATTCTAGAAATGATGGAGTAGATTTAGATTTCCTGCCCATTATATCATTTAAAATATTCCACATTTTCTTGCTGTCATGCTTTATGTTATTAAATAAGTTTTAATAATTAATTTTCTTTTTCTTTATATTCAATTTGGTTGCATAATTTCTTAGTTTGCAATAAACTTGCCAATCTGATTCATAGTTAGAGCTAATTGCCATTTTCTTCATATTATCTCTCTGTACCATAAATTCCTTTAATTATCAATCCAAGGTGATCTAACACTTCTAATGGATCTTTTCTTCATCAGTGCATGTTTATTAGTAATTTCCTCAAAGAGTTTATTGAAATTTTCTACTGCATCTTCAGGATCATTCTTCTCTAGTATGCAGTCCCAACAAATATTCCTCACATCTTCAATAAAGTTGTTTTCATTTAAGTGTTTATATGATCTTTTAAAAATTATTTTGGGTCCTGCTCTAAGAGCTTTTGTTTTCCTCAGAATTACTACAAGGTTATGATCACTGCATCCCACTGGTATGGATATTACTTTAGTGCAGAATTCAGCTGAATTAGTAAAGATGTGATCCATGCAGGTTGAGGTTCTAGATCCATCTCTTTTAACACTCACTCTTGTTGGCTCAGTTACCATTTGTGTTAGATCACATGCGTCTGTGATTGAGCAAAGCTTATTTTTCAGTGGACAGTCTGTTGCATTCAAATTTATGTTGAAGTCTCCCAGGAGATACATTTCATTAGTCAAGTCACATACTTTGTTGATCATATCACAAATATTATCCAGATAACTACTGTGGCCCACTTTGAAAACTTCTGGAATATAATCAAGAAGAAGATGGATGGTCACAAGCCATGGAACATTGCTGAGCTTCTTTCTATGCCAGGAGCTGCATAAAGTCATCCAACAGTAATGGTGGAGAGCCAAGACACGTGAAAGCTGTCATTGAAAATCAGGGTTATTCCACCAAATATTGATGTCTGAACTGAACTTTTCCCAAGTTACAACATTAGTATTGTGTTGTTTGGAAATGAATATGAACTGGTTTTCTTTGCATTATTTGAGGTCTGAAAACACCTGCATCTTTTTGTCATTTTGACCATGTGTCATGTTCTGCAAATACATGCTCTAAATAACAATATTTTTATTTGGAATGTGGGAGAAATGTTGTCAGCAGTTTAGAGAATAAAACTAAACTGTTCATTTTACTCAAACACATACCTATAAATGGTCAAATCAAAGAAAGTAATAATTTTGCAGTGCTGTCTTATTTTTTTCCAGAGCTGTATTAGTACAGTGTTAGTCAGTAGCTTCAAGGAACATAAAACAAATCTGTTCAATGAATTAACATGAAATAAAAATTTTGTGAATAGCAGATGACCTTCACTTTTGAAGAGCTACTATGTAAGGTACTATGGTAGGTTTTCTCTGCAGTATCTGAACAGTAAAGATGTTTTTTTGTTTCTTCAAGCATAGTCAAAACCCTATCTCTGTTTAAATGAACCTGGAAGTTATAACTATACAACAAACTATTTCCATGTTATATCATTTCCAGCTGTAGAACTCAATGGGCTATTTAGCAGAAGTAATACATCAATTTTCAAATCAAACTTTTTTTTGTCAAATTGTTGGTATTTGTTTCAGAAAGCTTTGTAATGAGCTGGATAATGTACAGCAGGCAGGTCATTATTCCCTTCTGCCTCACCCAGTCAGGATTTATTTCACATTAATGACTGGCTTAATGATCAATTTCGCATTATCTCTTACACACTGTAATGTTCAGCCGTGAACAACTGATTAATCAGCCAGAATCCACCCCACTGTTGCAGATATTCAGCAGAGATGAAGTAATCCAGTGACATCACATCCTACCTTTACAGATGGCCGTGTCCTACTGCCAAAAAGTGCAATATATTCTGGTTTTCCACTAGATTCAAGTAGATCATTTTTATTACACTGTAGTATCTTGAATAAAGGAAGAACCACACAAACCATGTATTGTTGTTTGATGACCACTTTAACTATCTTTGTCTTTATTAGGAATTGTATAACTTTTGAAGTGATATCGAAGTCAAAGTTAACAAATACCTTAATAAAGAAATAAATCTAGATCACTGAACATTAGGTTTAAAGTAATGACTCGCTAAATATAGATTACTGAACATTAACCTGACTGTTAAAAAATCTAAGTGGGAGTGTTGTTATCATTATCCCTCTCAGTCAACCATTTTAATTGAGAAGCCCCACAGTAAAAAAGTCCCCGAGCAAAATCCACTTCACAAGGATATTGATGGTGTGCAGAAGCTGAAAATGCAGGTGCCGGCTAGACAGAAATGTTTGAGAGAATAGAGATAATAGATCTCACTATTCATGTTTAGCAGATTAAATTCACAAATTCATGTCAGAGTTAAGAGATGGATGCAGCCTTGAGGTTTCCTACTACCATGCTCCCATGCTCTGACAGTTGGACGGCAGGCACCACATTGACGAGCGGATCACAAACATTAGTTTTTCTCCTGAAGAAGTCAGTGTGACTGTGGAGCCAGAACAGCTGCTCCGAGACACCCGATCTCTGCAGTAGGCCAGAAGGTGAAGGCAAAGAGAGCTCCCCCTGGGATGGATAGACCCACGAACTGGACTGTGTGTAGCAGATAGATAGATAGATAGATAGATAGATAGATAGATAGATAGATAGATAGATAGATAGATAGATAGATAGATA
>JAPQRP010000001.1:26107889-26131312 GCA_037367295.1 Apogon hyalosoma | reverse complement strand
AGATAGATAGATAGATAGATAGATAGATAGATAGATAGATAGATAGATAGATAGATAGATAGATAGATAGATTGATTCAGAATTTTGTAAAGACAGATAAGCAGCAGGGTATATCCATCCATATCCATTTAATAGAGGTTCCACCTGGAAAGGCCAGATAGTGGAGGATAGCAAGGCTGCTGGAGTAGCAAGGGCCCCGCTGTGCGTCCATCAGTTTCAAATAATCCCTGCTGCTGCTCTGAAGTGTCCTTGAGTCATATGTTGAACCCCTGCCTGCTCTGAGACACACCTGCCTGCTGTTGCACTATAAACTACAGTGAATTTGTTCATGTCACTCGCAAAAAATATACTTTTTTTTTTCTGTTTATCTTTCATCCGCAGGACACATTATGCAAACTACACGGTTCAGCAATGGTACAAGCATAGATCCTGCCTGCAGATTTAAGGGTTCCTCAGTCAGAACATCCACTCCTACACCCATTCCCGGAAGGAGTTAGTCTTGTGTGTGTTCGGGGTAAGAATGAGTTGACAGTGACAAATAATCCAAAAGAGGATAGGAAGCTGCAATTTGCACTTTATTAGATAGAATACCCTAAGACGGTGCAGCAGCAGATTGTATTTATGGACTTACATAGTGAGTTATAGACGCCTTACACAACAAAAATGTAAAATCTCTGCAAATATGCACAAAGCCTTCAGGGGATGTAAAGAGAAACCCAGAAAACTAATATGAATGTAAGACAGAAAGAGCACAAATTTTAATATATGGATGAATAAATGGAAACAGAAAATATTGTCTTACATGTTTAATATATGCTTGGAAATTATACACATGTGCTGTATTTTGTAATGCAGTATAGATGCAGTCCATGTTCAGAAATTGTGTGTTACATTTGTTGTCACCATTATGCAAAGGTGCAATATTTTGGCCCTCCTTCATACAGGTCTATAGGGGTTGAATTGGTCATAAATTAATGCAGCTAAGCTAATAATACTAGTTAAATGAAGTTCAAATTTAAATACATTTTGTTGTAGACAGGTTTGCATTTAACTCAAAATGACATATTTGTATCTACTGGGTATTCATATAAAGCAGACATATCTAAAACTTGCTGTCACACATTTTTAGATGGTTACAGGTGTTATGGAGGCTAGGCTAATGTTAAACTGTTAGCCAGCTTCTTAAAATTTTCTCAAAACATGTCCAACCAAAAAATTATAATAAATATATTTCATGCACTGAGTAATATTTTTGCATGTGTAAGATATTTGTAGCTAATTTACACTCCCAGGATTGTTTTGTGCCATGTAGCTGCTGTTCATAGTAAGATCGTAACTCAGTTGTTATACACCATCATACAAGAAAATACAGTGGTGGTGGTGGTGGTGGTGCATTTGTGATATATTGCATTAAGAATCACTCTTAAGTCATTGAACATATTGTTCCACTCTCCAAACCACATGCTCCCTTCTACACATGCTCTGTTCCATCGAGGTCAAAATTGGATGTTTCAACAGATAACGAAACATATCCAGGACATGACATGTTGAAACTGTAAATAATTTAGTTTTGTTATTTTTTTCTTATCTGATGCAGCCATACTTCTGGAAACACACACTTTTTTGTTTTGCAAATATTTCTTGATAATATTTGAGTGATATTTGTGTAAAAATTTAAGGGTGTCTTAAAACTTTCTGAAGAGTGAGGATATAGGAGTGTATCTCCCTACCAATAGGCAAAGGCGATTACACTTTGGCCGTGTCACCAGTTCATCTAAAGGCTGACCTATAAAAATGATAAAAGAAGATGAACAACCACTGACTCACATTCACACCTACAGAGTGACTGGAAGAAGTCAGAGTACCTGGAGAACCCATGCAGACTCTGGAGAACATGCAAACTCCACACAGAAAGGCTGCAGCCGGGCACCACTGGGACCAAACTCAGGACCTTCTTGCTGTGAGGCGACAGTTAGTTAAAGTCATTATACCTCTATAGATGGTAAGGCATCGCACAGTTCTTTGTGAAAAGTTGGTCTTATATAGCCAAGAACTGAAAGTTAATGCTCCACTGCAATAGAATCACGCAGAGCTACTTTTCTGCCATTATGAAATAAAAGCAGTTCTCAAAAGCACAGTTTTGTCTTTTTCCTCTAATCTCTATTATACTCTTTGCTGCTAAGTAAATAAAATAAATATTAGATTAGATTAGATAGAACTTTATTGATCCTTTGAGCAGAGTCCTTAGGAAATTGAGGTTCCAAAAACAGCACAAACACCAAATATACACAAGAAATACCACAAGAAAAAAGCAACACCATAACTGTATATAATAATATATACAGTAATAATATAATTTTTTGCTTGAACTAAGCAAAAAAATCTTGAATTAAGCAAAAAAAAAAAAATCTGCCATTGGAAAATCATCTTGGTAAGACTTCTTGAAATAAGATTTTCAAGATCTGTTGTCTAAAAATAAGTTCTTATATCTCACTGAAAAGTGACTCTAGGTGATAATGTCTTATTTTAAGTGTGATGAGATATTTTGACTAGAAATCTGAAAAATACACTTGATAAGTTTTAGATTTTTTCCAGTGTGGGAAAAAGAGAAACCTCAGGGAGAACCACAGTGAAGGAGAGATCCACTCCCATGGACGGACAAGCTGTAGGTGAGACCAGGACTGATGGACATCCATTTGCAGATGTAATTGCAGTCTGTAAGGATTAGGGTAAGGAGGGGGTACATGCACACAGCTGAGGGGGTACATCTAGTCAGATGAGGGTGAGAATCCAGAAAGGTGAGGGTAAGGGAGGAGGTCCAGGGTCACAGGTCAGGACAGGGCACAGATGGATCACATCAGGTCCCGTTGTCATTGGGCCTTCAGCGGCCACATCTGAAACAGTAGCCACTCCCCCAGAGGGGAGTGGGGAAAAGGGACACAGGGTGAATAGCGGTGAACAAACTAAACTAAATATGGTAGAGTTTTAATAGTGAAACAGGTGATAGGACTGTACTGTACTTCCCCCAGCATTATTGCTTGTAGGGCAGCTCAGACTGAACTGTGGGGTTCAGTCTGTTTTTCAGTAGCCTGACCATAAGCCTTTTCAAAGACGAACATTTTCAGTCTAATCTTAAATGTAGAGACTGTGTCGGCCTCTTTAATACTGGCTCGAAGCTGATTCCATAAGACAGGAGCTTGGTAACTAAAGGCTCTAGTGCCTGTTGTTCTTTTAGAGACCCTGGGAACTACCAGTAGACCTGCATTCTGAGAGCAAAGTGTTCTGTTAGGATGGTACGGCACCAGAGCATCTCTGAGATAAGAAGGGCCCATACCATTAATGGTCTTGTGTGGAAAAAGAAGGATTTGAAACTTAATTCTTAACTCGACTGGAAGCTAGTGAAGGGCTTGTAGCACAGGGCTGATGTGCTCTCTTCTATTAGTTCCTGTTAATAGTCTTGCTGCTGCGTTTTGAACCAGTTGAAAACTTTTTAGAGAACTTTTAGGACATCCTGCGAGTAGGGAGTTACAGTAGTGTAGATGTAACAAATGCATGGATCCATTTTTCAGCATAATTTTTACACATAATATTTCTAATTTTAGCTATGTTACACAGGTGGAAGAAAGCTGTTCTGCAGGCTTGGTTAATATGAGCTTTAAATGATAAATCAGGGTCAAATAGAACTCCCAGGTTTTTAACTGTGGCGCTGGAGGCTATACTCATATTGTCCAGAGTGCCTGTCTTGTCAGTTAGGGAATCTCTCACACTTTTAGGGCCTGTTATAATGACTTCTGTTTTTTCAGGGTTAAGTAAAAGATAATTAGTGGCTATCCAGGTCTTTATGTCTCGGACACAGGCACTTAGTTTATCCACTTTCTTGGTCTGATCAGGTTCAATTGATAAATACAGATACGTGTCATCTGTGTAACTGAAAATTAATGCCATGTTTTCTAATTATGTTACCTAAAGGCAGCCTATAACATAAACAAAATGGGCCCGAGGATCAACCCTTGTGGTACGCCATAAATAACTGATGATTGATGGTGATGATTGTTGGTTTACATTTACAAACAGGTAACTCATAGATAAACAGGATTTAAACCAGCAGAGGGCTGCTCCTCTGATGCCCATGTCCCATTCTAGTCTCTGCAGTAAGATGCTGTGGTCAATTGTGTCAGTAAGTAGCTTATTATGTTATAATATCTATATCATAATACTGGAAGGTCTCAGAGCGCCTGTGTGTGTGTGTACGTGTGTGTGTGTGTGTGTGTGTATCAGCATGATTCCGACAAACTGAGACATTTTTACCTTGCCAATTTGGTACCTACAGTTGAGGAATAGTCCCACCTCCACATTAAATATCTTGGCAAGTTGATAGGACAAATATTTTCTGAGATATTAGTCATTTTGGAATACAATAGCTTTACAATCATGGAATCACAGTACCACGCTGCATGATGGGAAATGAAGTTAAAAACAGGAACACCGCATTTATTCCTGCAGTCCCAACATATTGGTATTAACATTGGCACCTGCAGCCATACGGTCTGTGTGAACTGAGTGACATTTGAGAGAGAAAGAGAAAGAGACATATATAGAGAGAGATAGGTAGGGTATGTCTCGGTACGTATGGAGAACAGTCTTACGAACCCCCCCTACACACACACACACACACACACACACACACACACACACACACACACTGTTTATTAATTGTCGTTTACATTTTAAAGAATGACTTACCAAACAATTCTTATGTCATTACTTATAAAATATAAGTCTGCTCTTCCCAGCATAAAAACTACCACACCTAGAACCCGTGGTTCCCCACAGGTCACATAGTAGTTATAATATAATATTATAGTGATAAGGACTGAGGCCTTATTCAGCAGCAGAGCTACACCTCCACTATTTTTCTACCTTTTTTTGCTTCTATACTTTTTGACCACAGCGTATACACTGCTTTTGGCTAACAGCCCCACAATGCACTGTGTCACACACTACAGATACTTAAATTATGATTGCCACTTTTTGCTGTATGTCAGTTATAGTTTGTTGCAAATTGATGAGTTTATCGCCTATTACTGAGTGAACCATTAGGAAGTGCTGAGTGAATGAATGATTGAAAGAGCAATTTTTATTTGCATGATATTTTATTAAATCTATGATGGGCTAATATCAAATAATAAATAATATCTGCACACCATTCATTTCCCAGTGGTATCTTATTAAATTGTGGGATGCAACTTTGAAAAAATGAAATTACGAGTCTCCCTGCCTTCACCTTGAGCTTCAGAATACACACCTTACTAAATAAAATAGCACCAATATGCTGTTACCTGAAAGCAAGCGATGCAAAAATTCTACAAGAATGGACTGTATTTATGTTATATTTTGGTTTTCCTTTATTACACTAAATGTATCAGATTGGATAAGTAATTCCTCAGATGGCTGTTAAATTTTGATAGTAAAGCAATATAATCACACAGCTTAGAGTATTTTGCTTCCCTTCCCTCTGGATGTTTTGAAAGCACAACAGCTCTAAGGATTTCACTTAGCACAGCATTAGATCTACTCCGCTCTGGAATACAAGGGAGCAAAGGGGCAACAGAGATGAAATTATCATGCTGTTTTCTGCACTGTTAGTGATTATTTGATCATCAGAACCTACTTGCTTCTGAGATCTTGCTTTTATGTTGGTACAGCACTGTGGGACAAAGATAACACCTGTCTTGGCAGTTTAGAAGCAAATATTAAACATATGAAAGTCAGCACATTTCATAAGTCTATTAGATGAAGACGAATTACAATGTTGTATTATCTCCTATATCTTCAATAAATACCAAAAGATTAAATCCGTCCATAGCAGATTTATTTAAATATATATTATTCAGAAGAAGGTTCAAATGGAGACAGGAGGCAGAAGAATACTCACAGCCCTAGACTTGGCACTTGGCTGTTGAACTAATTGTTCTGCAATTTGAGACATTTATTCATATTATACATAGTGTGGGTAAGATGCATAGCTGTAATTTTTCAAATTGCTCGCTCTTGCTCTCTGCATACTGATGTGTTGTGAGCTATTTATATTCAGAATGGCTGACTTCAGCAGCCCTACAGTAAACTAACGCCATGTGAGGTATTAAAGAAAGTCCAATATACACAGATATTTAATATAAACAGGATATTTGAAAGAAATTTGCCATGTTAATAACCTTTATGAGTAATGAATTTTAATGTGAAACATTAACATTTGTATGTTTTTAGATTATTCTGTGTTTAACGTTATGAGCTTGCAGTTAAACAGTAAGGACATGACACTATGCTCCACTGTTCTTTAAAAGTGTCTGCTGTGTTGTGTAAGAAATGCAGAGTGTCTGTGAAGCCCCAGAAGTAAAAAGACCCATAATAAAATAGTCCTTTACTAGAAGTTTCTTTATGGTTTTTAATGGTGTTAAATTTATTGAAGTAAATCATTCACTATCCAAAAAGCACTGTGATCTACTAGCTGTCAATGTGAACAAAAGGTTCAATAAAAATTAAACTTAAATTCCAGGAAGAAACTGAAAGATGTGATAGCAGATGTCTCGACCACCAAACTGGAAATAACAAAACTCTAAACTACTATTCATAACACTTTTTAGTCACAGTTGACCCAGATACTGGTGTATACTGTACATTATTTGTAGGACAAGATATGTCATAAATCAAATTTGATTTCATAAGGATGTCAATACTGGTCCACATTTAAGAAGAAAAGGAGAACGAGAGGAAGTCTGTTCTGAGCTACTGTAGAAACACAGAAGTGCATGTTTCCATTGAAAAGACCACCTGCCTCCATAAATATAAATGACTCATTGAACAAAAATACAGTTCTTATGTAATCAGATTCCCCCAATCTATACAATGGACACATTATTAATGTTATAAATAAAAAATAAGAAAACACACAAAACCGGTCATAGAAAAGTCACCACAGTTCTTTTTGGAGCTGCAAGGAGTGGGGCATCTGTTCTTGAAAATGTACAGCTTTAACAATTTTTGATAAAGTTATCAGCAGTAGGAGATTTTTCTCAAGCTACTGTTTTTATGCAATGGCCTTTTTGCTCGCTGCCAACTAGATGTGATCCAAATCATGGTCCAAGACAAGGGATGATTTTTGCTGCAACTTTCCTCCATACAGACGGGGCAGAGCAAGGAGATCAAAAGACATGAGCATTATCAACCAACCATGTTTCCTGCATCAGCACAATTCAGTGCCAGTTTCTTTCAACTTGTGTTTTGGAGTAATAACAAAGTAAATTAAAAGTTGTGTAAAAGAAGTCTGTCCAGATCTTGGAGTTGGTGGAGGAACAAAACAAATGTACTTCCCAGGCGTATTGCCACGTGTCTCCAATTACTTCAATGTCCGGCTCTTTTTCCCAGTGTCCAAATTCAGTAAATTGATGTATAATTTACATAAGAATCCCTTAGTGTTAGATGAGGTGACTGTGATACCAAAAGGGTTGTCATGGTATCTTGGTATCATGGTATCTGTCATCTTTCTTTATTATTTCATGAAGGCACAAAGATTAGTAGTCTCTTAAGCCCAGTTACACGCAGAACCGAGGACATCCACAGTTCCATCTGTTTTGAAATGGTAATGATATGTAACTCCTGTAGCAATATACCCATTCTACGTATCCACGTAACTGGAAGAACATGAACTAAAAGCTCAACAAAACCAATAGTCGGACAACAGAACACAACTGTAACAACAAGCACTTTAATGGGGAAATGTCTAAACCAAGCTAACAGTACAAGACTAGCCTAGTGCTGCCTTCATGTGCTGTCGGGAAGATGATCCTTTCCACTTGTGAATTCAAAACTGTAAAGTCCTTTTGTTGTAGCGAAATGAAAAATGGCTGACAATCTATTGAGAGCTACTACTCAGGTAAAACAGTTTTGGATGTGTTAAATCATCTGATGCAGCATTTTTTTTCTTTTTTGTACAAATTGAACATTCTATAAATGTTCAAAATCTTCAGCTAACAGCAGCAGAATGCTAATAAAAGTACTGTTTATCATTCGCAATGAATCCCTCACTGCTCTCCACATTTTCAAAAGTTCAAAGGTTATTTTCATGTGGACAACTCCTGTATCAAAATTCTTTCCCATTTCCCCAGCTGCAAAATACGACTTGGGGGGGTGTTCATGTGCAATTTTTGAGTTCATAACTTGAAACCATAATTCTCTTAGCATGTGACGACAGGATATGCTAATACTAAGCAGATCCCACGGTACAAGTATAATTTCTCTACCACTAAAACTTCCTGAGCAAGACGAGCAAAAATAATAGCTGAATCGATGATCAGTTTTGTCTTAACTTTGCTGTTTTCCAATCATAACTGGTTTTATATGAATGGAGCTTATACTATCAGATACTCCATTATTTTCATTTTATTGAAATGATTCCAATTGGAAACAACTGCCCCAGGTCTTTAAATTACCATTAGGGTTCTGCCCACCAGAGTTTTAATTGAGTGACATAAATGTGGTGCCCCCCCCAAAAGTGGCACCCTCAGCAGCCACCTGTACGGCCTATGCCTTTAGCCTGTTCTGACACCAGGGGACCCCAAAAGTGGACCGCGAGATGCTTTATCTGGAACACAAAGCCATTTGACAAAAAGAAGACACCACTTATTTCTCTGATTGTCATTAGAAACTTTTGAACAGGCACAACAAGGCCAACTCTGTAGTCCTATTGAGGTCCTAAATGAAGTGGATAGCGAACACCTGTCAGTATATGTATATGAAGGTAGAAGCTGCAGACTCTGGATAATGATCTATCCAATAACTTATATTCATGTACTCTACAGTAACATTGTGCGTTCCATTGGACAGTTTGTTTCTGGTCTTTGTGGACTTACCTCAGGACACCTGTTCGGGTTTAACAGGTAACCCACACCCCCACTCAAACCCACACCTGTCGCTGCCTATAGAGCTGCTTCACACCACAGAACTGAGCTCCACTGTTTCTGATCCACGGTCAGAAGAAAGTTTCATTAGTTAACCATCACATATTCATTCATTCATTTTTATGACCGCTTTTATCCTCACTAGGGTTGCAGGGGTCATTGGAGCCTATCCCACTTATGGGTGAGGGTGGGGTACACCCTGGACAAGTCACCAGTTCATCACAGGGCTGACGCAGACAAACAACCAATTACTCTCACATTCACACCTATGGGCAGTTTAGAGTAACCAATTAACCTATCAGCTAATGTCTTTGATGGTGGGAGGAAGCCACGCAGACACGGGGAGAACATGCAAACTCCACACAGAAAGGTCCCACCCCCATCCACTGGTGTTGAAATTGAACCCTTTCTGTGAGGCACGAGTGCCATCCACTGCACCACCGTGTCGCCCACCATCAAACATGTTAAACCATTATTATGTTATCCTTGTGTAAATTTGAAAACCGTTGTGTTTGATCCAGGTAAATGTAATGCACAATGACTGATCTGGAGTCAGATCTCCAAATCGCAGTCAATAAAAGTATCATTCATCTTCAAAGCAAACTATAACTTCTTTCATCTGAACAGTTATTCAAAGAAGCATGAATTCATAAACTCAAATACTTCTTTGTATTAATTAATGTAGTTGACAACAGGACAAGAGAGGAGTGTTCAACACCAGATACCTTGTCTTAAGGTTAATTATGTAAAACCAAAAGATTATTACTACTTTAAAATTGAGAACATTTATGTGTTCAGTGAAAATTCTCAGTACTTTAATTGGGCTATAAGCATATATTTATTTCCCCGAACGGAGTGTCGGGGATATTGTGTTTTTGGTCCGACCACCGTTGCTGCTGCCACTGGATATCCTTCGTGTGAATGCGATAACTTGAAAAATATTTGGTTTACAAATTCCATATTTTCAATATCAATGAATATCATGGAGAGGAAGAACTGATTTGATTTTGGATGATTTACCATTTCTAGATTGCCCACAAGGGGCCACTCAAAAGTTTAAAATCACTAAACACTCTTTTGTTCATATCTCTGGAACTATTTGTCTGATTGAGTTCGAATCAAGTGCAAATGAAAGGTCATGACCTGGGGCTGCCTCACGTTATGACATCATTAAGGATTGGGGGTGTTCAGGGATATACCCCTAGCCGTCGCTTCCAATGGTGTAAGCCTAGTTGTATTTGTAATTGTTCAGACCGTGACATCATTTGGCCTTTGCCAATCAGTGGCCTGCAGTCTGTTGACATCACATTTTTGGCTTGACTCAGTTTGCTTGGAACCCTGTCCAAGTGAAATTGTACCACGCTTCTGTCAGTCTGCCCCAGGGCAGCTGTGGCTACATATGTAGTTTACCACCACCAAAGTGTGAATGTGTGAGCGAATGAATAATGGATCCATTGTACGCGCTTTGAGTATGCGTTCATAGAAAAGCGCAATATAAATCTAATCCATTATTATTATTATTATTACTACTACAAAAGTACTAAAAACCAAATAAGTACTGACAAAGTACTTGGTGCCAGGTATTATCACCTAACGTAAAACCCTATTGACAGAGTAGAGTCAACTCAAGTAGAGCTGAGTAGGTGCCAGTGGAAAAATCCCCCATTTGTGGACCTTGCTGTTTTGGTTGAAGTGCCCTGTTCTAGATGGATTACAGCTGAAGCACACACTTCCTTCTATATGCTTTTTGTATCCCTGAGAGATCTGTGAGAAGTGACAAAATGAGAGGCCATTGTTGTTGTGTTCTTTGTGCAAAGTTGTGCCTCTCAGACAGACAATTACAACACAGAGTAATGCAGGGAGTGAGAAGGGCAGAATGAACCGGGGTCACATGTTTTTATATAGTTCCACCCACACATGCTGTCCAACACACAGGTCCTGAACTTGGCAAAACGGGAGATTAATAGAAAACAGAGGCAGAGGGCCGAGTCTCTGCAAATAAATACACCACCATACACTTATAGAAAGTCAGAAGTGATAAGTGAGAGGGATTATTGTTGAGACTGTACATTGTTTTTAAAGATTCTTTTTTTCTTTTATATAATTTGCAGAATATTTGTTATCATGTTGTTATAAAGGATTTTTGAGTGGGTGGTTGGTAGTGTAATGGTTGTGCCACTTGAGGCTGCACAGACTGGTGGCAGGAAAAACACTAGTAGGCAAGATTCTTCAAATTTGGAACAAAAGTGCCTTGTGACATTGGATTTCAGAATAGGAATACAAATGACTATGGCCTTCAGTTTTAAGTGATGGTTGTGATTAGAATTTAAGTTATGACACACCAAGCGGTGACAAAGTAGTGCAGCTCAACTTTAAGTGCATTCTCATGTTTTCACAGCATTCAAACTCAACACAGTCACAGTGCCATTAAATGTATTTCTGCCAGACACTGAGCGTAACCACATTACTTGCTTACTTTCTCTAATAAACCAGCCCGTGGTACCAGCTGATGAATTAGAGCTAAAACCTTTGTTACTATGGAAACAGTCACAAAAAGAAGCAAAGTATAAGAGATAAATTGTGGTTTGTGTGGGTTTTTTGTAATATTGTTGGATGAGAAGGAAAGTAGATGGTTTGCCTTGGTTGACCTTGTAGTTACTAAATACTTTAATTCATCCAGCAAATGACAGCGATTTGAAGCTGTTTCAGTTTAACATCACACCTGCTGACCCACTGCTCTCCTACATCCATCCATTATTGTTAATTTTTTCTTCCATGACTAGAATGAGATTCTGTCTATTTCTTTCTTTTCTTAGTAATGCTCTCATTTGTATTTCCAGCAACAACTGTCATATGAGCAGGATTATTGACCATCGCCACATCCCACACTAACTCTTTGTGGGGAGTGCATGGGTTTCTGCTGGCCCTTGTGTCTCCCAGTTGACCACTCATGATGACCAGTCCACCCACGCCTCTGTGTACTGTAGCCAGAGGCACAAATGCACAGGAGTCACAGTCAGGGTTGAGAGGAAAGAAATTCACTAAAGGTATTTGTTTTAACAGCATTTACATACCACACATACACACATACACAAACACACACACTACAACACATGACTGATTAGCATAAACATTTTGCAAAGCTGTTTACACTATCACTTTTTCTTTCTGTCTCTTGCTCCCTCCCTGTGTGTGAAGAGTAAATGATTAGGTAGTTGCTGGGAGCAGCTGGAGAAAGTCAGAGATAAAGTCAAGAAACAGCTGGAGTGAGTTCACCTCATTTAGGCGTGACACATTCACTTGTTCACTCATCACTCATGCGCTGTGTTTTGCGTATGTTGCTTGTGTCAAATGTGAATTCAACCAAACTAATGACTTTAATTGGTGTGTATATAACGGGTGCATATAGCATCAAATTATACTGGAGGGAAAATGAAAACAGTGAAAACATGATCTAGTGACAGTGACATGACAAATGCATCATTACAGACTAAAACCAGAAATTGCTAGTCCATCAACTATTATCCTGATGGCGATGAAACCAACAGAGGGGTTTAATTTAAGGGGTCATATTTTGCTAAACCAGCTTTTATTAGTCTTTGGTTCATTTATTTGTGTATTTGGACCCTAATAGTTCCTGAAGTTTGAATTTGAACCCTCCAGGTGCTGCAAAGCTACCTTTATAGTCATTCCAGCAAAAATCGAGTGGATTTCTACAACCCGTTTCCATTTCTTCTTAATTTGTTATGTTTTCTAACTAGTTATGTTATGACAGTTGCAAATATAAGATCAACACTTCTGACGACCATTTCTCAGAGTACGCCAAAATTGTTTGTCAGCAGCAGCAGCTGTTGTCCATACTAAACATATGTCCAAACTTCGAGCTGATTACCTAAAATGCTCAGTTGTTGGTTGTATTAACAAACACAAGTGGCTGAATGGGACAGAAAGTGCAGTCAGCAGCCTAGAGGGGGTGGGGTGTGAAGTGGCTCATTTGTATTTAAAGGGCCAGTGCGTAAAATGACATTTCTGGTGTCATTAGTCAAAAATAGGGTTGAAGATGGACCTGTGGAGTTGAATTAATGAAGAATTCAGACCCAAGCAGAGCATTTACAGTTTATGTAGACCACAGGGAAATGTATTAAAATGCATAATTCCATTTAAAAAAGCAAAATATCACTCCTTTAAAGGAAAAACCCTGTCTATGTACAGTAGCCGCCATAACAGCTTTATTCTTAAGTCTATGAACTCTACTGGTGGAACGGTACACCATTCTCCCAAAAGACTTTCCCTCATTTTTCATTTTGATGAAGGTGGCACAGAGTGTTGTCACACATCCGTCCAAAATCTCCCATAGGTGTTCCAATAGTCCTTTCTCACAGGAGACATATGGAATTATGAACACAAGCAGAGCACAAGTATAATTAATAACATTAACAACTAGGGGTGTAAGAAAATACCGGTTGCACAATATATCGTGATATTTCATTTCACAATACTTTATTGATGTTAAAAAGTACTCTGTCAATATTTTTAGGTATTCATTCAAATGCAGACATGGCAGAGGTTCACGTTTGGTTTTTTTTTTTGGTTTTCTTTTTTGTTTATTAAGCTCTTTTATTTATAAAGCAGGATCATACACTGTAATCTCTGTAAAACATAATTTTATTTATTTATTTTGTGTGTGTGTTTTTTGTACTGGTAAAGCTGCATGTTATAACTTTATCCAAATCCTGCACTTTAAGTTTTTACAGAAGGCAGTTTTGTAATAAAGCATTAGATCCTTTTTCTGATCAAATAAAAATGTGGTTAGTATTTGTGGTGTAATAAAATTTTTCTGGGAAATAATCTTTAAAAAAAAAAGAGAGAGAAACAAAACAAACAAAAAAATATCACCTTGTTAACAGTATCGTGATATATTGCGATCTATCATATTGTGATCCTAGTACTGTGATTTGTATCATATTGCCAGATTCTTGCCAATTCACACCCCTATTAACAACAATGACTCTGTTCCATTTAGTTTCCTCTGGAGGGCGTCACAGCAAGCACAACCCCAGAGCCTCGCACTGATACATCTGTAGTAAATAGGGTTCAGACATTAAAGATACTAATCACAGGTCTGTGTCTACTGCCTTAACAAGTTGAAATGTCTGTGAAAAAGGTCTGTCAGGTTGAGATCTAGTCATAATGACAGCTATAGCATATAATCACATTCTTTTCATACTCATCAAACCATTCAGTGGACCCTCAAGCTTTGCAGATGGTTGATTTGTCCAGATCTGTCTCTTCACATATGCTGTGGTGTATATTCTTGCTTGTGTGCATACAAATAGGTGCTTCTCAAAGTCAAGGAAGGATCCTTATTGACTACATTTCTGGGATGCTATGTTATCTGATTTTACTGAAGGACTCTTCCAAAGTCATGAATCCTACGAAGGATTGGGTCCTTTCTCCAGAAAATCTCAAAGGTATGAGTGACTAAGGGAGAGATTTTAGACACAATATAGATGAACGGGTGAGAAAGGAAAACCCTAATGGGAGTGGTCTCTGTCAAGATGACAATGCCATCATCCATAGCACATGAGGGGTCACTGAATGGGTTGATATGGATGGAAATCGTGGATCGTATGCTGTGGCCTTCACAATCACCAGATCCCAAATCGGCTCAACACCCGCAGGCAAGGGCATCGCACTGTGTTATAGTAGCAGGCACAGATGAAAAAAAATTGTTCTCCAACATTTCTGATTTTTAGGCAATGTAATGGGGGCAGAGAATAAGGGCAGAGTAGATGACTACAGTCATCTACATCTGCATTATGGTAAAGGAAAAGGGCAGGGCTTAGGCTACAACAGCACCGACAAAATACTCAGAGTAGAAAGTAGAGCAATGTTGACTGGAAGAAACACTCATCCATATGTATCACATCCACAGCTGCAACAGCATGTCAGTTGAACAATGTCAATATCACATCTACTGTAGAAAGCACCAGCACCTGTCAGTCAGCAGAGCAATAAAAATATCCAATATGACTGTTCTTATTTACACCAAAACAGAAACAACTGACAGAATAGCATCACCACCTTAACAAACTAAACATAATAATGATCATAAAATAAAAATCTAATGTACTTATAGATGTTTATTTTCTCTACTGCTTCTCTTCCACAAATCACAGCCTATTCTAAGCCAAAATCTTGAATATCCATATGTGACAATATTGTTACTTTTCCAACTTCTTGGACTAAAACTGGAGTTAAAAGTTCTGTGTCCTCGTGGTATTTAACATTTCATGGTCCAAGCTACTTTCAAAACATTTTTGATAAACTGTGCTTTTAAAAAGTGACAGGGACACAATCTTACATTTTAAAAAGGTAGTGAGGACATGTTCCAAATGTTAATGAGTGCCAGTATTTTGGAGTGGTGGATTTACTTTTTTTTTTTTTTTTTACTTTTTTCCCCCAGCAGAGTTCACAGACTTTAGAATTGAGGCAAAGGAGCAGTGAAGCCATTTTGATGACCCTGCACTTTAACAAGACTGAAACAAAAATTGATTTTTCTTTCCATTTTTCACTTGTCTGTGCATTCTGCTGTTCCACAATTTGTCATGATCAGTTAAATTCTCAAACAGTTGTTATTTACTATTAAGTAACAATTTATAACAGCCTTTTTTTCCCCCTATTCTCAAGTGTATATTATGATGAGGATGATATTGGTTAATAGGCATCAGAAAACAAAGTGTCCCAGCAGATTACACAGCAGGTGGAAAACATGCTGTTTTGCATGAGAGACAAATAGTCCCAATGCAACCATGTTAATGTGGCCTTTACTGATCACATTGACCAGGCCATATGTGCCAAGAAACTGCTACGGCTGTCACAGAGCACAGAGGTGTGTGTGTGTGTGTGTGTGTGTGTGTGTGTGTGCGTGCGTGCGTGTGTGTGTGTGTGTGTGTGTGTGCGTGCGTGTGTTTGGGATTGTGTGACTACATAATTGTGGCCACCCTGCCCTCTCCCTTGATGGCCTTTTAGGAAATGTAGCAGATGGACGATATCTTTGCAGAGCTGAAATTTCCCCATACAGGAGAAAATTGTCCCAAAAGCCAGACTGTGAGAGATTATAGAATGACAGAATCTGGGGTTAAAGACTGCAGGTCCGCTACCAAACAATAACAAGATTATGAAAAGTATAAATGAACCCAAAAAAAGTTATTATTATTATTATTATTATTATTATTATAAGTATATATTGGTAGAGGTAGAAATAAAATGAGAAGGAAAGAAAAAAAAAGTGGAAGTGTGCATCAAAAAGGCAAAGCTTAGGTTACAACAGAGTGAACAGTTTGACAATACTCTGCATAAAACACCCCAATGACTATACAAGTTAACAGGCTTTTATTTCATCCACTTTTCAGCTCTACTGTAATTTTTCCACTAACAAGAACATCACATGATTTGGCTTTGCAGTCTTTCATGTCATGTTTCAATTTTTACTGTCAGTAAATTAGTGTTAGTGTTAGCCATCCATCACCTCTCATGCTGCCAGCCTCTTAAAAACCAGCATGCACACTGGTTGAAAATGGCAGATCAAAAAACCATCATGCTGGCTTTGCCCATTTGTTTTATGCAGTCTTAAAATATGTAAAAATATAGAATAGCATGTAGACACTGAACATTTGTTTCTCCTAGATCATCCTTGCTTCTTCTTATGTAACACATTCTTATTTATCAAAGTTTCAGTAGTTAAGATCCACATATACCTGTAAATCTGTGTTTTGTTTGAAACGGGTTATATGCTTTTTACATTTGTGGAAAAGTTATTTAGTTCTCTTTTCCTGTCCTCCTGATAACAGTACACTTCTTTGTGTTTATAACCCTGGTTATTCCCCTTGGTATTTTCAAATCTATGCTGTGCTTGTTATCTCTGCATCACTGTCTTAATAAAAGAGTCATTTAACTGACAGCTGATTGACAATCATTTTGTTTCTATGTTATCTGTTCTCTGTTTTAAAAACTTTGATGATTTTTATTCTTTGAGCCTTCAGTGAGCTACTGATTACTTACAAGTTGTTAACATCAACAAATCCTCCCAAAAAAAACAGACTTGTACATAAACTTCACATGAATATGAACAAATCTCACTTATTGAACACAATATTTTGTTGGACCACTTTCAGCTTTGATTGTAGAATGCATTTGCTATTGGATTGTTTATCTCATGGAATGCTTTTGCAATGTCACAGCTAATGTCATATTTATTTCTATCCATAGTTGCATTTATGTTTCACAAAGATCTTGTCATAATCATTGAGAGTCAGACCACTGTGTAAAGTTTTCTCCATCACATCCCACAGATTCTCAGTGTGGTTCAGGTCTGGACTCTGGTGGCTAATACAGTGAGAAAAATGATGTTTCATGCTCCTTCAACCACTCTTTCACAATTTGAGCCTGATGGATTCAGGTATTGTCATCTCTGAATATGTCTTTCATCAGTGATGAAAAAAACAAATCAACAGCTGGTAAAACCTGGTTGTATGGTAGTCTGTAGTCCAATGTTTTTCAACCTTGGAGTTGGGGCCCCATGGGGGGTTGCCTGGAATTCAAATGGGGTCACCTGAAATTTCTAGTAATTGATAAAAATAAAAATTTACTAATAAAAAATATATGGTGAGTTGAGAGAGATAATCCCAATCCATAAAAGACATAACAAACTGTGAAGCTGAAACTGAAGCATTGTGGTACTGTTTATCTGTCAAATGTTCATTGTGGTCGGTTTCAGATGCTGCAGCTCTTTCATAATTCATAGTTTGAGTTATTGTTTTTTCAGTATTAATTTGCAGCCTTGTAAATACGAGCTGGACTGACTGTACATATCCTGACCAAGGAAAATAAAATGTTCACTTTGCCCAGTAATCTACACCTGGTTTTTCTGCCTCTGTCCATAATAATATACATTATATAACCTAAATGTCATATAAAATTAATGTTTATTTGCAGCATACTATAGAAAACTATTACATAATCAAAAACAAATTAATTTTAGCAAAAAAATTTCTCAATTTTGAATGTCTGGGGTCGCCAGAAACTACTGATGTTAAAATGGTGTCACTAGCCAAAAAAGGTTGGGAACCACTGCTGTTGTCACTTGACCTCGTTTTACGGACACATAATGTTACTGAACGTAGACCTGACCAATTTAACCAACCCCAGATTATAGCACTGCCCCCACAGGCTTGCACTGTAGGCACTAGGCATGACGGGTAATCACTTCATCCACCTGTCTTCTCACCTTGATGGACCATCATTCTGGAACAGGGTCAGTTTGGACTCATCAGACCACATGACCTTTTCCCATTGAAACACAGTCCAGTCTTTAGGCTTTATACAAACTGATGGTTGTTACAGAAATGAGAAGCTCCTCACTGCATCAGTTAGCGTTAAAGACCATGTTGTAGCTGAAAAATATTAATCATTGCAGTAATTATTAAAAAGAAGGCTCTTACCTATTTTGCTTGGTGAAAGACTTTTTTTTTTTTTGGCAGGGCAGTGGAACATTTTGAACAAATTAAGTGATGCAGACAACAGAATCCGCAGTATGAATGACAAGTTTCAACATTATACTCTCAGGTTAGAATTCAAGATGCGTCTTTTGTGGTTCTAAGTACTGTAGTAACCCTACCTCTTTCTCTTATCCAGGGAGTAGCTAATACCTGACTACTGGGGCAGCCATGGCTCAGGAGGTAGAGCGAGTCATCCAATAACCAATAATAACAATGTGTCCTTGGGCAAGACACTTCCCCCCTCCTTGCCTCCAGTGCTGCTACTCACACTGGTGTATGAATGCATATGAATGTTCGGTGGTGGTTGGAGGCGCGAAATGGCAGCCACACTTCTGTCAGTCTGCCCCAGGGCAGCTGTGGCTACCTATGTAGTTTACCACCACCAGAGGGAGAATGTGAGAGCGAATGAATAATGGATCCACTGTACGCACTTTGAGTATGCGTTAATAGAAAAGCGCTATGTAAATCTAATCCATTATTATTATTATTATTATTATTATTACTGCTTTCTTCATTAACCCTTTGTGACCAGATGCTCAGGATTAAAGCATGGATGTCAAAATCCTTTTAGTAAGGCCACATACAGCCCAATATGATCTCAAATGGGCCAGACCCGTAAAATAACAACATAATAACCTATAAATAATGTCAATGCCAAACCCTTTTCTCTACGTTTTAGAGTGAAAAATTACTGTATGGAAATATTTACATCTGCAAACTATCCTTTTAAAAATCTGAATATAATAAACAACCATTAACCGGAAATTTCTTAAGAAAAATAAGTGCAATTTTAACAATATTATACCTCAGCTTCTCATTTACACATGTGCATTACAATTTACAGATCACAGTGGATCCACAAATGCACAAAACATTTAGTTACAGGCAGAATATTGTTAAAATTACTCTTACGTGTGTCAAGAAATTTCAGGTTGTTCATATTTGTTCAGGTTATTCACAATTTTTTGTGAGGGGATAGTTTGTAAATGTAAACAATTAAATGTAATTTTACTTTTTTTACACTAAAAGAGAAAAAAAATTGGAGTTCTCATTATTAATAGGTTATTGTGATAGTAGTTTTAGCGGTCTAACCCACTTCAGTTTGAACTGAGCTGCATGTGGCCCCTGAACTAAAACGACTGTGAAGCCTTTGTTAATATCTTCAGTGTAATTTTTGTATTTCACAAATTCATCCCACGGGCCGGATTTGGAGCCTTTGGCCCACTGGTTGTAGGTTTATCACCTCTGGATTAGAAGGTGCTTTAGTTGTGGGGTTAGCCTAATATGGAGATATGAACTTTCTCCACTAACCCCAGTATTAAGCCTTATCAGCAGTGGATTCAATGGTCGAGCTGGGAGGATATGTTATTGTCTGACTATTGGATTCATCCCCATAATCGAGTGTTATCCCCAGATCGAGTCCATGCCACAATGTAATCTGTGTTAAATCAACAACAGCAAGTTTCTTTCTTTCTTTCTTTCCTTTTTTTTTTTAAGAGTTTTTGAGTTGTTCATGTTAATAGAAAAAACATTTTGTGTGCTTTTAACATTTAGAAGCTGTTTGTTTTTGTCCAGCGGTAAATATTTGCAAGGTCATGCATGCTCATTCCCAACTCCCTCTAGTTTTTAACTGAGTCTGTTGTGGTAGCAGACAACCGAGCTCAACAAGACTGAAGAACAAAAACACATCTTGTTAGATGTCATAAAGTCTGTCCTTCTATCTGGAGATGTCAGTTAATCCTCTGGTGAAAAATGCTCCACTCTTACAGTCAAGCTTTTGTTATTGCCAGTAAGATATTTAATGCACCCTCTGGCTACCCTGATAATAGAAAGGCCATAAAATGTTACAGCCTCAAGATGAGCTATTTTAAATTGTTCTGTGGACTGGGCCAATTAGTTCGATTTGGCTACTGCCTCCACCCCTGAAACGCTCTATTGCACCAACTCCTTGGCTACAGTGCCCTAAGTACAGACTGCATACTCTTAGCACAGCAACAATTTAACACTTTAAATATACAAATGGGATTTCCTGTGGTCCTGTGAATTTCTTTGCCGTCAGATCTGGTACCAGAGTGTGCCCAAGTGCTTCAAGTGCAAATTAACCAACACAGTATAAATGTGCACTTTCCCAGATCAACTGGATGACATCATTTCTGCATAAATTGTGCTTTTGTGTTTCAGGTTGCTACTCCAGGTGGGTCATGCTGCACATGTGAGATGTCATGTTGTGTTGCTGCAGCTTTAAGACTGATCTCCATACCTCTGGAGATTTTCAACTTGAGAGAACCCTTCAGAAAAGCTGTGGGTGAGTTAAAAATAGGAATTTGATCAGCTGGATCCTACTTTCTTTCAACACTTTATAAAAACAATGTGAGAACTTTCCATGTGGGGAAATTTTGCATCCCAGAGTAAAATGTTGTAATTGCACCTTTCTGCAAATCATGTTTAAGTATTATATTGTTTTGGAACATCATATCAATGTTTCTTGGCATGTACTATATCAACAGTGTTTCAAGGCCTCCAGAAAACTAAACAAAACTATAAACTATTCTACCTATACATATTTTGGAGTCTTATGTACATGAGAGTAAAAATTTTAGAAATTAGCTCCAATCCAAGGTTGAATCAGAATCAGAACAGCCTTTATTGTCATTATGTGTTCAGTGAAATTATCAGTGCTACTCCAGTCAGTGCAAACAATATGAATAAAAAACCAATGCGTCAGAAAATAAGAATAGAGCAAATACAAAATTCCAAAAAACACAAAAATTAAAATAAGAAAATAGAATATAAAATTTTACAAAAAGTAAAATAAGAATAGAACAAAAAGTAGAATAAAATAAAACAGACATAAAATATGAATAGACATGATATTTACAATATTAACAGTATGTACATGAAAGTCTAAAAAAATATTCTAACATCCCCATTCTTACCAGCTGTCCAATTGCCATATATATATATATATATATATATATATGTGTGTGTGTGTGTGTGTGTGTAATGTTAATATATATTAACATTACATTAAAGGTTCTATAATAAAACTTTTATCTATTTAGGCCTGCTATATCCTCCTGAGACCCAGCAATGCATTTTTGTCCTCTGTAGGAGACAAAAGTTTCACAGTTTTACTTAAAAAATGCTGTCCATTGCAAATGACATTCCATTAAGAAATAAATAAATAGAAATTATTTTAAAAATGTATTTGAAAATACTGTTTCATTATGCAGTTTCCAATCAAGACAACTGTTTATTGTAAAAAGGCCAAAACTTTCACGTTCCTGGGTCTCAGGAGGATATAAAGCTTAGATTCTGAACAACTGAGTCGCTAAGTTTATTTTACAGTATTCCTGAGCACCAAAACATAATTAGTGAAAGAATCACCTTGATCACAATCAAGGCTAATGGGAGTAGTGTATGTAGTTCAGGTTGTATTTGAGCCACATACTAAAAAAGGAAATGTTCTGAAACTAGAGGTTATTACCTTTCAGATGAGGTGTCATTGAGTAATTCTGGCCTTGTGCTTTTTTCAGGTATAAGCTTTGGAACTAGGCAAAAATTAACACAAATAAGGTGGGAATGAACAGGTTAACAATTTCCAAACTTTCTGACATTGGATTTTAATTGGGTTTACTTCAAAATAGAATACAAAATTTATTTCACAAACTTACCATAAAAAATTCCATTCATTTGTTACAACCAAATAGAGAGAAGTCCCGCCCCTTCCAGTTGTGTCCATGAGACCTTATTTAAAAAAAAACTGAATTACAGTCAATGGTGGGAGACAAGTCATTCATTATCCCCTTGAAAGTATGCATCATCATTTTACTAGTCAAGAAAGTTGCAGTATGTGGCAAATCTATCACTGTGAAAATAAGTTAATGTTAAGTACACACCTGAAAGTGGCGGAGGTGCCATTATTATTACTGTCTCTTTACATGATCTGTTCAGAGTCTGAAGATGCCTCTGCAGTGTCAACATGACCAGATTACAGACATTTTCACTTCTTTTCATACAAGCGAAGAACAAGGTGAAATATGCAGAGTAACGGGTCTATTATGTGAGATGAGGATCAAGTCCATTGAGATGTTTCACCCAAAACTAGAGGTCACTGCGCTATTTTAACCATAAACGGTGACTTTCTTTGTTCATAAAATGATCTTTTAAACAGACTTCATTGGTGTACATGGTGGCACAATTCAAACGAGATAAAAAAGATTACTTGTCTCTCACCAGTGACCACTGTATTTTTTTTTCTGAAGGTAGTTCCAGTGGGGCACACTGAAACTATATTACCTACTAGCTAACCCATTCTTTTATTATACCTGCTCGTGTCCTGTCCCTGGGTTTGGCGCACCTAATTGGCATTTTTAGCATTTAACAGCTTATGGTGATTTGCTGATGTCTATAACTGAAACTATTTTTATATGTACAGTATATTTGATGACTTTTAGTGATAGGTTTTAGGAAAGATAAGAGGGCTTGGATATGATGAAAAAATAACTCCATAAAAACAAATCTATTTAGTGATATTTAAATTAAGCTACAGTCTTTTCTAAACTACAGGGTGCTGTCTTTGCCTAATCATTAAAACATACAGTTTTAAAGGTGACATATTGTACACGCTCAACAAGTTAATGGGTCTCACATTTCCCTGTAATGTATATTTTAGGGATTGGCTTAAAATACCTCACAAATTGGAGCAGGATTATAAATCAGGGTTATACAAATATGTGGGGTACCAACAGATGTTTCAGTGTTTTTTGCTGACTGTAACCCTTTCTTATCTGTGTGTGAGGATGGCTCCAACGGGTGTAAAAGTGTCACTCATAGCACACACACACACACACACACGCACACGCACACACACACACACACACACACACACACACACACCCCACCC
>JAPQRP010000001.1:26071820-26087058 GCA_037367295.1 Apogon hyalosoma | reverse complement strand
TGGGCAAGACACTGAACCCTAAATTGCTCCCAGTGGGTCTGGCAGCACCTTGCATGGCAGCTGCAGCCCACTGGTGTATGAATGGGTGTGTGTGAATGTCAGGAGCACGCTTTGAGCACCATGAAGGTGGAAAAGTGCTATAGAAGTGTAGTCCATTTACCATTATCACAGTTCCTTTTGGAGACTGACACCAGACAGAACGTCAGTATGAATGTTTCTGTGAAATCTCAGATAAATTCAGTGACACATAACGTTATTTTTAGGATCAGATGTTAATCAGACATGTTTCAGACCTGCCTGAATGCCATTAATTAGAGCCTAAAAAAAATTAGAGCCTATTTTGATGGACATTCCAGTAAACTGAGTTGTAGATGTGATATACTGCATAAGTGTGAAAGTTGGTTTAATTGTAGAGAGCTTTGGTTTATGCATGTCTCTTTTCATTAAAGACACACCATAAGAGGGCTTTTATTATATTCCTGTAGCAAAAATAAACCTTAAATACTAGAAACTCTATCCAAAAGAAGGGCATATTGTACTTAGGTGCGAAACTATGGACGTGTTCGAACCAACATATCATCTCCATAAAATCTTTCTGAAACGGAGCAGACTGTGGGAGCAACCATTGGTCATTTCCTGGCACAATTAGCAGGTGCAATCCATTCTTTGTGGATCTTAGTGTGTTGTAATTCAAGAGGGCTGAGAGGAAACTTGGCTGCTGAACCTCCTCTTGGCTTTGCTTTCAGGCTTTAGAAAATCTATCCAGTGGCCGATCTTTTGAGTGGAGGTATGCAGAAACAGCTGACTGACAGCTATAATGACCAATTACTGTGAAGAGGTGTCTCTTCACAGTAATGCAACTGCTCTTGTAACTGTGAAAGTATGGTTTCGGTTTTCTACAGTAACACTAAAAATGTATGTTTTCCAAATTTACATTCAATCTATGCTTAGGACAGAAAGGGGAAAACTGCTGGAGGAGGCTGTATATTTGCAAATTCTGACTTTTCTTTCTAATTTCTGCTTATTGCAGCTTTAATCGTCAGATTACCCAGCCCTGCTTAAATTTATAATCAAAATGGACCAGTAATATTTTCACAGAAGGAATCGTAAACTATTTTAGGGAAAATGTGCAATGTCTACTAAGATATAAAATGTTACAGTCATTTCCTTTATGGCCGCCTGTTGTGACTGAAAATGAGGTTGTTAAAAGTAGAGAGGCTGGAGCTAATGAGTAAATTTGGGGAAAACTGAATCTGAAACTGCATGAAAAAGCTCTAGAGCTGGAGGAAACTTCAGAGTTGGATAGTAATTTAATGCGGGTTCATCGCTATGGAAAACAGAATGTTTTATTAATATGTTCCATTATTAATATAGAAAGTACTATATAGATAGAGCCAGCTTTAAAACATCTTTGTCATTTTTAAATGAATGCAGTGCAGTACTAGTACTTAGTGGTCATTCTGTAAAAAAAAAAAAAAAAAAAACCAAAACTTTGATGTCAGCACATATCCCTTAGTTGAAAGCTTAGGACTTTCAAGATAGTGGATGTTTGAGTTTGGAATGGAACCCCCCACTGTTTCTAGTTGAATAGCATGCTTTAGTATTAGCTTGATTAGAATTAAGCACAACATGTGGCTTTGAGAGCAGAATAATTTACAGCTTTGTAGGAGGCTTAGTTGTTACCTTAAATGATGCCTTTTACACGTTGTCAGTCCAAGGGCTTTTCTAAGTTCAAAAAGAAGCTTAGGGGGGCCTAAGTGCCACCAGTCTGGCCCTGTCATTGTGACCAACTTAACACCCAAACCCCATATTCCAATTTTATGCTCTTACAGACACCAGATTTTGGTTCAGACTGATATAACACTGTCCTAGTTAAGACACTTTTAGCTTTTTAAATCCAATTTGATTTAGTTTCTGGGACCAGATCAGTCATGTTAATTTATCAGAATTATTATTCCATCACTGTCTCATCATGACCACATCACTGAGCATGAAACGATGCTTGGCACTACTCTGATAATGTCATGTTTTACATAAGTTATATCACAATTTTCTCAATGTGTTACGGAGATGATTAATGCATTGTTTGACAGAATCAGACATAATTTACTATAAGAGATAACGCACACAGTAGGGCTCTCTTTAAACAGTTGCACAATCATTTTCTGCTGTAGCACCATTATTTTATTGGCAAAAGAGGGTGTAGGAAGAATGGATATTGTAATTCTCTTGGTAAGCCAGCAGCAAGATTACGAAAAAGAAAGTCTGGCAGTGTGTGCTCTGTGCTAACTGTGCCAATGATGTTAAGTCCATAAGGAATTTCATCACAGATCTTCAGAACAAGAAAAAGTGGCTTCATTATGTTCTTCACATTATATTTTTCATGACAATAGAAATTCCACAAATTCAAATAGACGGGAATTAATTTTTGTAGTAAATCATATTATTTTTGCAGATGTTGTATAAACACCATCTCGGTAGCATAGAGGGATTTCTTCAGAAAAAAGAAAAGGAATATAAAAAGAAGAATTACTGTGTGTGGTTTGGAGAAAAGCATTTCAGGAGTTATCAGCCAAAACATGTTTTGTTACTGAGCACAGTCTGTGACTGCAGAGTTAGTAGTGCAGAAGCAGCAACCAAAAAAAATAATTTTAACACAAGTTTATTCTTTGAATTACACTTTGGTAGCAGTTTTTCTGCTTGTAGTTTGTATTTTACATGCATGGTTTGGGTATCACCTTCATCATACAGGAATGAGTCTTGACTGGTCTCACAATTTAGATTCATTGGTTGATACAGCTCACTGAAGCTCAGTGTATTGCACTTTTACTTATTTTACTACACATGGGTACCTTTTGTCAATTAAACAAGCAATCAAGTAATTCTGAACCCCCTTTATTCAGAAATCAGATTCATAGATTTATCTTTTCAATACCACCATCATTGTAATGTAAACATTGCAAAGATAAAACAAATTCTTTCAGCAGGACATTGTAAGTGCAGTGAATATTCATTAACCTCATGGTTCTATTTGATTATGATGTCCACATGTGTCTTTGGTTTAATACATTTCATCATAGATATATAACTAGGCTTACGCTATCGGAAGCAACGGCTAGGGATATATCCCCGAATGCCCCCAATCCTTAATAATGTCATGACGTGAGGCATCCCCAGGTCATGAACTTTCATTTGCACTTGATTTGAAGTCAATCAGACAAATAGTTCCAGAGATATGAACAAAAGAGTGTTTAGCGATTTTAAACTTTTGAGCAGCCCCTTGTGGCCAATCTAGAAATGGTAAATCATCCAAAATCGAATCAGTTCTTCCTCTCCATAATATTCATTGATATGGAAAATATGGAATTTCTAAACCGAATATTTTTCAAGTTATCACGTTAACACGAAGGATATCTGGTGGAGGCGGAGCCAGCGGCGGCAGTTTGACCAAAAATATAATATCCCCGAATGGAGTTTTGGGGATGTAATGATTTTTTTTATGGAGGAATCTTTTTAGATGTCTCAAAGAATGCACAGAGGTGGTCTGTTATTCATGCTGGGCTGGCAGCAACCACACTGACAATGTAAACTAGTGTCATTTTGGCCACGTCTTGGTCTGACAACCACAAGGTTTGGTATTACATCACTGTAACCTGCTGTTAAAGGTCCAGTGTGTAAGATAAGATTCAAGTAGATCTTGCAGAAATTAATCATAATATTCATTGTTTTGTTTTCATTAGTGTAGAATTACCTGAAAATGATGGAAGTAGTAGCAACACATTTTCATGGTTGTCCAACAGAAGTAATTGATTGCCAGTTGGTCCCAAAAAAGCACATGGACAAAATCCGCAAAATAAGAATGTTCTAAAATATTACAGAATTGGTGACTCCAGGTGACCCCATATAACAAAATATTGAAGTGTGTAGAAAATTAGGGGGAAAAAAACATGCATTTCTCCTTGTTCATTAGCTTATTCAGCAAGTCAAGATGTCAGGCACTTCCTGTGTCCAAACATACAGACACTGTGGCCACATTTGGTGCTGTACACCATCAGCGGTGGCTCTTTTATGTCAGTGTCACAGCCTGCTGTCAGCCTGTCAGTCACTATCACAGTCACACTGCCGATAGGACGAGGATGCTGCACAATATAAATGAGGTGTAAAATACAGTGTGTTGATGGGCTAAACTTTGGGTCTTTAAGGCAAATCCTTCAGGATGTAGATCTCTGATGTGATATTGGGTTATATAAATAAAACTACTCAGTGCAATTAAAAAAATAATCTTCACCTTCTACAAACTGGCCAAAAAGTCACACACTTTGATATTTCATTAGACCGCCTTTAACTTTGATTATGACATGCACTTGCTTTGGCTTTGTTTCTGAAAGCTTATGCAATGCCACAACATTTCTTTATATTTTTTAAAACTTTTTTGCCTTCATTCATTAGAAATTAACATCATACAAGAAAGAAAATCATCTTGGACGCTGGACGTCACTTGTCATGTACAACTTACACCGTATAGCGGTAGATGTATCCAGGGTGTACCCACCTTCACCCTGTCGCAGCTGGGATAGGATCGAGTATGCCCATAACGGGTCTAATGTACGTGGGTACGGGTGGGTGCAGGTTTGGAAAAGTGGACCCATGCAGGACTCTGCTTGGGAGTCAGGTTTTCCCACACATGTGAAGATTTTTGGTTGTAAATATTGAACAAGTTCAATATTTATGATTGTCGACCCTGACCCATTTCAGAGCTGATTATCGGGACAATTTCACTCTTAACACACCTCAGACCACAGGATGATCTGATAGGATAATCTTATAAGACATAAGGTGATCTGGCGTTTGCCATCCTTGGTCGGGAAGGGGGAAAATCTGGACAAAAACAGCTTGATTATCTTTATGTGTGTACCCCGCTTTAGGTATTAGGTGTGGAGAAACACATCTAATAAAAATAACAGTGGGTTCATGGAAAGGCCTACTGTGAGATTTTTGGACAGTCCCAAAATGTATAGGTGTGCTTGCCCCATATACAATAGTTCCTCCAGTATTTGTAACCAAAAGTGATTTTGGAGATAAAAGTATTAAATAATGTTCTTAAGAACCTTGTTTCCAATCAGATTCTTTCCGGTGTTGGCTTTTGACCCCCTTGTCGCAATTAGAACATATATTTTAATGAATAATAATATTGAGCTAAATATGTTATATTTTGTTATTCTTTTGCATTACAGTTGCGTAGATGGTGGTGGTAAACTACATCAGTAGCCTCAGCTGCCCTTGGGCAGACGGAAACATGGCTGCCAATCCAGACAATTGGGCTCTCTGACCACCACCAACCATTCATTCATTCACATTCATACACCAGTGTGAGTGATCCTGGAGGCAATGCGTGTGAAGTGTCTTACCAAAGGATACAAGGTATAAGGTTACATGATTGGGATGGACTGGGATTCGAACTGCTAACCCTCTGGTTATTAAATGACCCACTCTACCTCCGCAGCCTAAATTTTTCCCAAGATTTGTCCTTTATTAATGTATTCACTCCCATTATCATTGTTGCTGGATTTGTACAGTGTCATCTGTCAAATTCAACATTTGTCTCATTTTTTGGACACAGCGTTGCAGAGTCTAGACCTGACCAACTGAAGCAACCCCAGATCATAAGCCTGCCACCACAGACTTGTACTGTAGATACAAGGCATGATGGGTAATCACTTCATCTGCCTTGTTATTGCTCTGGAACTGGGTCAGTCTGGAGTCATCAGACCACATGACCTTTTTCCATTCCACCTTTTCCATTTCCACATTCCAATCATTACACTCTACTGGTTGTTTAAGAGCTGCATTAGTTAAAGGGTTAAATAACTTGCTGCAGGTGAAACATGTTAATGAATATAGGATCTATGCATGGGCAATGGAATTATCTGAACTATTTCCTAAGTTTGTTCTTTGGCCAGGCTATGTAATATAATGAAATGTTGACTTGGGTTTGCATAGAAACAGCTGGTAGTTTTTCCCAGAGGATTCATTTTTACTTTTATACTTGAGTACATTTTAGAACCGGTACTTTTTCCACTCTTGCTACATCAAATACATTGAATCTGTTTTTCTTTTACCAGTCTTTTTACTCAAGTATCTAATTCTCCTTGAGTGAAGAAAGTGTATACTATTGCCACGTCTATAGAGAGTTTTATAAGCTACAGTAGCTTCTTACACAACAAGAAATATTTTGAAAATTAAGGCATCCATTATTGATTTTGTGCAACTCATCCATGCTTTTATCTGTTCTCACTTACACTGCTGTAACTGCTGTGTTTCTGCCTCAGTCAAAGGTCTGTCTCTTGTTTCCAATTTGTACAAACATAACACCTAGGAGACTTCCTGGAGCACTGACTGTGCTTTTATTGATTTGGCTGCTGATTTTTATTTTTATTTTTTTTGTACTATTTATCTGCTTGTGACGTGCTTTCAGGATCCTATGTTTAAGGGATTATTAACCAAAAATTAACCAATGATAAATACTGAAAGCCGCAGGGCAGTAATAGGATTTACTTCGCATCTGACTTATTGAATTAACAGTGGTAGTTAAACAGACTTTTACACGCCCTCCGTTTTTTTCCCAGATATATTGCTTATTCACTGCTTATCAAGATTCATGCATGAATTTGCTTAATAAATGAACACAATGGATTTGTAAGTGATCTACATGCCAATAAATGTCCACATAAAAGAAAAGGTCATTTTGAAGGTCAAAAAAAAATCTTTCATTACTATTTAGCAACTTCCATCCATCCATCCTCTGATCCACTTTATCCTCGAGAGGGTTGTGGGAGTGCTGGAGCCTATCCCAGCTACCTACGGGCGAAGGTGGGGTACACCCTGGACATGTCACCAGTTCATCACAGGGCTGACTTATAGAGACAAACAACCAATGACTCTCACATTCACACCTATGGACAATTTAGATTAACCAGTTAACCTATCAGTGCATGTCTTTGAATGGTGGGAGGAAGCTGGAGAGAACCCACGCAAATATGGGGGAGAACATGCAAACTCCACACAGAATGATCCCACCCTTAATAACACTCCTGGTGTTGGAATTGAACCCAGGACCTTCTTGCTGTGACCACAAGTGCTAACCACTGCGCCACTGTGTTGCCCCACTATTTAGCAACTTGTTTTGAATATATTTAAATTAAAAACTAAGCTAGTAAAAATGTGTTCAATCATTAATATGCTGTTGTAAAAGACAGAATAGATATGTGGCATACAGCAATTCTAACACAGGTCTCAGCTCTGATCTTGAATAATCCACGAATGTCGTGCATCGGGTAAGGCATTCATTAGGGCACCCTACGAAAGGGGATTTCGTAGCACGTTCGTGGAAAATCTTGCACAAGAGCATTCACCTGGCTGCAAACTTAGGAACGGTCTACAAACTCTCCATTCTTATAAGGTCGCCCTGAGAAGGTAGAACGAAATGGTACATAAATTGTTTGCACGCTGTTTGTAGCTGTTTTGTGACCGAGGCATTAATCCTCAGGACCCTGTCAGTCTCATTGCCACAGTTGTATGGTATGTTTTAATGCTGTTTACACAATTAGAATAAAGTACAGTGCAGATTTAGTACATTTACAGTATGTAGTCTGGGAGTGATTGGAAATAAACCTGTTCTGTCATCCAGCATGACGACATGCTGTTTCCAGATGAATTGGACCTAGGTGATTTACTATCGAGTGTCTATGTCTAGTCAGTTTGCATTCTTTTTTCCCTTCATGATCTGGTTGAGAACCCAGCCAGACAGCGAGATACAGAGGCCAAAAATATTCCCCACACATCTGCGAATCATCCAAAATTTGTTACTCTAGGTATAATGCTTCCTTCCATGCTGGCGACAGGTGCTGTCTCAGCCAGACGGGCATCTGGTGATGTGGGAATTTCTGAAGCCTCTGTCTCCTCCTGCCAAGTGCAGTTTTTAACAGCAATGAGCAACACACCAAAAAGCATATGTTGACCAGGCACTTGTGTTCAGAGACGTATGATCAAGGGGAGCAGGAGCCTGGTTAAAACCAACCGCCAATGTGTTTTTTGACCTAAAACACAACAATTGTGTTAATCATAATACCACTTAACCTCTTTTAATTAAGGTATTATTGTTTTCAGTGGATGTTGCCAAACTCCAGCTGCACGGCATCATCATTACATCATGTGTGTGCAACGGAAGGAAAGACAAAAAGGGGGTTTCGTTGTAATCCTTTTCTAAATTGTACTTACATGGCAATAAAATGAAATTTGTTTCTGAGATCCCAGTATAGGCTACTGAAACAACACTAAATAAAATTGAACCAACAATAAATAAAAACCAACAAGTAATAATATATAAAACCAGAAAGTAAAAAAAAAATCATATGTATAGCACTAAACATAATCTAATCATAAAATATCATCTAAGGCACCTATAGCCCCTTTTCAGCCATTTATTACTAGAAATGTATTTACCTGAGTTAAAGAATTCCTGGTAATCTGTGTGCTTTGCGCTTCCACTGCACCTCAGAGTTCTTGGAAATGTATTCAAATCAGGCTCGGTCATTCGAGTCACCAACTGAGTGTATTCAGCAAATACACTTTACAGCGTATTACAGCGTATTCAGCTTGCTCCTACAAGTGCATTGCGGTCATTGTTCTATCCATCTGAATATGCTGAATATGCTGTAGGAAATAGCCAAATATGTTCAGAAGAGCGGCTTTAAACATATTCAAGAGCGACTTTAAACATATTCGACCAGTTGACGTTGTCATCCGTCCACTTCTTGTAGCTTCTCTTCTTTTGCTCTCTTTTCCTAAAGATCAAAACACAAAGTGAAGCTTGTAGAAATGGAATAAACACGTTTGCAGATGCATACTGGCATAAAACCACAGGTAAATTTACATTTTCTGGTAAAGTTCTTGCGGCGGTAAATGGGCTTATGTCAGAGTACTGAGAATAGTAATATGCAAAAGGTTTGTACAAACGGCTTCAGTGATGTGCAAAAAGGATCAATGGACATATATAAATATTCAGAATGAACCTAGAGAACACCACCGCTGTTCACCACAATCTCACAGCTATTTTTTAGTCTAGTGGTCTTGCTCCCAATGCTATACAGCCTCCACCCTGAGGGAAGAGGGACAAACTATGTGTCCGGAATCCGTCACGATGCAGGGGCCCTGTTTCTGTGTCTGGTGGTGGAAATAATAATCACAACTTCCCCTGACTGGGAACCGAACCTGGGCTGCAGAGGTGAGAACGGATAATCCTAACCACTAGACCATCAAAGAGGAAAGAAAGAAAAGATAGATCACACAGGAAAATTGTATTTACGTAGTTTTTCATTTTGTTTAATTATTATTCTATGCAAAAATAATTCCAGTTAATATTCAGTGATTCAGTCTTTCTCAGTCTAAGGTTTCAAATCCTTTAATGAAAATGACTGGAAAAATAGGTTTTGTTACTGCAATATATACCAGAGAAAGAAAAAAAAATATTGCTGTGTCACTTATTGCCGAGATCACGCAACTTTGTGCAAAATCTCTCTTTTTGGACAAAGTTCTATTTTCTGCAACAAAGGGTATTTTTCCGTCAGGCAGTTTAAATGTAAATGTGTCAAAACTTTCTTTCCACTTACAATTACCATGTGGAAATATGGATTTTTAGATGTTTTGTTTTGTTTTTTTTTGTAATTTACATGACGTACCTTTTAATTATAAGGTACCAATTTTACCGCATTAAAACAAAGCAGCGTTTTTTTCTGTATGCAAAATGACAGGTTTTCCAGAGACTTTAATACATGTTAGGCTACAAAATTACCATAATAAATAAGACCCTCATTTATGGTGTCAACACAAAAGCCCTTGTGAGAACCAGTGTTTCTTCTGTGTATTCTGGGCTTTTTAGTTGAGAGGTTATTAACTCAGCATCGTAGGTGACAGTAATACACCTTAATATTGGATACCACCTGCTATAAAGCCATAAAGTCCATTTCAAGCTGCTGTAGAAATATATTAGCGCAACATGATGTACTCTAATGACATCTTTATCTCATTCTCATTCATTTTATGTGATTATAAACAGAAGAAAACATAATGGCAATTAGATCGTCCTTAATCTTACACACAGGTGTGATTTTTATTTTCTGAGCTACTGTTTTCCCTCAAAGTTGTTACCTCCAGTGGATAAATGTAATATTAAAGCCATCAGATGCAGGTTCTATTGATATTGCTTGTATTGATCTCCGATGAACTGATTGTAATTTTATAGGGTTGTGAACATCATACAACTCTGGACAGAAAAATCATCAGAGAGGAACAGCAAGAGGGAGGATAGACCAAAAAAAAAAAACTACAGGAGAGAGAAGACAATGTTATCGATGTGCAGTGGTGGTATATGAATGCACACAGAATAAAAGAGGAGTGGAGAGGTGCTCAGTGTATCATAGGAAGTCCCCTAGCAGCCTAGGCCTTTAGCAACCTTACTCAGGTATGCTGAACCATCCTATTGTTATATTGGTTATCTGAGCCTGCACAAACTGTGAGCTTTATCAAAAAGTAAAGTTTTAAGGCTAATCTTAAAGACGATGAGGGTGTCTGCTTCTCAAACCCAGGAGCTGGATCCACAGAAAAAGAGTCTCCCTCGCATGTCAGTTTTCACAAATTTAGGAGCCAGAAGTAAACCTGAACTCTGAGTGTGAAGTGTTCTCTTGGGATAATATGTTTCTACGAGATCTTTAAAACACAATTGGGCTTGGTCATAAACAGCTTTGAATGTAAGGAGAAGGAGTTTAGATTCTATTCTGGATTTCACAGGGAGCCAATGAACAGAAACTAATAAGGGGGAAATGTGATCTTTATTGCTAGTTCCTGTCAGTACTCTTGCTGCAGCATTTTGGATTAACTGGAGGCTTTTCAGAGAGTTATTTGAACATCCTGATAGTGGGAATTAAAGTAGTCCAACCGAGAAATAACAGATGCATAGACTAGTTTTCAGTATCGCTTTGAGACACGATGTTCCTAATTTTGGCAATATTTTGCAGGTGAGGGAATGCAGTAGAGAGATGTATTTTATTTGTGAGTTAAATGATAACTCCTAGTCAAAAATAACCCTAAGGTTCCTCACAGTAGTACTGAAGGCCAAGACCATGCCATCCACATAGACCATATGGCTGGAGGTTTTTAGAACTAAATACAGCAACCAATGTTTGATCTAAATGTACTGGTGGAAAATTAGATGTCAACCTTGTTACATGCTTGAAGTTTAAGTGAACTGTTTGATTTGGCTTCATACATAAATAAACCTGGGTGTCATCTGCATTGCAACTGAAACTTATAGTGATTCCTAATGATATCGCTGAATGAAACATGTATAAGATGAAAACTATGAGTCTCAGTACAGAACCCTGAGGAACTCCGCATCTAACTTTTGCATGTTTGAAAAACTTGTTCACTGTCTCAATAATGTAATTTAATACACCTTAGTTCTCTTCCTGTAATCTCAGTCAGATGGTCCAGTCTCTGCGATCAAATGATATCATCAGTGGGTTCAAATTTAGCGCTGAAATTGGCAGGATATAGTCTATTTTCTGAGGCAAAGAAAACATTGTTGGTCAATTTCAGCAATACTGTTTCTGTGTTATAATGATCTCTAAATCCTAACCAAAAGTATTCAAATAAACCATTCCAAATCAGGTGTGTACCCATGTCTATTTCAAGCATTTTAGAAATGTAGGAGTCATTGGAAATTGGTCTGTAATTCGCTGCTGCTACAATGCAAATAATAATAATGAATTAGATTTCTATAGCACTTTTCAAGGCACCCAAAGCACTTTACATTATTGATCCATTATTCATTCGCTCTCACATTCTCACTCTGGTGGTGGTAAACTACATCTGTAGCCACAGCTGCCCTGGGGAAGGCTGACGGAAGCGTGGCTGCCAATTCACGGTGCTCACCACCGAACATTCATACACATTCATACACCAGTGTGGATGGCACTGGAGGCAAGGAGGGTGAAGTGTCTTGCCCAAGGACACAATGGACAGACTATGATAGAGCGGGATTCAAACCACCAACCCTTCGGTTGTTGGACGACCCGCTGTACCTCCTGAGTCATGACCGCCCCAATCACACCTGACAACAGTAACTGAGGAGTTCAGATCGTATATCTGATGGTTTGAGGTAAGATGACATTCTTAACATAAATTACTCAAGAGTTTGTTTACTGACCACATCAAGATCACCTCCTCTGGAAATCCTAATCATCATGATCATAATAATGGTATCATGATACAGTGATTCTGTGATTCACTGCAAGATAATCAGCTTCAATACAGCATGATGTCTGTAACTGAAGAGGATAAAATGCAAATTTATTTCTGTACGTAATCACTCCATTATGGTGTGAGTTTCACAGTACTTTTACAACTGAAAAGCACAGTTGTGTAAAACACTCTAAAAGAGCAGCCTGCAGATAAAGATGTTCAGGGTAAAACATTGTACTGAGTCAGGATGGAGATGGAGATATGCTTGGATGAAATATTGGTCAGAAATCTATTAGAGAGAAGTAGTCTAAATATAAAGGAAGACTTACAGATGTTTCCAGGTCTAAGTCATTACTGAAAACACAAGGGAAATCAAGGCTGAGCTATACTCTGAATAAAACCAGTTTAACCCTATAACGCCAAACATATCATATTTGATACATGAGTTTTGAAGCTCTTTACATGATCAGTGTGATTTTTTTTTTTCTTGAAAAACCTGATTTATACAATTAGATACATGCAATAGATGGATAATCCACCAGGGGGGAGGTATTCGTTCACTAGTGGCCTTTCCAGTGACACTATCAGACTGTCATTAATGAGGAAGGAGGCAGAACTTTGCCAATTTTGAAAAGGAATTACCAATTTATTAAACATGTTTGTGTTATATTGTGTTTTTGTTTGTTCAAAAATTATAATATTTTAGCATTGAGACCCAATTTGTGAAATATGGTACAAAATTGAAAATCCTACATGGAAATTGATATTTGAAAAAAAAAAGGTTTTTTTGAGGTTGTTCAGAAGAACCAATAAAGGCTCTGGTTTCAAAGAACTGGAATTTTCTGTCAATGATTTAATGGTTCAGGCTTTACAGGGTTAAATATGCATAATTTATTTTTTAATTATATGAGCAAATTATACCATGAGGTGTGATTTTTTTTGTTACCTGCCCAGAGACTGCAGATGCAAATTAGCATTTTAGCTATAATATGACCTATTTACATCTGCTGTTGTCTTAGTGCAGATATTCATTAATGTGCACCATCCCTACCAAATAAGCTAAATAAATATCAGTATTGCTGATAAAAACATATCTGTAAAAATCTGCATTTTGTAGATGAAGGCAGCTCAACAGCTTAACCTTCACACCTTGATGATGAAGCAGATGGGAATGTTTGGATTACTCTGTCATGAAATTCATACAGTAAATAAATTAATATTTTTAGCACCTGTAATCATTGGGTCTGCCAAACCTCATGTTACGTCTGGTTCATAAACGCAACAAAAGAGGGGAGAAACGCTTTTTTTCGCCATTTCTTTTCATACTATATACAAACAGACAAGTTAATGAATCTGAACCCGGATAGAAGGCAGCAACGGAACGGTCAAATGGCTGGATGTGACACCGGAGAGAGTCCCCCTGGAATGAGGCAGACGCTGGTCTTTTAAGCACTAGTGGAAGCAGCGGGCCCAGATGCGTCCAATTAGCTGATAACAGATCCCGCCTCCTAATACCTGGACACAAATATTTTCGTGGCACCAAACAGACTCATTGGCTGTGACAGTTCACCTCACTTAAATCACTCTGTTCAGAACCACCATACGCAATATTCTGCATTGATTGATAAGTTTGATTGTCATATTTTCAGTTTTAATCCAAAATAATAGTAACAGTAAGTATTAAAGAGGCTCCAAGGATTCATTTTACAGTATGATGAGAGGAAAAAAACAGCAAAAAGATTCTGAATATAATATATTTTTAATTGGCATTGATTGATTGTTTTAGGTTTGCCATTCTTTAGGTTTGTTTTAGGTCATAAAACCAGTACAACTCAAACTACCTCATATGATTCTGTGTTGGTGCTTTTTGATTTTATGCATTAGACCTTGTTGCAATTTTCAGAGTTATACTGTCGGTTGAGTTGATAATCCATGTCATTTCTACATGTGAAAACATGGCCTGAAAAATTTAAAATGAGTTTGTTTTTCTTGCTTCTATAAGAAATTTGGTGGATTAAATAGCTGTTCTTTCATCAATAATAGACTCTTGAAGAGACTGGTGCCCTTGTCATGCATGAAATGAGTATAAATTCTGTTTTCGGTTAAAAATTAAAAGGGAAAATTTTTCCCATCGTTACATCAGATTGTGTAACAAGGCTTAGGAATGATTGTCCACAACCGTCCTGTGTCATTTTAATGTTTCAAATCCTTTCAATAATTGAAAGCTAGAAAAGACACATTGTATATTCACATCGAGGCCCAGTCACAGCTTGTCATGCTGAGCGATGTTTTTGTAACCCTGGTTCATACTGTTTCAGAGTCAGCGTCAGTTTAACATAAAGTTTTTAATCATTACAAGTTTCCTGCAAAAAGCTTCTTATGTAAACAAACCAGGCTTTCAAACAGTGGAGAATATGTCATGTTCCTGCCATTCATCTTCGCACAAAGACTGAAGTAAAGTACAATTCAGATGTGACAAACATTGGAGTTTTTCAGCCTGCTGCATAATATAACCTTTCTTCCATCTCTAGAAGGTCAAAACTCGACGCCTGAAACACTTTCTTACCTTGGCACAGATTAATAATGAGTTAATTTTCATGCCATTTCTTTCCTCTTTGCGCCCCACCCTTGCTTCTTGCCTTTCTGTCTCCTCCACGGGGGGTTCTGTCTTTCTTTTGCTTAAAAATCCAACTGCAGAAAAACAGAAGCGCCCTCAAAGTCAAACACATAGACACACGGAGAGACATACAACCGCAGTTTACATTGCAGATGCACGATCCAGCCCCCAGTGAATGACAAAGTGTGTCCTTTCTAGCGTTTGGCATTGTCCTTGTTTATTCATATTTATTACCAATAAAATATAAATGACTGAGCTCACGCAGACATTTTCTGTTCCCCTGCTTACACACACACACACACACACACACACACACACACACAC